>CM055981.1:30122500-30722500 GCA_029531755.1 Holothuria leucospilota
CTTGTTAACACATACAAACATTTATCTCTACCAAAACATTGGTGCTCTTCGATTGAGTTTAACCCACCCACAAATAAAACTAACTTATACTTCTTACCATGAAATATCAAATAATCAAGATTATGTTTTTCTTTTCATTTTTGGTGACTTTAAATGCCATCTCAACACAAACAAAGAGAACACATCCACATGCCAAATATGACATGTTCACATGCGTTTTTTGAGATATCGCGTTTACTGGGTTTCCCATTTTAACATGTGAAATACGCAGGTTAACAAATAAAACAGGGTTCGTCTTTGTAGCATGGAGAAACACCTACTGACAGACACCTGCTGACGTTATTTCTCCTGGATAATACTTGCACCTGTGACTACTCATGCCCCCCCCCAATTATATAGTTTTATCTCGTCATCGAAACAAAAATCTGAATTCTTTATAATTGGCAACATGAATATGAAAGAAATACATAGTTTGTAGGTGGCAGTAAAGAGTAAGCATTTCTCTTTCAGAATCTTAATATGCCATAAATGGTTTTCATACTTTACCTTTTTTATGATCTTGAAGCATGGGATTTGATTGGTGCATTGACAGTTCCTACAAAGATAGAAGAATTCTAGTGAAATAATGTTTCGACAAAGATATAAGTACTTAGACTCTACAGCTATTTAAGAACACAAAAGATTATGAACGATTAACAGAAAACTTTATAGCACACTCGATTTTGATTTCAAGTTCCAGAAGTTTGGCGATCCTGCAGGGCTGCAATCAATATAGGAAAGAAACAAAAAACCTGACTATTATCCACGTTATTTAAAACTTCAATGTGAAATATTGGGCCGTTCATTGCAGGAAGGGTTTGAACAGACATGATTTTCATTGGTGAAAGATCAACTAAATCTACGCGTTGGTAAAATTTTCATTCAATTTCCTACGCGTAGTTCCTGCCATATGAGCAAAAGAAGAGGAAGTTGGTTAAAAATTTTGAACCAGATTTTCGAAAAAGAGGAGTGATTCCCTGTGATAATTTTTGAGTACTTTCACTCTCCTGGGTTTCTAATAACCACAGTTTCATCGCCAATTGCTTCTCAAGAAAGTCCTGCTGATTACCTCCGACGAGAGGCAAACACTTGAAACTACTTCCAAAAGGAGTTAACCCTTTGTTTACACGACTTAACAAAAACCATCAGAGAGCCTTGCAATATTGAGGGCAAGAACTAACTTGAATAGTTTCAACAGAGTGTAGTCAAGACTCGTCTTGAACGGCTTTGTCAAAAGCATGCACGGTCCCTACCGTATTTAATTAGCGTGCAAAAGGGGTGCTGCAGACCAGAAGTGCAACCAATTTCATCCGATGTGTAGCTGCTTTTGATAGTATACCCTGACAGGTGGAAGGAAAGCCAGCTATACGATCCATCAAGGTAATCCGTCATGAGATTGTACTTACGAGGCTTTCAGCGTTTGACCACTTGTGACCCAAAGTGTCCTTTGACCTCTCCCAAACCTTATTGGATTTTTTACTCAATATGGGGGTATCCATATGCTAGTATACGATCCATCAATGGTACCCATCATTAAATATCATGAAAGCATGTCACATTTTACCACTTGACCTCGAATGACCTAAGATAACCTTTGAACTAAACAAGATGGTTTATTAACTGATTACAATGCATCCACATGCCAATGTGAAAAGTGGCTATGATTCCTATCTCAAGATATATCATTTTGAGATTTTCCATTTTTTACCTCTAGCGACTTCAAATGACCTTTGACCTTCTTAAAACCAATAGGGTTCTTTCTGTCAATACGGAAAACTGTAGAACAAGTTAATGCATCATTTCTATCTTGAGATATCCATTAAGAAGCAAATTCTAAGGTTTTCGTAGTGAAACCTCCGGTGATCTCAGACAACCTTTCACCTTTCCCAAAAACAATAGGATTCATTAACTGACAATAACACACCCATATTCAAAGTATAGAAAATATTCATGCTTCCTGTCCTGAGATATCATGTTTACGAAGGTTTCTATTATTGACCTCTGGTGACCTCAAAAGTCCTCTGACCTCCACAAATATGATAGGGCTCTTCTTTTAACGTAACATATCCCTGCTTCCTGCTTCAACAAAAAACATCGCTGCTTCCTACTTGCTATATCCTGTTTACAAGGTTTTTGGTGTATGGTGACCTCATATGACCTCTGATTCCCTCAAAAGCCAATGGAGTCCTTCATCCTAATATGATAAATACATATACCGCGTGTACAAAGTGTCCATCATTTCGTTCTTCATACATGGTTTCACATGCAATTTCCAACATTTTCGTAGTTTCAACTCCGGTTACCTCAGATAACCTTTGACCTCTACCAAAAACAATAAAGCTTTTCCTCTTTAGGTATTTAGCCTGAATTTAAACATAAAGTATGAAAAGCATCCTATACATATCGTGTTTACAAGGTTTTCATTTCGTAACCTCTGGTGACCTCAAATTACGTTTGACCTCCACCAGGAACAACAGGGCTCTTTCTTCCAGTATGATAAATCCATACACCACAAATGAAAAGTTAATATTATTGCTATCTTGAACTTTCATGTTTATATGGATTTCAGTTTTGACCTCTGCTGACCTCAAATGACCTTTGAAATCCCAAATCTATATTAACGAGTGTGAAAAGTACCTGTCATTGCTACCTTAAGATATCGTGTTTACATGCTACGTATCACAAACATAAACACAGCTACCACTCGCCAGCGTGATTGCAAACATTCCTAAAGTAGGAAACGAATAGAAATTCCAAAGAGCGGTCATTAATGTGTGGTTAAATTGTCATAGGTGTTTGCTTCAAATTCGCTTGAATTAAAAATGAGGTAAATTTACCTGGTAATGTCTCTAGAACCACAAATCGAATGTGAATGCAAATTTTATCAGAATGCTTTGAATAAATACCCCTCTAACATATAAAACTTTTAATGAGAATTTGAACTTCTTTTTACTATCATATAAAAAGAGTATATCGAAATCCTTCATCAAGAATAACGAGTACTAAACCGAGGGTGAGTTGTTCATTTGTGCACAATGAACTAAACAATAAATATTACACGAAATACAAATGTTGAGATGAAATCAATTTCTTTAAGAAACTTGTTTTACCTCTTTAATGGAACGTGCTTTGCATTGTCTTCTCGTTTTCGTGTGATGACGGTAAGCTATAATAGAAAGGCAAAGCAGAAAAAGCACTGTTCAAATGATTCAGTGTTACAATTGAACAAGGTCATCTCAAGTTATCTTACTCAAAAGCATTACTGCCAAAACGATATTAGATTTAGAATGAATTAATATTAGACGGCTCACTTGCTACCCATAGAACAGTCCAATGCTTTGACGAATTTGCCACGATTTGTTTCACGAAATTTCACGAAATCACGAAACTCTCCTGGCTCTGCATGACATTTGATCTCTATCGAAAATATAGAGCTTTTGGTACGCATTAATCCTATTTTAAAATACCACTCTTGTTACAATTTGACCTCTGCATGCAGACTACTGACTCTATCATTGTTTGACTTTCTTGAAATACAGGGTGAACAAGTGTTACATATTTGAATTTTGGTGAACTCAACTGGCCTCCAATAAATACGACAAGGGTCATGCCCTGAGTGTAAGAGATATTCACATGCCAAAAATCAAACATACTGAGATATGCCGTTGAAAAGTTGACTGCTGGGGACTTCCGATGGTGTGCTGACTTCACCAAAACAGTAAGAAACATCTATGCAATTGAAGATGTCCACTTTTGAAATAAGAGGTCCGTCAGTGTTACCCTCTATAGCATACATACAAGGTTTTAATTGTTTGACCTCTAATGACCTCAGATGACATTTGGCCCTCATCAAAACCTGCAGGGACCACCCACAAAATATTAGACATTCACGTATCAAAGTATCAAGTATAAGGTATGTCCTTCATTCTCTTTAAGGAATATCGTGCTTTCAGCTTGTGTCAAGCATTAGAAAAATTCGTTCCCTTGAAAGTGGACAAACTTATTCTGTACTTGAAATCCTCCCTTTTTAAACTACTGACAAAAAGCCACATTCTTGCCGATTACATGATCCATTGACCGCCTATACTTCTAAGGAAACCAACGCTCCCAGTCTTTTGTCGGGCTGTGAAGGCCTGAAAGAACTTTCAGGGACATTTTGTTGTTTGCGGTTTTCTATTGTTAAGAAGTCGGCCAAGTCTTGACGCTATCGGCCAAGTCATGACGTCCACTTTCAAGGGGCAAATTTTTCTAATGGGAAACATGCACACAAACATACAAACGCATTCACGCCAACATGAATGTACAGGCCAGACTTTAATCAAAATCGAAAAATTACATGTATTAGTCATATATCTCTGAATCTATAGTAATCATGAAAAGGATGATTTATACCTTCCTTCTGTTGAACTGATTTTACGTGTGCTGCCTAACTAACTCACATTCAGGGCTGGCCACATTTCCTATCATGACGAATAGATCTCTTGTATTTTGCAAGGTCTTTTGCGTCCCGTTAATCGTACTCTCGAGAAGGAGTTCTGCTCCCCCGAATATCTGCGTACCTCGAAGGGACACGAAAATTAACATGACCAACCTCTTGACCTTCAGACCTCTACATCATGGGTCTGTCCTGAGCGACCCCATTGTTAACTGGCTTTTAAAAACTGATACTACACATGATCTTAGCCAAATGGCCGAGAGCTAAGTTTCCAGAAAGAATTTTTAGAGCGCTTTGGTGAGGTTTTCGTAGTCATATTTAGCAAGCTCTTGGCATATAACATCAGTTTCCAAAATCTGGCAGTCGTGAAATTTAAAAACACCCTTCCTATGTTTTCAGCTCTGCCTTGCCTGTTTTGTAGTTTTCCACTCTTGGCGAATGGCTTCAATCTGATTGAAACTGATTGAATACTTTGGTAGCTTCCATCCAAAGCTCGTTTATAAAAATTAACACTAATTCCCAAACCTTGTCATGGTTAAGTTGAAACAAACTATTTCTATGCTTTGCCTTGGTTATCACACTGCTCCATTTATGTAAGGGTAAAATCTAAATTGAATTATAATTTCACTCACTTTACTGTAGAATTTGATTACTAATGTGCAAAAGTAATTTTAAATTGTTAAAATAACGAAAATTTCAGTCAGGTTATTACCTCTAATAGAGACATACCCTGTTTATTAAATGGCTTCCCACTTTTAAGTCCTACCATGTTTTTAGAATGGTCCATTGTTAATACGAGTTAGTATAAGGTCATCTTGAAATCTCACTTCAAAACAAGGCAAAAATTTTTTCAAGGCAAATCATGCAATTTTCTGCTCCCTTTGATATTAGGTCACTTGTACACATCACTACATCACAAAGCCAATCATTTTAGAGCACATAAAACGTTTTCTGTTAGCTATGCACAACTTCGATGTCCCACACTTTTAATTGAGACCCATTCATTCAACTTGGAGTTAGGAATGTTGTTGTAGGTGTCTTTTTGTTTTTAGTTTTGGGGCAAGTAAACGGCGTTTTTTTTAAACAATGACATTTTAATGTACAAAATATCGGTTGCCTTTCTGACAAGCACGACATGAATCCTTAAAATTCACGTTCCTTAAGATATGACATAGGGTGATTTTCTCAGTTGACCGCTGATGACTCTTAATGATATATGACCTCAATCAAAAACATCAGGAATCTATAGTACTCAATAAGGGCTATCTACATACCAAGTAACACATCCCCACAGGTTATCTTGTTTGAAATAACAGGTTTGCAAGAAAATTCCAGAATTTTCCGCACTTCACCAGAGTGACCGAAGATGACCTTCGATCATTACCAAAAACTAAGTGTGGACTATGCACATGCGTTATACGAAATTCGTCAAAATTCCTCTTCATGAAATATGGCGTTTACGAAATATTTCGCGTTTGACCTCCGGTGACCCCATATAACCTCTGACCGTAGCTAAATATAATGCGGTCCTTAACTAAATATGTGACATCTACAGGCTAAGTATGAGATTCATTAGTAACATTTCTGGAGATATCGTATTTATTAAAACTTTACAAGGATTTCGTGGTTCCATATCTGTTGACCCCAAATGGTGTTTGAACTCCACCAAAAGATATGCGTGTTTTCTCTACTTCCTTTCTGAGATATCGTGTTTACGTGCGAAGCGTCACAAATAGGTAAAACACACGCACACACAGACAAGCACACATACATACACACTTCATCGTGGTTGCATAGATTTCTTTTACCTATTTTTACCTTCAAAGGAATCAGAAATGTTTTAGCTCTATGCATATTGCAATTGCACACAGACATTCAACGGGGGTTTACGTTCAACATGCAATTTAATGCAACCAGTAACTAGAACGTAAGAAAATACTGCACAGGGAGTTCGCGCTGTTGTGTTATTTTTTGGAACATGAGTGGAACAAATTCTGGTGTGACAATAAAACACAGCCTTTGGCGATGGACTTTGTAAGAGTGTTACCAGCAGAACAAAAGAAAGTTGTTGTTTGAAAACCCGTACCTTTTACGGAAGCCATACAGGATGATTAAACTGACTCCTTTCACGTTACGTAGAATGGTTTAATGGCAGTGCATGTTCCCTTGAAGGATTGGGGTTGTAATAACAGGATCCAAAACAAAGTAAGCACTTTCTGTAATATTGAGTTATCAAAGTTATCAACGACAACCTTCAAGGGCTTAAAAGAAGGCTATAATGTTACAACAGAATATTATGTACATTCACATACCATTGTTACAGCAAAAGTATGATTTCCTCTCCTGAGAGAAATAGCCCAGAGGGGTTAATCTCTGTACGAACAATTAAAAAGCAGTATCTCATTTTACCATGCCAAAAGATTTAATCTCATCACAGCTCAGTAAGGCCAAGAAGTATAAATGGCCTCGAGGGTTACTCACAGTTGCTTTCAAGATGTTTTGCGTAACATATAAACTTAAGGTAGGGGACCTACACTCGTCCAGCCCGAGCGGGAAATAAGTGTCGTGAGCACTTAGTGGAGTCTGAAAAGTTGTAACCCTAGAATCCGCATATCCGGAGGTTATTTAACACTTTTCGAATTTGCATTTTAAAAGCAAACAAATTCCCGTAAGTCTGCAATACAGACTTTTTGTTTGCTTGTTTGTTTGTCTTTTTTCTCGCAAAAACCAGAATCCACGAGTGCACTGGTCTGTCAAATTCGATGTGAAAGGTTTCTGTCCTTAAGTTCGAAAAGTATCTCAAATTCTCTGTAAAAACTTATCGCACTTTATGCCATCATCGTGATCTGTGATTCAATACCTTATACCATGATAAAATGGTTAAACGTCTGTAGCAGTTCATATACAGCACAGATTGTAAACCTCAGGTGGCCTGTGACTTTCACCACAAACAACATTCATCAACTCAAGTTTTGTATCAACTTGCAAATGAATGGTCCCTGAAATGTTTAATGCATAAGACATTTGTTTTACGGGGTTTTCAGAATTTTTTTTTTCTCTACGTCCCCAGATGTCCTTTGTTCACCAAATTAAGATGATTTGTGTACTCAAGCTAAGACGTCCACTTACATGCAATGCATGAGATCTTCAAATGTTACTCTCCATGAGGTATTATACTTGCAAGGTTTCCACATTTGACCTTAGTCCTTTGGTAACCTCAAACGACCGTCGACCTCCATGAAAGCAATAGGATTAGTGTACCATATTTAACACCCCCAGACGCTACATACGAGGTATGTCAAAGACATGCTTGTAGAGGTTTTGCACTTTCATTATATCAGACTAGGCATTAAACGATATTGGCTTCCACTTTAAACAATAAGAATTATCTACAAATGTAAGAAATTTACATGCCTTTCAGATCTGTCATTGTCACCAGTTTGAGATATTTCGATTATACGTTCTTCATGGCTTGAAATCAAAGATTTCAAATGCCTTGGAACTCCTTTCATCTCTAGGTAAGAGACGTTATTATTACAGGATCTCTGATGTTGACTACTACTTGCATAAAATGCATTTGCCCTATACTGATAACAAGTGGGGCATCACGCTCAGATAATGCTCGGAGTTTAGATTCTGATAATATTTAGTGACTTTTTATGGGCTCGGCTTCTCAGAAACACCCCCCACACATAAACACACACCCCCACACACGCTAACAAACACGCTAATTCTCGAAACTGAACTTGTATTTTAAACAGATAAATTAACCAGAAAGCCAAAAGACCTTATGATTCCTTGCCGTAGAAGAAATTGTTGAGATTTTCTCAGATAACCTTTGACCTGTCTTTTGTGTAATTTAATGTAATGTAATGTAATGTAATGTAATGTAATGTAAGCAGACGCCAAGTATAATAGGTTTGAGCACTTTTTATTCAAGTAACCTCAGGTCACCTTTGACTTCCTTCCCCCAAAATGCCGGTTGTTTCTCTCGACGTGATTACTGGGTACCATACCTAATAGCTACTTCATATCCTATCTACGTACTTTGAGGATACATTCAAATTATCCATTTGTGTCGAATGTGACGCCTGTAACCCGAACATGGGAGAAACACAATACTTTGCTTCATACATATCTTATTACTGGTCATACACGTCACTGTGACCAAAAATCAGAAACCAGTAATACTGCAGATTTTTTGTAGTACTTTCAGCTTCACGATTCTCTGATATTTCGTAGCCATGAACTGCGCCATTTGTAACAAAAAAGTAACGGGAGACATCATGTTTACAAAGTTTTCAATTTTGGACCTGTGGTGACCGCAAATGAACTTTGACCTCCATCAAAAACAATAGGGTTCTTCCTCTCAATATGAAAAAGCTATATACCAAACATAAAAATCTATCCGTCATTCGTATTTTAAGATATCGTGTTTACAAGCCATTTACAATGTTTTCGCAGTCTCTACTGACCTCATGTGACCTTTGACCTCCACCAAAGACAATGTGGCTCTTCTACTCACTATGACCCATCTATACACTAAGCATAACAAGTGTCTGTGCTTCCTCCTTTGTTATGTTATATTTGCAAAGTCTCAGTTTTGACCTCCGGTGACCTCCACCAAAAATGATAGGGTTGTTCCTCTCAAAATGACAAATCTATAAACAAAGTATGCAAAGCGTCTGTTATTCCCATCTTCACATATCATGTTAGCAAGGTTTCCAGTTTTTGACCTCTGGTGACCTCAAATAGCCTACGACCTCCACCAAAAACAATAGGGTTGTTTTACTCAACATGACAAATCTATATACAAAATATGAAAAGTGTCTGTCATTGCTACCTTGAGATATCGTGATTACAAGCCATTTACGAGGTTTTCGCAGTTAAACTTCCGGTGACGTCAGATGACCTTTAACCACCACCAAACACAATCAGGTTCCTTCTTTAATCAAGACAAATCTATATGCTAAATATAAAAGGGTCAGTCATTGTTATCTTGAGATATCGTGTTTACAAGCTTTTTGCAGTTTATCCTCTGGTGACCTCAAATAACTGACCTCCACCAAAAGCAATAGGGTTCTTTCTCTCACCATCACAAATCCATATACCAAATATAAAAAGTGTTTGTCATTGCTATCTTGAGATATCGTGTTTAAAAGCCACTTACGAGGTTTTCGCAGTTTAACCTCTGATGACCTCAGATGACCTTTCACCACCAAAAAAAGCAATCAGGTTCTTTCTCTTAACATGAAAAATCTATACACCAAATGTAAAAAGTGTCTGTCGTTGCTATCTTGAGATATTGTGTTTACAAGGTTTTCGGTTTTTGATCTCTGGTGACCTCAAATGACTTTTGCACGCCACCAGAAGCAAAAGGGTTCTCTGTCCCACCATGAAAAATTCCATAAACCAAATATGAAAAGTGTCTGCCATTGCTACCTTGAGATATTGTGTTACAAGCTATTTACGAGGTTTTCGCAGTTTAACCTCCAGGGACCTCATGTGACCTTTGACCACTAACAAAGACAAACAGGTTCTTTCTCGTAGCATGACAAATCTATTTACCAAATATAAAAAGTGTCTGTCATTGCTATCTTGAGATATAGTGCTTACAAGGTTTTCGGTTTTTGATCTTTTGTGACCTCAAATGACTTTTCCCCGCCACCAAAACATTGGAGAATTCGCTCCCTTGAAAGTTGGACAAACTTATTCTGTCCTTGAAATCCTTCCTGTATAAACATCTGACAAAAAAGCCACATTCTTGCCGATTACATGATCCAGTGACCGTCTATACTTCTAATGAAATCTACAGTCCCAGTTTTTGTCGGGCTGTGAAGACCTGGTAGAAGTTTCAAGGACATTTTGTTGTTTGTGGTTATCTATTGTTAAAAAATCGGCCAAGTCGTGACGCTATCGGCCAAGTCATGACGTCCACTTTCAAGTAGCATATTTCTCTAATGAGCAATAGGGTTCTCTTTCCCACCATGAAAAATCCATATACCAAATACGAAAAGTGTCCGTCATTTCTTTCTTGGATATCGTGTTAACAAGCTAAGTGTCACATACACACACACAAACACAAACACACACACCCATCAACATCGCATAGATTCCTTCCTGCCTTCGGCAAGGAATCGAGAAGCGTTAAAACTAATTGTTCCTATAGGATATTATCACTGACCTTTTGGCAGTCATGCGACGATTTCTTTTTTAATGATATCGACAATTTGTTATTTAAGGACGTATCATGATCAGATTGTAGTGCTGCTTTTATCCTTTTATATTCCCTTATCTCATGTTTAATTGACCGTTAGGGTCTTTTGATCTTGTGAAAAGCCGCGGTGTGAGATACGATAACTTCTGAGAAACTTTACGTACCTTTTCGAAGGCATACCATGGCTAGGAGGAAAACCGCAGCAAAAAGGATCGAGGTAACGATAGCAAAAATGATCGTTGAAAAAGCAGAGTACTCCGTTTGTTTTGTTAAATCTGCAGAAAGTAGAATACATTATAGGCATTTACATTTCTTGTGAAGACTAGTTACAGTCCGGAAGGTTCTCCCGTTTGGGGGAAAACTAAAATCTCCCGAATGGGGGGGGGGGGGTATTTATGCAATACAGTGTGAAGGCTTGCTAGCCTTACAGAGACACAGTTTAGCAAGAACAAGGACTACATAAAAAACGGCGTAGTGAACTACCGATTAGGACGTGCGTTTTCAGTAGATTGGCTACACACCTAAGACTATCAATGTTATTCCATCACATGAGACCAATAAATTTTTCAAGGGGATTCCAAAAGCTAAGACGATGTACACAAACAACGCGCGGGAACTGTGGGTAAAATAGACAACATGGCGGCGCTCATGAACAGCTTTTCTCCCGATCGAGGAAAAACTAGATTCTCCCTTAAAGGGAGAATCTCTCGAACTGAATAATGGAACAATGGATTCGCATGTACATGTATCTATTAAGAAAAAAATATGCATCTGAGGGTGACATTGGTTGTCCAGATTAAAGCACCTAACGTACAACGTTATATTACATATTTACTCGTGTCTCCTCTAAAAGAAATTAATATAAACTGCGCCATAAGTATTTACCAGGAAGGAAGAGCAACTTCACCCCCGATTTCACGGGAAAAATATCACCGTCCGGTCCGGATACTCCACATTCGATTGTCATTTGTTTTACAAATCCAACACTGTATGAAGACGTTAGCGTTATGTTAAATGTTTCACCACTTGTAGTGATCACAGAGGATGTGTGGTTGAAGAATGAGATACTTCTTGAATGCGTTTCGTTTGACACCTTCCACTCCAGCTTTACTACTGGCCGTATTCCATTCACCGAACAGGTAAGGATACCGCTTCGATGGACCTCAAGTACGCAGTTACGCTGGTGATTACATCCTTTAACTACTGGGTGTACAGGGAATGGTTGCACTACGAACAAAGGAAAAAATAATGACAACATGTAACAACAGAATGCGCTTTTGGGACATATTTCATATACATAAAGCTCTTTGCTATCATATTATGTGTAACCGCTGCGATATTCCCATCATGATAAGTCGATTCATAGGCCTAATACTTACCTCCCTATGACAAAGAAGGTGATCTATCCGAACTTGTTAGAACGAAGACTACTACTAGTTCCCGCATAAGCATAGTGAGGATTCAGGAGGGGGGTTCAAAAGAGTCTGAAGATGTTTCTGTATATAGTCATTAGTTATAAAATTGTTTCTTTACCAGCCTCTCAATGCATCATATTGCACCACTTGACGTCTACTTTAGCCACCTTTTTCCTGGGGCCGATTTGAATCCTCAACTGCTGGACAGCTTGCGGCTTCAGAACAAGTCCTCTAGGGAGCATCCCCTATTAACCTCAACCACTTGCCAAGGGCTTATAAAACACCAGCTAGGGGCTCCCTTACATAAGGACCATCCGCATACCTCATTCGGCCAAAAGAAGTCAATGTTTCTGATGTAACAGATTAACAAAATCACTGTGGCATGAACATTACATGTACTTAACTACTTAATTCCCCATATGGCTTTCCCTCCAGCATACGGTAAGGTATGGAGTGTGGCTACCATCAGCTTACCCTGTCCTGCTTTTATAGGCTATCTGGTTTGTCGTAAAAACTATTGGCTACAAGTACACCCGCAAGTTGCAGTGAATACGAATTTGGGCCTATCCAAAACTAACCACCATGGCACCCTACCCATGTTTGGGAATATCATATCAAAGTATGATTGACCCCAGTTACGTGTGTCAAACAAAAACAACACAAAGCTTATAAATAACGTTAAGTCCAAGGTTATACAAGCAAGCTGATAATACCAATATCATTTTTTGTATTTAGCTCTTTGAAAACAAGATATCATAAGAAGATGTAGATGTTTTGCCCGAAGCCATGAATGAGTTAGGGTTCCGTGTGTTTGGTAAATGAAAACACTACGAAATTCTAGATGAGGATCGTAGCCAGAGGAGACGAGCTTGGAAGGAGGTTGACGCCCCAGAAAACCATTACGTCCTTCAGTACCCTCCACTGGAACCTTCAAAAGACGAAAATTACACATTTCCATTGAAAATAGAACCTAATTGGCACTCTCACCCTTCCCCCGTGAAAGTGGCCTATCTTCCCATACGCACTGCGCCCCTCGGGAAAATTTTCTGAGTTCGCCACTGGCCTTACCTCCACTTAATGAACCCCTGTTGCTCGATTATATAAAGCAGATGGTAGGAACTATTTAGATGAAGCTATATATTTTGACTATCAGCAGTTGTTGCCAATTTCAGATATCGTCAAGACAGGGAACTATTTTAATTGTAAATATTTGCATGTGCAAAGGTTGCATTGCCAAATAGCACTGATGGACGAACAACATTTTGGCTGCTGCTGTTGTATCTTACAGTACCCTAATATAAGTAAGTGACATCTGGAAAACAGAGCGAACATCGATAGTTTCCAATTTATTCCGTTTTATCTTTCGAGAAACAAATGATTTGAAGAAAATACGAAAAATCCATTTTCTGATTTTTTCTTCAATATTTGGCCTTCAGACCTGAGAGATAAACAGGAAGCGGACTCAACAGATGTAATCATTCTTCATATTAAAAACTTTAATAATTCCTCCTCTCAAGTATGTGTAAGTTTGGTATCTGAATGAGTTTCTGTCTATGAATACTAAACCACTAACTTCGGAAAGTCGAAATTTTCCACCTTGACTGGAGTTCGATGCCCTTTTGACGTCTGATGACGTCATCAGTGACGTCATCAATACACACGGGGCATTAAATTATAGACCATTTCTAATACTTTTCAATGATACTAAATATTGTTTGGTTTATGGTAGATATTGATATGAAAAGTGCATTTGAATTTCCCCTACCCCCTAATTTTTCATGAAAAAGAACTAGAGGAAAACTTCACAAATCTGAGATTTTTAGTACCTCGCTGGTAAAATGAATCCCAATACCCGGTCTTAAATTGACCACGAGGGTCCCCTTTACCAATTAAAAGTGCCAAACCTTTTCCACCTCGGGAGTGAAGCGAACTCGAAAAATAGAGCTCTTTTGAGATTTGGCTCCCGGACTATATACCCTCCAGAAATATGTCCCAGAGCATTGTGATATTTAACCAAATCACCTATCACTTATCACAGGGAACGCTATTGCGCTGTTCTCAATTTCTAAGTTCAGCCTGAGTTAAAACCACTAAAACCTTCCATACATACTACAAACAAAGCCCCAGCATCTTCAAATCGATCAGCCTTTTGTTGGATTAGGTTTTTAACATGGTGAAACTGACATTCGCTTTTCTATTTAAAAGACGCGTCTCCAAGACATTTAAATGATCACTTTTAACGCCCACTTATAAGGTGCACCCTCCCCAAAAGATCTTACATGGTACTATCCGTGTTATGTATGGGAAATTAAGGGAAGCAACAAAACAAAACAACCCAGCAATTTGTATATGCACCACATGTTTATGATGGCCTGTGTGCTCTGCAAAGATGGTCAACTTGAAGAAATACTGCTGGCTTACTTTCATGTTTCGATAGAAATCCCATTATTCAGTTACTAAATCAGTCAAATAGATTTTCATTTAGTGGTCAAGATACAACGAGCAAGTGCTCTTTGTATACTCTTCTGGAGGATATGCATTCTATGCAATCTTAAAATGTTTCCCAGCTCGGGACTTTCCCACCTTGGCCCCACATGAGCCCTAAAGCGGATCTTGGGACTTGTAGAGTCATGGTGTTTCTTTTTCATGGACATCACATGGGCCCTTTAAATGTGGATTAAGTATGGGATTCCAACGTTTGTCAATTATGCGTTGTTTTAGGAGCTGAATTTTGGTAAAAATTATGAGATAAGCATGAGTTGCCTATGTTGGTCTGATATCAAATTAGTGAGGTTTTCACATGGGGGCAACTTACATGCAATGAGCTGGGATTTCAATATGGATCCAAAATGCCATGTGAATTGGATTAACATGGGTACAAATAATGGTATAAACTTGAGTTTCCTGTGGGTCCCATGCAAAATTAATGCGGATTTCACATGGACACATTAATGGGATACACATTTGATTCCAAAATGCTTGGCCCAGTGTAAGCCAAACATGAGTTTAAATGATTGGATGACATGGGCTAAGCACAAAGATAACTCACAGAATTAGTATGGGTTCTACTTGGGCACATGGACATGAGTTAAGCATGGGATGCAAGCAGGAAATGGTGTGAACATGGTTTGCCTGCATGAGATAAATATGGGATTACTGTGGATACACTCATATACGATGACCATCGTATTTTAACGTTGGTCCTGCATGGGATGAGTATGGGCTCAAAATAGACAAAATGATGGGTGCTATGTTGCTTGGTTCATGTGAAGTTCATGAGGGCCGGGTTATTCAGAACTGATTTTTATTTTTAACAATTTATGGACTTAAGATGAATTATTAATGAGGCGATGAAGAAGACCTAAGTTAAATCTGTTTTAAAGACTAAATAACGATCAAATGGTAATGTATTTACCTTAGTTAAAACTTCTAAGCCATTTAACCGTATTTTAATTAAGGCGCCGAATTACTTTACTTAAGACAATTCAAACATTTAAGGTTAACTGTGTTAAGAGTTCCGGAAAGTTGTTTCTTAATGTGTGTAAGACTTCTTGATGTCGCTATTCGGCCATTTGGCTAATTCATGTGTAGTATCTTTTCTTTTCATCCATTCTAGAACAGGACCACGCGTGACAGTTTCATGATGTAGAGGTCTTAAGATTGAGACAGTGGTCAAATTAAGTCATTATGTCCCCACATGATAGGTCCCATCCTAATCCCACACGGTTTTAAATAAAAGTACCATCCTTTTACCAGAGATCGAAATAACGTGGGACTCATATGGTGTGCAAAGTGTGGCACCATGTTGACACCCCAGGTATATCTCTTGTGAACCCTATGAAGTTCCCACCAATTTCCCCTTATGCTTTGCCCATTTGTGCCTAAGAAAGTTCCAACCCAATTCCATATGAGTTTCATATATCGGGTGACATTTTCATCCTTCCCGAAAAAAAAACGTAGGTGTGGGTCCCATGAAGCTTTCCATGTGTCTTTTATGGGACTAATGAAAGTGTAATGACTAGCTTTCTACAATCGTACCTATTGGAAGTCTGAAATACCGTTCTAAAACTCTTGGTCTGCTTCTGAAGCCTTAAGAAAACCATTTGTTCAAAGAAAAAATTTATTAATGCACTGCAATGCGTAACACTGGTAATAAAAGAAGACGTACCGTAAGTGATAACTTCGTATTTAGCCATGCCATCTGTGATTCCGTCACCATATATACAGGCGTAAAAACCTTCGTGTGGCAGGTCGATGTGACGTAAAATCAAAGACCCGTTTTCTCTAAGCTCGAAGTGGTTCTCGTTTTTAGTTATGACATGATGCTCGATGAACGTGGCAAACACAAGGTTTTGATAGCTGTTATTAAGTAGCAGGCTTCTTTTCCAAACCAGAAATGAAATTTCATTAGTAGTACAGTCAAGCTCTAAAGCTGAGTCACGCTGTGCGTACTTAACAACAGCTGGTACGGATGATAGACTTCTGTAATTATTCTGAACTAGAACTAATGATTCGTCCCTCTGCAGTACACCTGGTACAAACTCTGCTTTGCACACTAGAAGACTGAGTACTGGTGAGTGTGCAAAATCTTCCGATGTTACAACACGAGACGTGAATGTGATATTGGAGCTAGCTAAATTAATTTCAAAAGAGATATTGCGATCTCCATAACTTGTCAGTGTCAACAATTTAAGAGAAACTGCCGGTCTCGCCCCATAAACAGTGCAGCCTACTTCAGAGGAGCCATCCAATTGTATGAAGCATATTGAGTCATTGTTTTCACACTTGTCTATAACTGGCCCTTCAAAGAGAGATTTCACTGCGAATAACAACAAGAAAAGAGATATTAGCCAGGATATTTCGATGGGGGGGGGGGGGCAAAGCGTGTGATGAGTGATCGCCGTCCTGGGGAGGGGTCTAAGGCGAGGGGGTGTCCCCTCCCCCTTGAGAAATTTTTAGCAATTTTAGATTGCTTAGATGCAAAATGGTGATGTCTTTGGTATTTTTTGAGCTGATCATATACGGTTGAAAAGTGTTAATAATTTATTAAATTTTAAGTTTTGGTTTAGTGAAAGAGGACAGTAGCCTTTGTTGTCTAAGAGAAGGTTATGTAGTCAACAAACCTGTTGAAGTCCACCCCCCCCCCTCGTATATGGGTATGATTTCACTCAAAAATACGTGCGTAGAGTCGACAGAAGCACGAACTTTTACGGATATTTTCGTTGATTACTATGTGCATTATAAACAGATAAAAGGGCAACTAAAGGCTGGCAGACACCGGTATAGGGCCTCCTGGAAGCTCTGGACTAATTATATGGATCAAGTAGATACCCCTCCTCTTCTCTTCTTCTTTCTCCTTCGATTCCCTTTCTTCTCTTTCATTTTTTCCTTTTCTTCCTTTTTCCTGTTCTTTTTCTTCTCTCTCCCCCTGTTCTTGCAAATGATAGGAGGCGGTCTCACCCTGAACCCTGTGGCGCCACCCCTAATCTTCTTTGCTCTTTTTCTGATTGACTCAAGATTTCTTCATACAGTAAAGACTGTGTTGTGTACGGCCATGGACCTACTATTTAAATTTCGTTTTCTATGGATTACTCAGTCGAGACAACACCAAAATAAAGCACAATAAGGTATAGGCGTGGGTAACTTTTCGAGAATGGGGGGCTGAACCTTGTTTCGGATCGCCGTCCTGTGGGAGGGGTGTACCCCTCCCCTTTGGAAAATTTTTGGCTATATGAGGGTCCTTAGATGCAATTTGGTGCAATTTGGTCCGCAAATTTTAAGGAAAATCACTGCAATTTTTTTTACTGAACAGACAAATAAAGGTTTTTTGGCCTTGGATGTTGGGGCAGAAGCATACTTCAGCCCCCAGATTTTTGACTGGGGGCTTTAGCCCCCACCCCGCTTCCTACGCTTATGCAATAAGGGAGTCATATAATATTACTTCAAAGTTTGATTCATTTTATTAAATGTTTTTTTATATATTTTTATTGTCAAAATGTTCGCTAAGTGATTGACTCATGATACCCCCAATATATATATGTTCACCTTCTAAGCATTAAATGGTCACATGCTGGGAATGAAGAGACGGTAAATGTTTTAGATTGTCAAACATTACATAATCCGGACAGGTGGGAATACCCATAGACGGAAGGTTCACTTGGTCGAAGGTTCACTAAAGACCGAAGATTCCCCAGGACGAAAATATATTCCGAGTTACGGGTAGGGTTGGGGTTTTGGTTAGAGATTCATGGATCAGGCGTATCCCCTGATGCACAAATTAGCTGTCTGTATTTTTTGGTGTAACTTGCAATGATACGCACCTTTTCTCCAAGAGAGGGAGAAATTTTTGCTCTGTGACACCATATGTGTAAGGTCTCACAATAAATTGGCGTTAGGGTCTACTAATGTATTGTTTTAGCTTTACTCTCGGTTCCTGTGCTCTTTTTGTTTGCGCGTTATGTATGATGGCTTTAATGTTTATGTAATACTAAACCTGCATTCACGTAAACAATGGAGAAAACAGAAAACGTTATGGGTGCGGGGATTGCAAGTTTCAGGTATTTTGTAAACAACAATATAACTAATATTGTGACAGATGGGTGATATACTGTAACACCTCATCCCACCCCCTACAAAATTATGTGTCTTAAAACGTTTTTTAGACGATTTAATTTTTTGTGTTGAAAAACCATAGGGGGGCAAATGCCTGCCCTGCCCCCCTGTGGCGCCGCCCCTGCTTACAGGTACGTAAAGAGGTTCTCACGGACGTTTGCGATTGCGATGCCTGATCGTCAGACCTGCTCAGAAGATGCGTTTACGCAAGCTCGCATTGCATAACCTTAGGGGCAAAGAAAGCTTGAAGGCCACAATGTCAAATAAGAGGGCAATCCATGCAGAAGCAAGTATCATCACAAGTTCTGTTGCTAATAAAATTTTCCAACACAGTTACAATAATCATGGAATGCAAAAGACCACTATTAGGTATTGAAACTCTGAGCTGAAGCCCTTGAGCTATACATATAACAACCAGAAATCACTATTTCAGGTCTTTCTTTTCGTACTCTACATGTTTCATGGTTCAATGACCACTTCAAACATACCGATATGCACTCACTAGCCGAAACACAGTTTTAGCTAATTCGACCCTTGACCTCTGAATTTAGACTTCGTCGATTATGCATGCACAAATTTCCATGGTCAGGTACTTACCCACCAAATTTTAACTTGATCGGACGTACTATTTAAGAGAAATTTAAAAAAATTGTGCAAACTTTAGGCCAATTGGACCTTGACCAACATTTGAACTCGACCCTTCAAAACAAAAAACAACAACAACAACAAAAAAAAACACTATTTTAAATTTGCCGTAACTTTCTTTTCATATCATGTAGCTGAATGACTTTTCTAACATGCTGATTAACAAAAAATGGCCGAAAACCATTTTAGCTGATTTGACCTTTGCCCTCTGACCTTTAACTATAACGTCATCAGTTATGCGTGCACATTGTCATGTTTAGTTAATACCTACCCACGCAGTTTGAACTTCAAAAAAACTTATTTAAGATCTGCTCGTGACACACTCTTTGGCTTACATTCATAGGCGTAGGAGGCGGGGGGATGGGGGCTTGGAAGCCCCCAAACAAAAATTTTTGTGAAAATTCTGGCACCATGCTGAGAATTTTTCGGGAACCTACTGAAAGAAAAATAATGCAATGATGTAGCTAAAGGTAATAAATAGTTTAAAAAACTTCCTTGGTAGTTAAAATAAAGTTCTGATTTAAATTGCACCAGCACCTATATATTCGGTATTAACTCACCAGTTAAGAGCGTTTTTAATGGTCAAACTTATACTATGATTATCAGTGATGTATTTGAAGGGCCACTGGGCCATGCCCCCCCCCCCCCTCACTGATGCTGATTATTTTAGTACCTAAAATACGTAAAATTGTTAACACAAATTTTACTTTAAAGGTAGCATATGTGGCACCAGACTGCATGAAAGGACGCCTAATTTTTCAAAAATTTTCAAAAGAGAGGCGGTGATACCGATTTAAGTACGTAGGTGTTTGATCACAATTTATTTCAAAGGTAGCATACGTGGCACCAGATTGCATGTAAGGACACCTAATTTTTCAAAAATTTTCAAAGGGGATGGGGGACACCGGCGATCACACAACATAATGCCTGCCCCTTACCCCCATGAGAGAAATTCTGGCTACACCACCGATCATAACCATTATTACTGTAAAGACCCCCCCCCCAAAAAAAAAAAAAAATTTTTAGCCAATATGGAGGGTAGTAACACTGCAAATTGTTGTATTTTATCGGCATGGGGTGGGATAACCGATGCATGCCTACATGATATGTAAATTAACATGTTGAACACGGGTGGAGCGCGCGGAAATTTTTGGTTATATTTTTCGGGCAAGTCGTTACAGCCCCCAAATCAACTTGGGCTCCTGCGCTCATGCTTACATTCACACATACACCACACACGGCTTCACATTTCTGATGTTAGGTGAAGTACATTTAGTTTCCCCTTCATTACATGATGGGAAATGAGATACCAAGGGGGTAAACCACAGGGTTTAATATCTCATTGACAACAAGCATTTAATTAAATGTGATAACAGTAACATATGCTACCTTGCATCAACAATTTCAGAGCCAATTGTTTATGGAATTACATATTTTTCAGTGTCGTAAACAATTTCTTACAACCGCACTGTACCTATAAAAACAATCGTTTTCGACTCATAGAACCTACATACATGTTGTCAATAGCGGCGACTTTGAATTTTTGAAAATTACCCTGTTGCCCGTGGTCACATTTTTTCTAATTTTGAATATAATGGTCAGTGGTGTTATTCTGATAATTCATAGAAAAATCCTGTTACACTTTGCTCTAGGTTTTCCTAATGTTAGCTAATTTTTTTCTGGACTACGTGTGAAACGGATAGATAGAAATGCTTGGAAAGTATTGGATGTTAAATTTAATCTTTAAGAAAAGTTTCCATGTAATGTAAAACATACTCACCTATAACAATAACAACAACTGCAAAAAGGGTTGGGTCTTCATCTGCGGAGGTGAATTTCGCTACCGTATAACTATGCTCGTGATCCAGTCTTACCTCACGTAAAATCAGAGAACCGTTTGGAAAAACGTCAAACTCTCCTGACTCATAAGCACGACCACCTTTAACAGATTGAGTGTATGTCAAAATTGGTTCATTAAACACAGTGTCCGTTGAATTGTACCAAAACACACCATAAAAGTTTGTTTGAAAACGGCAATTAATAATACCAGTTCCTCCATATTCAAGGTACTGAGGAGAATCACATTCACCCGATTGTACACCTTAAACAGAAAATGAACAAAAAAAGTTGTTATGAAGTCTCTCCGGAGTAATATTTAATAGAAAAAGTTGTATGATGAACATTGCTGTGGTGATATAGAAACACTGTGAACAATAAGACTGTATAGATGTTGAAATGATGTTGTGAGTTCAAGAATGCTTCATGGAGTAGTAGCCTATTGTGCCATAGTCAACATGTCAAACAGTTGCATGTTCCCACAAACATGAGACATTGACCAAGACATAAGCCTGCAGTATTATGACGTTTGACGTACATATTAAAGTGATAAAGTACTGTACGTAATTCACTGTGGGGAGTGCACTACACCCTATAATCATATCTAGCTAAGTCCTAAGTTATCTGCCTTATCAATATCTTAAGAACTGTTAATGTTGACGGTGCAAACTTCACCTTTAATTTAAAGCATTCGACTTGAATGTTTCTTAGTTAAAAGAGTTTCTGCACAACTGGGGTTTCAAACTGTCAGGAGCTTAAGCCAAGTTGTTTATCAAAAGTGTTTGGTTTGATGTCAAGCGTATAGGCCTTAAGCTCGCTCTGTGGTAAACAGCATGAACAATATAAAATTCGAAACTTACACTGGATTCTTTGGGAAAAGTAAGGTACATGAAATTCATCCTTCATCCTTCCTCATTTTTAATTCTTCGAATTGCAGATTCTGATGTCTGTTTACTGTAAATTTAGGTCCCACTCAGGCTCAAGTAAATCATAACTTTGACCTACACATTATACCTTGCAGACTCACTGTACACTGTGAATCTCATAAGGGACACATCTGTGCAGGCTAGGACACTTCACTTGCCCTTTTTGCTTAAGTAAATCCCTTAATATCTGTTGAAATTGTTTGAAAGTAATTCCTCCTTTGGAGTGGCGTTAATCCGTATGTGTTAACCCTAATGTAGTGGGGAATCTGGTGTATGTAGCCAGCTGATTTTGTTGACACAACAGAAAGGTCATAAACAGGCACCAAGGAATGCGCAGATGATACAGTATCTTCGAACTCACTTACTCAAGTCATTATTTAAGTATGTTCAAATAAATTCTTAGAAGCAACATGCAGTGTTCCTGTTTCAATTTCAGTTTATTTCCACATCAATAATAATAATAAAAACGTTCAATAAGTTTACGGAAAGAAGGTGGAGGTCTGGAGGAGGTCTGAAAAATCAGACGTTTGTACAAGCTGTCCCCTGATAGACTAATTAATTTACACAGAGACAGGCAACCTAGCAACACAATATTGTCAGAGGAAATTAATGTGCAACACACAGAAGCAAGAAACAACCTAGGAGTAATTATAGTGATTAAGTAAACGGTCCTTAAACCTTCCTTTTAAAGAGAGAACATTCCTTAAGGTCTTCATATAATTGTCCAGATAATTGTTAACGATAAACTGTAAGAAATATCATTGCAAGAGAGATTAGGACGATAGTCGTGAGAAGAACTAGTTTAATAGGGCTGAAACTCATTATTGTGTTTTAGATGATTACGAATGGGAGTGATAAGACATCCTTTACACGCTTGTACCTGAAAACTGCTACCTTGATTTTGTATATATCTACAGCATTTAGGATTCTATGAGTACAAAAGAGCAGATAATCAGAATGTGATAAAAAACGAATGGCTCTTTTTTGCAAAATTTGTAAACGGTTTAAGTAGCATGAGTAAGTGTTTCCTCAAATAACGCTACAGTAGGAGAGTTGAGTATGCATTAATGAATCATGCACAGATTTCATGGAGTAAGAAGGGGCAAAGCGCTAAATTTTTACATAATTTCTTTTACTTTTGAAATGATGGAACATAATATATCAATGCGATACATTCTTCCAGGTGAGATTAGTGTCTATATAAATGCCAAGAACTTTAGCCCTAATAACCAAGGAAAGTTTTTACTGTCAATAAACGACTCCACAAGTGCCAATTTCACCCTGAATCACAGTGAAACCATTTCTAGCTCAGTATTTACTATACATGCAATAAGAATATTCAATAAAATTATTCAGCCCTAACTTTTCGTTGGTCACAAAACGCGGGACACAATTAGAAGGTACCGTCCACTATCTATTTGGTTTACGAGGTTGTCGTAGTCTCACCTCTGATGACCTGATATGACCTTCAACCTTTAACAAACCCATAGGTTCCCTCTTTCTTAAAGTTACACATCTATATACAAGTATGAAAAAGTATCCATCACCTCTGTCTTGAAATGTCGTGTTTCTTCAAGGTTTCGTTTTTTGACTTCTGATGACCTCAAATGACCTCTGACAACCACTAAAAAATACGGTTCTTCCTATTAATACGGTAAAGGTATATACGAAGTATGAAAATTTTCCATCACCGCTATCTTGAGATCGTGCTAACGAGCAGTTTTAACTGAATTTCGTATTTTCACCTCCGGTGACCTCAGATAACCTTTAACCTCTTCCAAAATAATTACGGGTCATCTTATGACTATAACGCATCTACATGCCAAGTATGAAAAGTATCCATGTTTCCTACCTAGAGAAAACTTGTTTACAGAGTTTTCGATTTTTGACCACTGTTGACCTCACATGATCTTTGACCTCCACCAAAAACAACAGGAATCCTTCTCTCAATATGATAATTCTATATTCTAAGAATGACAATTATCTATCATTGCCATCTTGAGAAATCGTGTTTACAAGCCAAGCGTCACAAACACACATATGTGCACGCACACATACACACGTTTATATGCACTCCCGTGATTGCATAGATTCCTTTCGCATTAGGCAAGGAATTAATTATGGTTTTCAGAATGCCTAGTGACGTTTTGTTACCATTTTATTGGAATGAAAGAAATTTGGAAACAAAAACCAATAACTCAGGACTAATTTTAAACATAAAGATACCCATCTGGTAACTACAGATGCCGAAATGTTCAAAGCACTTAATTCTTTGAAAGATCATCAGTGTTAGCCCTATAGTGATATGAAGTAAGCGACTGTTGTTTGTAGTACATAAAGTTGCTTAAGATATGACAATGAAGTGCTTCCCTATGCAATTTTGCAATAAGTTACGAAGAATAAGAGTATTGTGCAGAGATAGAGGAATACGACGAGGTCAGAGCTGTTTGATTTTTTGAAAGTCACCTGTAGCCTTAGAGATTTTGTTACATTGACAGGTCGATGTGGCATATAAATATCAGGTGGTGATTGATAAGAAACCCTAGGACCTTTACAGAATCAGATTGAATGATACTGAAATCGTCAATATAAATAAGTATTCGGGTGGTTTCTTTCGACTAGTTTGGACATCAGACGTACCCGAGTCTATTTATGTTAGTAGCGTACCCATCTAGGCTAAAGTAGATGTCATTTTTTAAACTACCACAATAGGGTCATGGTAGCGGGATAAAACAGCCAATGTAGACCGTTGTTTCAACTAACGTATGATGTAGACGAAACGGAACTTACAGGAATTTCATTTAGAGCCATTCTAAATGGAATTTCTCGTTACCCAAATTAATCACTTACCAGTAATAACAACAACGACAACGTATACACTGGGCTCGTCATCCAGAGATGTAAATGTTGCAACTGAGAAGTTTTTTCCATGATTCGTATTTACGTCAGGTATTATAAGAGAACCATTGGAGGTGACGTCAAACTCTCCAGATTTGTATCCTTGGCCTCCTTTAACAGAGTCAATTAATGTCACGATCGGATCATTGAAAATGATATTTGTGGAACTGTACCAAAAGACAGCCGATATGTTGGCGTAAAAAGAGCAGTGTATAATTCCCGATCTTCTGAACTGGAGATACTGTGGGGACTCACAACCTTCAAAGTAGGTACCTAAAAACGCCAGGGAAAACATGAAACGTTACTGTTGATGCGACTCTATGGTATATTTTCAACAATCTTGTTGTTTACATAACTGACGACATAATTTCAGAGCAACATTAAAGTGTTACTCTCTGTATCTATACATCGATTGACTTACCGAAAGAAAACTGAAGGTGCCACATAAAAAGGAAAACAGCAAAGCTCTTCATGGTAGAGGTGGATCTAAAGAATGAACGTAAGATAAGAGCTGAGTTCAACTATGCAATCAATAGCACCCTATTTACAGAGGTTGCTCGTCAGATTAATCTCATTGTATCTGATAATGGAAGCAACAACCATGTGTTTGAGAGGTTGCAATGTGGTGGTGCACATACATATACAGTCGTCGTAAATCAATTTTGCCTTTTGTGATAAATCATGTGATTAATATGGTACGTCAACATATCTAACAAATAAGGGCAAATTTGATCCGTTTTCATTCCAAGAATGAAAGATCTAAAAATGCACTTTTTCAAACCTTGTCGAAAACGTAAGAAATCTACGAAATCACGCTGGAAAGTGTGTATATGTGTGTGGATGTTCATGCCATCAACGTTTGACAAAGAGGGGATGGCAGAAGTAATAATACCCCAATGATAAGCCTATAAATACATACATTTACTGCTTGTGCGCCAGGCCGACTGTGATTGCATGAGGCTTACAGTGTAGACAACGCATTCTTTCCATGATACTACAGAATATGTTTGAAATAATGCCTTGAATTTCGATGTGCGTCCCTTCTTCATTTATATAAGGATAAAGCAGACCAGTTAGCAATTCATACTGTAATCTTAGCTCCTCTGACTTTCGTGGATAAACCACTCTCCAGGGGATTCAAAACACGACTGACAACAGAGCGAACAATCAGCATTTACAGAACAAATAAATGTACATACCTAAAGAGTGCGAACCCTACTTGTAAACTTGATCAGAAAGAATTTGTTAGAATGCTTACAGATGGAAAGTAATTCAGACCGGGAATTTAGAGAAGCTAAGTGAGGCTTGCAGGTTATAAAATACTTTTCCCACAAGCACAAATTACACCTTCTTGTAGTAATGTTATAAACACTTGCCCTTTTCAAAAATTTCCTAGTAATAGTATAAGGAATATTATTGTCCTTTAAGTACCATACGTATTCTCTGAATGCCGTATCGTTGGCGTACTTACTAGTATTAAAGGATTTAATATGATTATGGTACTTTGTCTTAAAAGATTCAGCAAACGCCGATATACGTTTTTATTCTCTCGGTTGTAGAAACTGAAGCCTGGTATACTCCAGGGGAAGCTGTTGTATTACTCAGGGACTGAGCAGATATCCTTATTTCTACATTTAAATGAAGCGTTGGTTTCCTTAGTGTCTTTCCTGAGCAAAGCTTGATTGTGTGAATTTATAGTTTGCTGAAAATTTTACATACAGCAGTAACTAATTTTACCATGTTCTGGTTGAATTCTTTGTGCAGAACACATCCGGGAGGGAAATGCTTCTTAACTAAATTAAGGAATAAATGTCCAATGATAGTTTCAACGTTTATTGAGAACGGTGGGTTACATCAAGTAATATTTCTAGGCCTGTTACGTTTCTTCTTTGGAGGAGACTCAAAATAGGCGAGCTTGTGTGTAAACCCGCTATCGTTGAGGGCTTGTTGGCACGTATGAGAAACGTCTGTTAAATACCTCTTCGTTGGAAGATAAGTCACACAATCTCCTGTTGATAGACGATGACATGTTTCTGATGATCTGTGGGGGTTGGTCTCTATTAATATATAGCGGGATGTTGGTAGGCTTAGAGTAGGGGTAGTACTGGCCTAAAGTGAAGTCGACCGTAACATCAAGGTAATCGATCATTTTCATATTGGCTTCCACCGTAGGCCTTTAGTGGCATTTGTTAAAAATTTGGCATAGATCTTTCTTGATGCGGTCGATTTGTTGTGGTGATGCGTATAAGCCTTCATTCCTGTTGAACCATTTCGACCTTTGTCGTTTATCTGTGTAATCTTATGGAGGAGAAATGTACTTACGAGCTCACAGATTTCCTCCCTATCAAAGCTTTTCATGGTTGCATCGAATAGATCTTCGGATGGTTTTGCGTTTCCATTATGAGAGAGCAAAGACTACCTGCAGTACATAAGCCATATTATGGTTCTTTCGTGCCGAAATTATAGAACATAAATTTTCACTTTTTCAACCAAATCTGTCCTTGGTAAAACAATGAGTAAAGCAGAAACCTGTTAAAGGGGTTTTACCGAATAAAGGTTTTCAAGTTCATCTTTTGCTCGGGTAGGTGTGATTTCTCAATCATGAGTCTCAAAAGAAAGAATGTTATCATTGCAAATTACATAGCCTCGGAAATGGTATTTTCCCCAAACTAGAAGACATATGTGGTGAAAATTTCTTGGTATGCCACGATCCAACTGATTGTGGCGCTCCGCTCAAAAAAGTTTGCCGTATTCTAACCCTCATGTTACTAAGAAATCTAATCCAATGAATAAACATAAAGATATAAGATATTTTTCGAACTATCTTTAATTTACATTTACTGTATGTCTTTTAAGGGAAAAATCTCTATACCAAATATAAAAGTGTCAGTCATTACTATCTTGAGATACCGTGTTTACAAGCCATTTACAAGGTTTTCGCACTTTAACCTCTATGACCAGCGTAAAGCAATTATACTTGGTCCAAACGTTGGGCTAGTGATGGTATAGTGATTGTGGTATATATAGAGTAGTGGTTGAGAAACGATAAGTCCCAATTCAAACCCTTCTTATAGGACTGGATTTTGTAGACCAAGTGAAGTTCATCCACCTTCCTTGTTTGGGAATTGGGATAATTGCCTTAAAGAATAGCAAATCTTAGGTAAGGTAGGGAATGACTAGGAGACTTGAAGTGCTCGCTGACTGGTAGCCCAGATAAATGATGGCGAATGCTACATTTGTGATTGAGAAGCGAAGTCTGAAGGCAGATTTTGTTCCCCCAGGGGTGGATTGGGAGTTTAAGCGGTCGCAGTAAATAACAGTGAGCGGCCCTTTTGACAATATTTATGCAGAGCGCCACCATCCTTGGCACGTAGCGTACCAGAAATTTTTAGACAAAAACACTTGCCAGATCGCAGGAAATGGTACTTCCCGGGCCATTTTCAAAATAACAGATATCATTCAAGAGGATTTTAAAGGGGGCAAAACATGCTTGGTTATTTATGAGTTTAAAGTCAAAGGTCAAATAGGAGTTATTTTGGCACAAAAGGGTCATTTTGGGATCAAGCGGGCAAAACGTTTCTTCTAATACAGATTGATGATCATAACATGTGGTCGTATCATCAAGAACAATGGTACAAATGGGATGTTCAGCTTTTGGGGGGAAAAGGTCATGTAGCGGTTTTTGTAATTTTAGGGGTGGGCTCCCTTTTTTCATCGATACTGACCACTTTTGGATATTGTAATGAATGAAATAGAGTACAAATTGATAACCTAGTCACCCAAGAAGAAGTCGTCGTAGCACATTTGTCTTCTTTCTTATTTGGTCTAGTATGAACCTGTAGGGTCGACTGGGGCTTGCAGTTCCTTTTCACATGACGTCATCATAAATGACTCCTGATGTTCTTCTGTACGTGTGTTCCGTTGTTTGTTTTTCACGAACTTGAGTTTGGAGAACTTTGTTTCACATGACACTTGTGTTACCGAAAGAGTCAAGAGCAATTTATAGGCTGCGTGCAGTTTGGGCTATGCTTTCGTGTACTGCAAGTTGTACTTGCGCAACAAGTTGAAGACACACCTAATGCAATTTTTGCATGATTTACAACAGTTATCTGTTTCAGGCTCTTCCTCCTTGTCCTCTACAAGAGCTACATCACGACCACTACATTCATCAGGGAGCGTTCCTTTTAGTGTTTCTCACCGCAAGGCAAAGTTGAGAAGCTCGTGCTTAATAACCTGTTCATCTTCCTCCGTCGATTCACTGGATGAAGAAACATTTTTGAGAAGCTTAGTTATTTTTCTTAGAGAAGGCAGCAACGATTGAGATGAGCGGCATATCCCCGAAATTTCAATGAAAATGAGGTAGCAAGCAGCGTATACGAGTATCAGCTTAGGTTCAACCCCAAAATCCCCCAGAAGAAACGCTTCCGCAGTAGGAACATTGTCTGATTTAATGCACCCTACAGTTCTAATGTCTCCACCAATATCGGCCACAAGTTCCTACAGTTGATAGATGAAGGTTTCCCCAAACAGGGCCTTCTCTGCAGGATCTTTAATAGGAATTCCCTGAAACGCAGTTACAGCATACCCAATATCCGAAGTATAATTTCCTCCCATAACAAATCCTTACGGCTCTGGTTTTTAATATATAAGCCTACCAAATGTGTCAACCAGAAGTGCAAAAAATGAAAACCATTGTTCAAGGGTCTAGTGTGTTCTTTTGACACGTACAACTTTTATATTTCATAGAAACACAAAAGTTGGAGCTTAATTGTGAAGTTTTGTTATGCTACATATATGAAACTGAGAGCAAAGGCATCAATTCTTGGAAGAGTTAGGTTCTAAATAGATGCGTGTTAATGGTTTTAGTGATATCCAAAAGTATTTAGAGGAATATAGATACGAAGTGAACATTCTGAAGAAACTTCAGTACAACTATCATACACTAACAACTGACAGTTAATATTTGCATCATTTTTTGTCGCAAAATTATTTAAAATAGAGAAATTTTCATACTAAAATCTTTCTAGGAAATAAAGCAACTAACTTTTTCAGTTAGTTTATGTCTGTAAAAATTACTCGTTGCCAGTTGCAGACATGATTTAATTTTGGAAAAGAATGTTGACTTGTGATATCTAGTTTTGGCTCTGTGTGCATGTGTTTCGGTCGTTATATTCTGTGAACTTTCTTTCTTGGCTTCACAGAATTCTCTATACAGCGTTGGCTTTCAACAATTTACGTATTACCTATTTTGAAAGATCGGCATAGAATGTGACCAAAAATACTAATTTCCCTGGAATGAATTCAACCTGATTAGAATATTCATATTTACTCACTATTATTTGGCTTCTGAAAGTGCAACTTTAGTATGAAAATGATAAATTAGCTCATTTAAACTCGAACACCTACCAGGAAACTCATTCAGTTTATATCTACCCACAGTAGCAAAATAAAAACCTAATCGACCCAACTCACATCACTTTCAGTGGGAGTTATTTATGGAAAAGGTAAGTTAATAGACTGCTTTGGACGTTCCATTGTTAACATTCTGAGGATGTTGCTCATCAGTTTTATAAAAGTAACATTAACTTGAGAGTTTCACAATTTTTTTCTTGATTTTATATTTTACATGCTGAAATAAAATTATTATGACCGGAATAGTGCATAACAGTCCTGTAATTCCACTTTTGGGGCCTGTGCAATCATTAATATATAGCCATGTAAGCTATAAGAATGGTCAAACTCAGTCTTTGGTCATAAAATTTGCCAAGGAGGTTTGTCCAGGTTCATTCAAGTATTATCTCATTCAATCATGAGTACCATATCCAATCAGAATTGTTGGACAGTTCAGTTTTCCCGATTATTGATTTTATTCCAGGAAAAGTGACTTTATTTTGTTTCGGACGTTACATTTGTTTCAGACTTTACAACTGTTAATGGAATTATTGACTTGACTCTAGAAAGCAAAATACCTGAAAGAAGTGAGCTCTTTTTCCCAGTTTTATTGTTCTAAATTATCTTCAAATTGAGAAAGAAAATTCTGAGGATTGCCTCTCTGTTTGTTTGTGTGGGGATAAAACATTTTGTTTCGTAAAATCAGATACCAATTTAAAACTCCTACATGAACTTAATAATGCTATTATGATTTAGTTTTTCCAAGATAACTTGTATTGTGTTAACTCCAAACTGTGGTCCAAATTATAATTTAACTTGATAATAAGGATGAATGCATTTTTCTCCACTTGTCAAATTTAGGCATAATTGTTAACGGAAAATATAACTTCCGAAACATTTTCAGATCCATGTAACTTTTCAGCTGGGTGGAATATTTTCATCACAACTTTTTGTTGGCATCTTATACATGTGCTTGTACACTAAAACAAATATGAAGATTAGTACCTGTTCCTCTTTTCTTGGCAGACCGAACAAATATGGCGCCCTTTTCAGGTTGACAAAATTCCGTTAACATTTTGCTATTTGGGCACAGATTGCATGTAGAAGCAACAACTGAATAACTTTGATTTAGCTATGGGATTTAAACTAGGTCTCTACTATGCAAAAGTAAAAAAGGATTTCCACAGATGTTTGCAGTCTTTCTGCTGGGAACTGTCAAGGTGCTTTTAAGCCTATTGGTATATGTTAAAAATCAGAGCCATGCTAGACACAGAACGACGGAAAAACCGCAAAACCAACACGAAAGAATATAACTGTCGTTAGGCGAATGAATCCCCTCTAGATGGAAAGTGTCTCAGAGAAGGTGCTATTTACCAGGCCATAGAAATAAGGGCCGACAACATGGACCTACAAATATATGTCGGAATCATGGAGACTAAATTTTAGACCTGGTGAAGTAATCACTTAAGCTCATTCAGCTTTGACAGTTATAAGAAACAAGACGGAACTGAGTTAATATGTTTGGTCTGTGAAAGACTCTAATATACAGTTTTCCATTAAAGTGGGCATGGGCTAATTTTTGACAAATGCTCATGTCAAATGAGAATCAGTAAAATGCACACATTCGGTATTATTATAATGAACCAAAGTAAAAACAGTTCTTAGTGATTTCCTTTCACTTATACTCTTCTTTAGTTGAAACAGTTGATTTTTGATTAAATTTATGAAGATTTTCATTTTTCACTGCAATACAATGTCTGTGTACCAATTTCGTCAAAAATGTCCTCTCCAGAATATGGACCTTGTTTGATGCACTAATGCTGGGAAATCTTAGAACAAACTTAATTAAATAAAGCTCAGTTGTTTGTTCTGTGCACCCAAGTATACCTGTGGAAGGGCATTTGAATACGACAGGTATTTTCTAAATTATGACAATTACAAAAATGCCTCTAAAAATTCCGTCAAAATCATGTCGTCTCCAGAACGGCATACATTTTGCCTGAAAAAAAGTTATGTCTATTTCGTACGATCCCTCAGTCATCCTAATGTGCTCTTCCTGATTATGGACTTTTTGCCATTCCTCCATCATAAAATCATGTTAGGATAGATGACTGGAATTGTCAAAAATGAATGTTCTCTCAAGAACAGGTCCGGTGAACAAGTTCTGCAGTACATATTTTCCAGAATGAGTTCAAATACCCAGTTATTTGGTTTTCATGACTAATCTTGTGTGTTATAGAGATAAGCAGAATCCAAATGGTGGATAATTTCTACACTTAATTAATCTCAATCAGGAGGAACGCGATATCAGTGACTAAACCAGAAAGCCAAAAGGCTTAGTGATTCCTTGCCGAAAAGGGGGGTGCTTTGTTACACTGATGTTCATCCATCAAATTTATACTTCTCTTCTACATCATTTTTTATGATGTGGTCACAATTTGACCCCTGCTCACATCAGCTCATGTCACATGACCTTTAAACCGAAACTTGAATAACCACAAAAAAATGAAAAAAAAAAAAAACGTATGAGAAGGGATTTATCTGTGCTTCCTCCCTTGTAATGACATGTTTACAAAGTTTCAGTTTTTGACCTCTGGTGACCTCAAAAAGCTAGTGACCTCCACAAAAAACAATAGGGTTTTTCCTCGCACCATAACACATCCACATACTTAGTATGAAATCTATCCAAGCTTCCTACATTGAGATACTGTGTAAACAAGGTTTTCAGACTTTGACCCCTGGTGACCCCAAATGACCTTTGACCTCCACCAAAAACTATACGCTTCTTCCTCGCACCATAACGCATCCACATACTTAATATGAAATCAATCCAAGCTTCCAACCTTGCGATATGGTATAAACAAGGTTTTCAGAGTTTGACCCCTGGTGACCCCAGACGACCTTTGACCTCCACCAAAAATAACAGAAATCTTTCTCTTACCATACCCCATCCACATACTTGGTATGAAATCTATCCAAGCTTTCTAACTTGAGAAATCGTTTACACAAGGTTTTCAGATTTTGAACCCCGGTGACCCCAGATGACCTTTGACCTCCACCAAAAACAATAGAGTTCTTCCTCTTACCACAACGCATCTACATACCAAGCATGAAATCTATCCAAGCTTTCGAACTTGAGATATCGTGTACACAAGGTTTTCAGATTTTGACCCCTGGTGACCCCAGATGACCTTTGACCTCCACCAAAAACAATAGGGTTCTTTTACTTACCACAACGCATCTACATACCAAGCATGAAATCTATCCAAGCTTTCTAACTTGAGATATCGTGTAAACAAGGTTTTCAGATTTTGACCCCCGGTGACCCCAGATGACCTTTGACCTCCACCAAAAACAATAGGGTTCTTTCTCTTACTACAACGCATCTACATACTAAGCATGAAATCTATCCAAGCTTTCTAACTTGAGAAATCGTGTAAACAAGGTTTCAGATTTTGACCCCCGGTGACCCCAGATGACCTTTGACCTCCACCAAAAACAATAGAGTTCTTCCTCTTACCACAACGCATCTACATACCAAGCATGAAATCTATCCAAGCTTTCTAACTTGAGATATCGTGTAAACAAGGTTTTCAGATTTTGACCCCCGGTGACCCCAGATGACCTTTGACCTCCACCAAAAACGATAGGGTTTTTTCTCTCACCACAACGCATCTACATACCAAGCATGAAATCTATCCAAGCTTTCTAACTTGAGATATGGTGTAAACAAGGTTTTCAGATTTTGACCCCCGGTGACCCCAGATGACCCTTGACCTCCACCAAAAACAATAGGGTTCTTTCTCTCACCACAACGCATCTACATACCAAGCATGAAATCTATCCAAGCTTTCTAACTTGAGATATGGTGTAAACAAGGTTTTCAGATTTTGACCCCCGGTGACCCCAGATGACCCTTGACCTCCACCAAAAACAATTGGGTTTTTCCTCTCACCACAACGCATCTACATACTAAGCATGAAATCTATCCAAGCTTTCTAACTTGAGATATCGTGTAAACAAGGTTTTCAGATTGTGACCCCCGGTGACCCCAGATGACCTTTGACCTCCACCAAAAACAATAGGGTACTTTCTCTTACTACAACGCATCTACATACCAAGCATGAAATCTATCCAAGCTTTCTTACTTGAGATATCGCGTAAACAAGGTTTTCAGATTTTTAACCCCCGGTGACCCCAGATGACCTTTGACCTCCACCAAAAACGATAGGGTTTTTTCTCTTACCACAACGCATCTACATACCGAGCATGAAATCTATCCACGCTTTCTAACTTGAGATATGGTGTAAACAAGGTTTTCAGATTTTGACCCCCGGTGACCCCAGATGACCCTTGACCTCCACCAAAAACAATAGGGTTCTTCCTCTCACCACAACGCATCTACATACCAAGCATGAAATCTATCCAAGCTTTCTTACTTGAGAAATCGTGTAAACAAGGTTTTCAGATTTTGACCCCCGGTGACCCCAGATGACCTTTGACCTCCACCAAAAACAATAGGGTTCTTTTTCTCACCACAACGCATCTACATACCAAGCATGAAATCTATCCAAGCTTTCTAACTTGAGATATCGTGTAAACAAGGTTTTCAGATTTTGACCCCCGGTGACCCCAGATGACCTTTGACCTCCACCAAAAACGATAGGGTTTTTTCTCTCACCACAACGCATCTACATACCAAGCATGAAATCTATCCAAGCTTTCTAACTTGAGATATGGTGTAAACAAGGTTTTCAGATTTTGACCCCCGGTGACCCCAGATGACCTTTGACCTCCACCAAAAACAATAGGGTCTTTCCTCTCACCACAACGCATCTACATACCAAGCATGAAATCTATCCAAGCTTTCTAACTTGAGATATGGTGTAAACAAGGTTTTCAGATTTTGACCCCCGGTGACCCCAGATGACCCTTGACCTCCACCAAAAACAATAGGGTTCTTTCTCTTACTACAACGCATCTACATACCAAGCATGAAATCTATCCAAGCTTTCTAACTTGAGAAATCGTGTAAACAAGGTTTTCAGATTTTGACCCCCCGGTGACCCCAGATGACCTTTGACCTCCACCAAAAACAATAGGGTTCTTTTTCTCACCACAACGCATCTACATACCAAGCATGAAATCTATCCAAGCTTTCTAACTTGAGAAATCGTGTAAACAAGGTTTTCAGATTTTGACCCCCGGTGACCCCACATGACCTTTGACCTCCACCAAAAACAACAGGGTTCTTTCTCTCACCACAACGCATCTACATACCAAGCATGAAATCTATCCAAGCTTTCTAACTTGAGATATGGTGTAAACAAGGTTTCAGATTTTGACCCCCGGTGACCCCAGATGACCTTTGACCTCCACCAAAAACAATAGGGTTCTTTCTCTCACCACAGCGCATCTACATATCAAGCATGAAATCTATCCAAGCTTTCTAACTTGAGAAATCGTGTAAACAAGGTTTTCAGATTTTGACCCCCGGTGACCCCAGATGACCTTTGACCTCCACCAAAAACAATAGGGTTCTTCCTCTCACCACAACGCATCTACATACCAAGCATGAAATCTATCCAAGCTTTCTAACTTGAGATATTGTGTAAACAAGGTTTTCAGATTTTGACCCCAGTGACCCCAGATGACCTTTGACCTCCACCAAAAACAATAGGGTTCTTCCTCTCAATATGGGCCATCTATGTACCAAGTTTGAGAACTGACAAACTTTCCCTTTTTGAGATATCGTGTAAACAAGCAAAGCCGTCACATACACACACACACACACACACACGACATCACCATCGCATAGATTCCTTGCCTGCCTTCGGCAAGGAATCAAAAACTGGAAATTTATTAAATTTTCAGCAAGAAAATAACACAGAAAATCTATCCATGTGGTTTTATTACCTATTCTAACTTGGGGACAAAACAGAAACCAACTCAGATACTTGCTAACAAAGCTTTGTATGTGTCAGTAAAGAGAGTGTACAAAACAGTTCATTGTGGAGAGGACATAATTTTTGACAGATCCAGCATGCTGTGACTAGAATCTCTTCCCACATTGTTGTGTTTGTTAAATAATCTTGGAACATGTTACAGCAAGAGCCCTCACATCATTCCCCTAATCATTAACAGTTTAGATCTGATATTGGCCATTACCAGAATAACAAAATCGCAGTTTGTGTAATGTATCAGGGATGAAGAACACAATGATATGCCTGTTCTGCTGGTTGGCAATAACAGATGATCCATAGAAAACGATATCACAAATGGTGTTTGGGGGATTGGATGGATTTGTGTGGCATCGTTTTCTGCAACAGTACCCACTAAAACTGGGAGCACTGTTGTGCATGTATGTATGAATCTGCAATTTGATCCTGTCAAAAAATTGTCCTCACCAGAACATGTTAGTATTGCATATAAGTGCTCTAACTGTGCAGAATTATTTGATGTATAGGTTTCCAGTTATGTTTATCAAATACAGTTGGTGTCCTCAATACTATTTAGAAATGGAATGTAGCATCTCTGTACTAAAATTGTGGTTTTTGTGTCACAATCCTCTCACAAATTGACGTTCACTGGAAAATGACATCTATTAAGTACATTGTGTACAGAACTTCATATGCAGGGTAAAAAACTCACATTTTAATTTGATTGCATGTTGTCTGTGGTATTATTGAAGCAGTAAAATACAATTATTCAACATTTGCAATCAGATTTTGATAGAAACTGTCAAAAAATTTCTCCTTTCCAGAACCAAGTGTTCTGGAGAGGGCAAAAATTTGACGCCCCATAACTAACGGACCAAATACTACGAACCCATAGCATCACTTCTAATTCACCATACCTATGACATTAAGAATACATAGATAAATGGTAGTTCCCATGTTCACACTAGGAGAGAAATGGAACTTTCCATTGTCACTGAAGGTAAATTTATCAATTTTATTGACATATTTGAGTTTTATAGTAAAAATAGCAGATACTATTCACCCATTGCGCATTAATTTCAATGTATACACTGTGGCGATTATTTCTGGCAGCATTTGACATCAGTTGGTGTGATTTTTTTCTCTGGTGTTGCTAGCAACAGGAAGAAATTTATTTTGGCATTTTTCAAGCACAATTATGCTGATATACACAATATTTTTTCAATGCAGCAAGATTAAGCTCCAAACTCCAGGGTACAAGACTTCATCATGTACTAACCTACACAATTGTCATAGGACATTTGTGAAACACTTTCTAAAATTCAAGCCCTTTGACTGCCAATTATGTACTCTGACTGTGAAATTGCCCTTATATATATATATATATATATATATATATATATATATATATATTTATATATATTTATATATATATATAAGTTCAAAGTACTGCGTAGCACTTATGAAGTAGGTAGGTAAAAATAAAGTAGTAAATAGTGCTAAAAGTTTGTGAAAAATTCCACGACGTTTCGGGTTTAAACCCTTCATCAGGTGGCAAAAATGCAACTGATCGTTGACACGGCCAAACGTACAATTTAAAAAATACACAATAAAATTGGGCATGGTAAACCTCGGCTAGGAAAACAGACAGTGTTAAGTGGTTACCACAAGTCAAAGCACGACGTACGTGCCATTTACAGGAATGTAGAGACCCTCCGTCATGACCCATCCACCCGTGACCGTTTCCCTGATCCCCCCATCACGGCATTCAGAATTGAAAAGAACATATCTAAGCACTTGGTCCGTGCCTCTCAACCTCAAGCAGTAGTGCCTGACACCCCAGGAACTTTTCCTTGCAACCGTGGGAGATGCAATACTTGCCCGGTGGTCAGTTATGACAAAAACCTTTCCATTGTAGGTCCCAACAACAACCGGTTTAACGTTCATCAGCATTTTACCTGTACTTCAGCCAATGTTGTTTACGTTCTCGTATGTAAACGCTGTAATATACTGTACGTGGGAGAAACAAAACGTCGTCTTGCTGACCGAGTCACCGAGCACCTGAGGTCAATCAAACAGAACCTCCCAGGGTTCCCGGTAGCCACCCACTTCAATCCCCCGTCAACATGCTCGATCCGTGACTTAATGGTTTCGGCGGCCATCTCGTGTCGAGGTTCCAATCATGACCGCCTAGCTGCCGAAAACCGCCTAATCATGAAACTTGGAACCCTGTCCCCACATGGTCTGAACGTTAGACTTGAACTGTTATAACGCAGCAATTCCTGCATTTTTTTGACTTGTGGTAACCACTTAACACTGTTTTCCTAGCCGAGGTTTACCATGCCCAATTTTATTGTGTATGTTTTAAATTGTACGTTTGGCCGTGTCAACGATCAGTTGCATTTTTGCCACCTGATGAAGGGTTTAAACCCGAAACGTCGTGGAATTTTTCACAAACTTTTAGCACTATTTACTACTTTATTTTTACCTATATATATATACATATATATATTATTGATATTTATATTGATATTAATATGTACAAACTGGTCAAACATTATTGTTTCTGGGTTCTTTCCACCCCCGGGACAGCACCACTGTCTTATCGCGATACTCCAACCACGGACCGTATCACTCTGGTCACCACCTTCCACCCGTCATTAAAACCCTTCCTTAGCAGTGTTAGACGTTCTTGGATGATGCTACAATGTGACTTTGGTATTTCCAATCTCTTCGTGACTCCTACCATTACTAGCCCATACTAGCCCATTACTAGCCCATTACTAGCCCATAGGCAACCCCGTAACATAAAAGCTGCCCTCGTTTGCATAACATTCTACAGTCACGTAATACCAAACCGTCCAAGAACGAAAAGTGGAAAAGCTATGTGAAAGACTAAGGGTATTATACAATCCCTTGCACAGTTTACATGTTTTCACAACCAAAGAAGAGCTGGGAATATGCTCGAAATATTTTGTACTGTATTTAGCTGTAGATTTCTTTACTAAAAATCCAAGTGTCATGGCTAACATTAAGCCATCCGCAGGGTTCATGGGTCTAGTAAATGACGTCTGTTACAATCACTTTTGCAAAATGAAAATTTTCTCTAATTTTTGGTGTTTTTTTTCTGGTAAACATGGATTTTTCAGCTTTGTCGTGCTTTGTCGAGCACTTAAGGTCTGTGACATCATAAGTGGAGTAAAGACACTCGCACAAGACTGTAAAGTGACTGCAAGCGTAAGCTTGTGTACATGTGCAAGCTAACCGTCTTCGCCGGTCGGGAGTAAACGGCAACTGCCGCTTGGACAATTGAAAGGAGTGATCATGTTTTACGTTTGTTACAGTTATAAAATTTCACCTTGAAACTTAGCTTATTGCCTTTTATTTGGTTTAAAGGCTACTTACGCGCCCTAAGCTCAGTGGCGTCACAAGGGTTGTTTGCGGGGGGGGGGGGTCGAGCGACTCGACGTGCACCCCCAGAGCCCCGATGCCGTCGAGGGATTAATGAAGGGGATTTAAAGAAAACCTGTTAACTATATCATGCCATGTTTTTCCCCGGAATCTAAAGTGTGAAAATGATATGGGGATATGAAGGAGCCTAACTATCCCATGTCATTGCAAGGCATATTTTGTATAATATCACTTCATAACTTCAAGAGCCGGGTTGCGCACTGAAAGTCTTCTTTTGAATCTGAATCGTGAAATTGCAAAGAGCGCGAAAGTTATTGGTAGGCTTATACGAAAACATTAAACATATGTAATCATTCAGCGCAAAAAGGAAAAGAAAAAAGAAAAACTAGGGGTTGTACACAGTATCAAGGATACGTACATTGTATCGAAACCATCTGGAATACCCCGATGAAATATCCAAACTTTGCTCCGTGAGTCGCTCACCAACTGACCGTACCGCATGACACACACAAGAGAACAGCAACCAGGCTTTGCGATATAGGATGAAATCCACGACCTCTACAAAAAAATTGTACTTTGCCTACATGTCACTTGGTAAGGTGAACAGGACCTGTGCTTTATGGCTAGGTGGAGTTAGAGTAAGATGAGGTTTTACGGCTCAGTTTCTAACCAATTAAAGTCGGGCCGGCTAAGGCCCTTTTCCAGTTGTGGCTCACTGGCTTGTTTTTCCTACTCCATTGCTTATGCTGAGCGCCAAGCACAATGGCAGTAGGTTCCATTTTTAAAGTCTTCGGTATGAACCCCAGACCTTCCGGATACAAGTCTGATGCTCTAACCACTGGACCATGCGGTCGGTGGAATGGAACTATTGTATTGAAGAAACGGAAGTGACTCTACAGCGCGCGTAGCGCGCCAGAAATGTTGGACTCTTAATAGAGAAATTGTCCTCTTGAAAGCAAAAACAGGAAAACCATCGGGGCGACTATTCGCCGTAGGACTGCATACTTTGTTGTATCGACTAAGACTCCCCGACGAAACTGTAAAATATCCCTACGGACAGTCTTCCCCGACAGGGCTATGGCCCCTTCCTCCATCCAGGGCCGTCCTGCTCAGAACTAGTTCCAGCTTCCAACTCCCAAGCTATACTCGAATCCACGACAACGTGCTAGGATTTCAAAGACTGAAATACTTGCTTGAATTCTGAAGGCTGAATATGTGCAACGCCATCATTGTCAACATACAGTATTTAATAAGCAAGGAATTCATATAGGCCTACGACAATCTATCGACTCAAAGAGACGAGGACAGCTAGTGCATTTCAATTCATACAGGTAGCATGCATCAAACGAAAGGCCCTATACGGCTATACCACTGACTAACCTAGGAAGATGTTAATTTAGTGGCAGTGTTTCAACGAGCTGGTGCATGCACGACCGCATCATAACCCTCATTTTAATATAAGTGCTCTTGCCGTCACGTTTTAACAATTCACCGGAGGCAGAGGGGAGCTAAAAATACACAAGTTTTTATTCCCTTTTCCTCCTCTTTTCATCTTTTATTATTTTTGTAAATCTTCCTTTCTTTTTCTGTATTTTCTGTTTTTCGTCTTCCTTCATTTTGCGCCCCCTGGCCCGTGTAGGGAGGGGCGACTGCCCCTCCCTGCCCCCCCCCCCCTTTGTTACGCCACTGCAGGCTAAGCTACACGATTACACCAACAGCGCGGAAAGTTTTTTCAATTTTAGCGATGTATACTCCAACAGTTGAATACAAACGTGCTTGTGGGATCGAACGTTCCGTTTACAATGAATAGGTTACGTTGTGTCATTTGTACAACAAAGCCTTATGTCTTTCAGCATGAACTGCCTGAAAGATGATGGTACTTTTTCGAGCGTTTTCCCTTTCTCTTAACTCACACATGGGTACTTTCTTCTGTGGTGCATACCTCCGCATATGATTTCGAATATTAATCAAACAAGTAATTTCACACCAATTTGCAAATGTGCAAACTCGTCCCCGAGACACATGTGTTCGGAAATTTCAAGCTAACGCTAGATAGTGCTGGCCGGTACGCGTGGTATAATTAAGGTACTACTCGTACGCCGACTATGCAAATTCAGGCCTTGAAGTTGTTTTACGACGCTAAGCGACCACGAAAGTGCGCGAAGCCTATGGCTTTTGAATTACAACTTCACGTCGGGTGGCCAACCAACTCAACAATTCAGATCAAATTTGGTTTCTTTTGAAAGGCCAGTTCAGATGGGAAAACCGTAGATTGCTCTTGGATGAGAAACCCACCTTACTTTGACCCTGCTGGGGTTCGAACCCCGAAAATCACGGTTGCTAAGCTTCATCTCTTCAAATGCCACCGCCTTTATCCACTCGGCCACAGCACCGGTGACGAACGTTGAGTACACACGTATGTACGTACGTAGGTACAGTTACGGTAATTGCAGTGTTGTAATCGAGTCGCTGAAGTTCGAGTCTGGCGTCGAGTCGAGTCTTCCACTTGTCGAGTCAGAGTGGTGTCGATCAGAGTCTTTCACTTGTCATGTGCAGTCGAGTCATCATCTGAAACTCTAGTCGAGTCGAGTCGAGTCCCCAACCACACTCGAGTCGAGTCGAGTCACTCTGTATACTCGAGTCATCTCGAGTCAGTTGAGCATATTGACCTACAATACTAGATCAGTTAGTTAGTTAGCTGAGATTTAACGACACACCAACACAAATGTGTTATATAGTGTCAATTAGATAAATATGGTTCTAGTTTAGTTAGACAAGCACGTTATTTACACAATTTCTAAACATGCTGTCTTGGTGACTCCGGACCCTGAAACCTGTGTGTATGTGTGTGGGGGGGGGGGGAGGGGGGATTGTGCCTCCTCCTTTCATCTATATATCAACGAGTGTCAAGTTATGAATTTTACCATAACAGATTTGTTTACTCTTTTACTTTGTACAGCCAACTTTCACTCTCCAATTTACTTAAATTAGGCATCAAGCTTTTTCTTTCCTTTTTTTTAAGGATCACAGGTCGTTTCTATCTTTGCATCCAGGACTCTGTCAGAAGCTCGTGTTGATGCCACACCACCATGTTTCAATAAAAGTATTCTTGAAGCAAACCTTTTCTTCAATTAGACAATATGACAATGAAGAATAATTATGTTCCACTTCAGTTGATCTGTTTATTATCTATTTATCTTACTCAAGATTCAAGACAACTATCAAGCACATAAAGTGCCCCCTCACGTTTCTCCAATTGTGTTTGTAACCTTAATCTGTGTACAAAACCGAGTGCCACTCATAAAAACGAAGTCCTCCATTAATAACAATTCAAAATGTACCCTTGTTTACTGGATTAACTGGACTTAACATCTAATAATTTAAATTCAAGGGTGGGAAGACTAAGCATCTAATAATTAAAATTCAAAGGTGGGAAGAACCAAGTGAATCATACTGAAAATAAATGTACTGTATTCTACACCCAAAATGACTATAGTCACCTTAGATCGACAGTTACTTTAACCTACACACTGAATTTTTACAAATTCAATCGATGTTTTCTAACCCTAACCCTGACCCTACCCTAACCAAAGCTTCCACACGTACGCTTTAGGGAACGGAGAACACTATAAAGCTATTTTATACAGTAAAATGTTTCTTAAAATGGTAGTAAAAACAATAGGTCGACAGTGAAATGAAGACCTAATGTACACTGTCGACCAAATGTACACTTTTATAGCAAACCGTGTCGACGTAATATATATATATATATATATATATTTATATATATATATATTTATATATATATATATATATATATTTATATATATATATATATATATATATATATATATATATATATATATATATATATATATATATATACATATATATACACACATATAGTAGGTCGAAGTATGGTAGATCGAACTATGAACAAGTAGGTCGAAAGTTGTATAAACTGTTTCAATCGTGAAATTTAATCAATCCCAAGTACTGGCGTAGCCAAGGGAAAGAACAGAAGAATTAAATCAGAGAGAAAAATAAGCCATGAGCGGTACTTGTACCCCGCGCATGTCGTTCTAACCATTAACCATATATATATATATATATATATATATATATATATACATATATATATATATATATATATATATATATATATATTGTGTTGAGTAGGTAAAGCCGAAAAATCTAGGCGAGGTGAAAAAGCAAAGTCGACTCCACCTGGATTCGAACTCGGGACCTCCCGCTTGCTAGTGCGGACGCTCTCACCACTGAGCCAATATATATATATATATATATATATATATATATATATATATATAATTAGTTATCACATTGGTTCTAAATATCATATTGTTTTTGTTTGACATTCTATATCCAATGGTAGAGTCTTGAACATGTGAGACTATAAGATATATTAAAAACCTAAATCAGTATTTATTTCAACATTAGAGGAACCCCATGTTAGCAGTAATTAGTTAATAAAGCAACTTTTATCCCATTCTCTGTGTCACTGACCCCACTTGTCCCCTGCACATATATGAATACATCAGACAACATTAAAATCAGTGCCAGTTGTCAAGCAGAACCCAGGAGGTAGCTGTTGTTTAACCTGCACTCAGATGAGAGACTTCAAGACTTACTGCTCAGCCACTATGCCCTCATTTGCGATTGTTATGGCTGCTACAATAGCTGCCTATATGCTCTTGTGATCAGTACAAGACCACCCGGAACAACACCAGCAGAGAAGCTTCAAATGCTTAACACACCAGTTGATACCCCCACCCCTTCTTAAACAAGTTTTGTAACAAAGAGAGACATGGAACATTATATGAGTGAATGTAGTTCGAGAATGTGACTAATGTTGTAATAATAACCTACACACCAAGTGAGTTACACAATAAAGAGATACAACTGTATGTTTCAGTTTAATTGACACCACTGCACCCCAACTGTTTCACAGCATTGCATTGTTGAATACCTTTCCCCCTCTCACCTCCGATCCTTTCTCCGAACTGCAAACTTTCCCTCCAGCCTTCATAATTATTATCAATTAAGGTGGATTACAGGATGATTAGATCTACAGCATATGCAATTTGCTTAGGAGGATTGCTGTGATTTGGGGACTTCAAACGTCTTCGTAACAAAGTGCAAAATAGCTCAGATTAGCTTCAAAAAAAGGTAAGAGAAGTAGTTTAAATTAGAACTGCAACCATACTGTATAATATATCCTTGACATGTTTGACTCAAGTCATTGTGATAACAGACTCGAGTCGAGTCTTTTGGTAAATTTGGTTTTTTCTTCCATTTTTCGTGTAATTATTGAGGGGGCGTATTTAACCACAACGAAATTGGAAATAGCATCCTTTTTAATCATTAATGGATGATAAGCTTAGCTGTAAAACTAGATCCAAAAGCTGTCATAAAGATATCCATTTTTTGTACATTTTCTTTATTGCTTTATATATATATGTATATATATATATAAAAATAAATATATATATATATATATATATATATATGTATATATACACAATTATAAGTCCAAAGGACAGGACGGGGCCAAGTGCTCAATTTTGAAGACAAAAGAGCCTTTGATGCTCAAATACTGGAATTAAAACTCAGTTTATGTATGCAATTTAAAGGTTTCCTTTACAAAGGGAGAGAAAGTATGAACCTCTGAGTGGAGGTACACTGAGTTTTTACGCCAGTATTTGAGAATATATATATATATATACATATATACATGTGCACTAATAAAGTGTCCACATGACAGGACTTAACAAAGTGCTCAATTTTGCAAACAAAAGACCTAGTATAAATTAAATAATTATGGTTTAAAAGCAAAACCTCTACTCAGTGTTTCACGCTATTGCGTTCATCAGGAGGCCCAGATAAATGATTTAATGATTTTCGAGTTTTCGCCGTGTCCGGCCCCCACCTGAGCTATAGAATATTTTTGAGGGGAAATTCCTCAGACTATTTCGTCCATCAGCTGCTCGTCCTTCAGAAGCCCCTTTCAAACAACATTCATCACTTCTTTTCCTTCAACACAAAGTTCTCTACTTGGACGTCATTTACAACTGTCGGCTCAGAGTCTTTTTTATATATACATAGGGATAGTATTCTACGTGTTGATTTTACCTCTTTTTTCAAACAAATAGCAGTTTTCATTCATACTCTACTAGATTTTAAGACAGTCTCTCACACCTATACACTAAGCACTTCTTTTGCTCATTCCCACCTAAAATTGCAGGTGTACATTTCTGTAACTTCTTAAGTGATTCCATAAGACAGGCTCCTCGCTTTAGTTCATTCAAGAAACAGCTAAAGCATCATCTCCTTCAAAAGGATGATACAGAGTTATCCCATCACAACTCGCCATTACTTATACTTTTTATTCTGTTGTTATTGCATCTGTTCTGTTTGTTTCCATTCTTTTGTTACTTCTTACATAACTGTTTATCGATGTTTTATTTTAATATTAGTAGGGACCAGACTCGAAAACTGATAACTTTCTTCAGGTTCCTCCTTTCTTTGCACTTCCATTAGAGTCAATTACCTTGTGCGTTGTGATTCAAGCTTGTACTCATTTGTACTTATATTTGTATGTACGCAATTTAAAATTTTCCTTTGCAAAGGGAAAGAAATCACCTGAAGTATACTTATATAAATATGTATATATATACAAATATATATATATAAATATATATATATATATATATATATATATATATAAACATATATACATACATATATAGATATATATATATATATATATATATATATATATATATATATATAGGTCACTCTTGTGATCAAGCTCTGGAGAAGAGCTAGTATTGCTCGGCAGCTTTGCAAAAAACTTTCATGGCTGTTCTATTTACCAATTTGCAAGCCACTACCGCTGTTACGTATCTCTTGCGAGATCCAGCCATTTATTTCTGTAGCACTGTTGTTATACAGTATTTCCGTTACCATATGTACATATATATACTCTTGCAGAACCCCATCTGCTCTAAGGATATTATAGCCACATGTAGACTGTAGTGCAATTCCTCAAACCATTCACCCTTTCTGCAGTTACATCATACTTCACGGAACCTTTCCAAGTAGAACAAAAAGTGATTTGAAGTGTAGAAGCGAAGCCCATGTATAAGAAACAGAAAAGCAGGAAATACAATTTTGCTGCAGGTACTGAAACTTGCCAGGCATATCTTTGTTTTGGGACCGTGTACTGAGTTGTCAGAATTGGTGTATGTTTTAGAAAAACTAATCAAAAAACAAAATAGAAATCAACAAACCACTCGAAATAGAAAAAAAACAAATAAATAGACACTTACTCATGTCAGGCTTTTCATACTCATCAATTATCCTTCAGACAGGATGGCATGAAATATTTGCTGCAAATACAGTCACGAGTTACGTTCCCGCTCATTCCTCTCCCCCCACTACGTCAATAATGATGATGCATTTCAGCATGTTCAAAATGTCCGCTAGCCTGACTATACACACACGTACAACAAACACATGCAGCTGAAATTTGTTTCCTGTAATTGCAACGTCCGGGCAGCTTTTCAGTTAACTGCAGCAGTTTGCACACATGTATTTCCCGTTTAATGGTAAGGTGAAGGGAGGCAATTTCGTACGTAGTGGCCTTAGTGACTTGTCTATTTTATTTAAACTGCAGTACGTACCTGAGACCTAGTAGAAGAATGCATTACGCTATCGTTTATCACGTCATATTTCACATTACGTGGGCGTATTGAGCACCAGTACTGACGTGGATGTTGTGGTTGCGTGACCTTAATGAATATAAACAGTATGACCTTTATGTAAAGAGGGCTCAATATTTTGAAAATGTGGAATTCCCCTGTTAAGCAATCAGATGACGGGTAGCCTGCGAAGTAGACTCTGTAGCAGCCTTCCAAGAGATGGCGCTCGCTCAGAAATTATGGTACACCCTATCTATACAGTATACATACAGACATTTTAGCGTACTTAAGCCACGCAGGTGTTACACGTACAGTAGGATTTTTTTTTTTGGACTAATGAAAGGCGCTGTACAATACCCTGCTTACAGATGGCTAACGATGTGAACACTGGACGAAGAAGAGACAAAGACAAGATTGATAACACGTCAAGATAAATTAATAGCAGATCATAGTCATGTTTGAATGATATCTTGGGTTAAGTAATCATTTTTTCAAATCACTTGACAATTGACTTTGAATCAATCGATGTTGACAATGCTCTTTCTGTAACGGTATTCTCTGTGAACTATCATTACCACACAAGCCTACTTGTTAAGAAGTCGAGGCCACTCTTCTCGGCCAGGGCAGAAAGCCCTGTCATGAAGCCATGGCTCTACAGGCTAACACGCGTTTTGTTCGCACAATTTTGTTGCATTAACCATGATTTTTTTTTTTTATGTATAGGTGAATAATGATCCATTTCCAGCAATTTAGACCTGCTACCTGGTGTTTCGTCCGCCATAGACCTCCGAGAGTAATGCAGAAGACGCCCATATTCGGCAAAATAATATGATAAAAGTACAATGTTGCACAGAGGCGCACGAAATTCATAAATGCCTAGAAGCAAGCATTCTGCATTGAAATAACTGAGTAGACAGAGAGGACCAAGCAATGATATTTGCAAGTATGTTGAACCCTAAGGTCAAAACCTTAACTGATGGGACCAAGTCGCTCGAAAGCTTTAGGTGAGTCGCCATTTGAACATTGAGAAACACGTGCCACACCAATGAAGTACAATGAAGGTGTTTTAAGGATGTCACATAGGCCAATGTATGGGTATGATGTGGGTTCACGAACATAACCTTCTAAATATGGCACCAAAGACTCATATTTGGTCAGGTAAGCTAGCCATATTACTAGTATGCTAAGACAGTTCTAGAGCCCACCTGGGTCGTCGATATCTGTATAAAATGTGGGACATGCAATATGGGCAAGCAGTATGCAGGCTGCATGTAGTACATTCTATGTAGGAATCATACGAGTTACTCGGTACCAACAGCGTATTGGATGGCTGTTGGCGACCCTATACTTAGGAGCATTTTATGAGTGTCACCGGGGCCAGGGAAAACTTTCCTGAACCAGATTTGGTCTAAACTTGGGAAATGTATGCAACAGTTTTGATTGCTGGATTCAAAATGTTCTCTGTATGGGGAATCAAGCAACCTTTACAACCCTAACCTTAGCCAAAGCTTCCACATGTACGCTTAAGAGAACGGAGAACATTATAAAGCTATTTTTTACAGTAACCTGTTTCTTAAAATGGTAGTAAAAACAATAGGTCGACAGTGAATGAAGACCTAATGTACACTGTCGACCAAATGTACACTTTTATAGCAAACCGTGTCGACGTAATATATATTGATATATATATATATATATATATATATATATATATATATATATATATATATATATATATATTTATATATATATATATATATATATATATATATATATATATATATATGTAGTAGGTCGAAGTATGGTAGATCGAACTATGAATAAGTAGGTCGCCGGAAAGTTGTATAAACTGTTTCGATCATGAAATTTAATCAATTTCAAGTACTGGCGTAGCCTTTGTGAACAAGGGAAACAGAAGAAATAAATCATAGAGAAAATTAAGCCTTAAGCAAGACGTGAACCCAGTGCATGTCGTTCACAAGACGACCGCTTTAACCATTATGCTATATACATATATAGTATTAAGTTGGTAAAGCTGAAAAATATGGGCGACCTGAAAAAACAAAGTCGACTCCACCAGGATTCAAACACGGGACATTTCGCTTGCTAGTGCGAACGCTCTAACCACTGAGCCTATATATATATATATATGTTTATATATATATATGTATATATATATATATGTATATATATACATATATATATATATACAAATAAGTGTCCAAAAGACAAAACTTAACAGAGTGCTCAACTTTGCAAGCAAAGGAGCAAGTATATAAGTATATAAGTATATATATATATATATATATATATATTCAGTTAGTAAACCCATTGGTACTTAATATCATATTGTTTGTGTTTGACATTCTGTATCCAACGGTAGAGTCTTGAACATGTGAAACTATAAGATGTATGGTTCAAAAACTAACTCAGTATTTATTTCAACAGTGGAGGAACCCCGAGTTGGCAGTAATTAGTTTAAAAAGCAATTTTCATCTCATTCTCTGTATCATTGACCCCACTTGTCCCCTGCACATACATGAGTACATCAGACAACATTAAAATCAGTGTCAGTTGTTGGACAGAACCCAGCACGTAGCTGTTACTTAACCTGCACTCAGACGAGAGAATTCAACCCCCACTACTCAGCCACTATGCCCTCACTTGCGATTGTTATGGCTGCTACAATAGCAGCCTGTATGCTCTGGTGATCAGTACAAGGCCGCCTGGAACAACACCAGCAGAGAAGCTTCAAATGCTTAACACACCAGTTGATACCCTCTGCCCTTTTTAAACAAGTTTTGTAACAAAGAGTGACATGGGACATTAAATGAGAGAATGTAGTTCGAGAATGTGACTAATGTTGTAATAATAACCTACACACCAAGTGAGTTACATAATAGAGAGATACAACTGCATGTCTCAGTTTAATTGACACCACTGCATTGTTACATTGTTGAATACTTTTTCCCCCTCTCACCTCCGATCCTTTCTTCGAACTGCAAACTTTCCCTCCAGCCTTCATAATTATTGTCAGTTAAAGTGGATTACAGGGTGATTAGATCTACAGCATATGCAATTTGCTTAGGAGGATTGCTGTGATTTGGGCACTTCAAATGTCTTCATAACAAAGTGCAAAATAGCTCAGATTAGCTTCCAAAAAAGGTAAGAGAAGTAGTTTAAACTAGAACTGCAACCATATTATATAATATATCCTTGACATGTTTGACTCAAGTCATTGTGATAAAAGACTCGGGTCGAGTCGATTCTTCCAGCATAGTGACTCGAGTCGAGTCGAGTCTCTTCCACATACTGAATCGAGTCAAGTCGAGTCCTTTGCACTTCCTCAAACTTCTGACTCGAGCCCAGTTGAGTCTTTTGGCCCAACTGACTCGAGTCGAGTCATCAAAAGTCGTGACTCGAGTCCGACTCGAGTCGAGTCAGTGACTCGAGTCATTACAACACTGAGTAATTGTCTAGTATGTGTCTGTGGTGTACGTTCCTACTAACTCAGTAACTCTGTGTTTAAGCCTGGCCTGACGGCTTAGTCAATCAGAAGACTCTTAAGAAATAGGCACTATCGAAAAACTCTGTGACAAGCTGGAACGCAGACTTTTGATTGGTAGAGGTATCATACAATGATAAAACTGTGTTTTTTTACCACTGAGTCGTCATAATTTGGCCACAGTTCTAATTCTACCAATATTTTACTGCTTCTTACCACATTTTGTGACTTTTTCTGCCTTTTTCTAAACAATGGCTTTTGCACCTTTTCTTGGATATAACGAACCTGTCTGTGATTCTGGAGCCATTTTGTGGCTTAAAACACTAAGTAAAAATAACCTGTGTCTACACCATTGAATGTTTGTGAGAACCATAGAGCAGCTGCTATATCCTGCTGTCAACCGCCCCCAACATCACTTATTCGTCATACATAAGTTCGGTAATTCGTAGCTTTTCGGAACTGATCGCGACAGATCCTAACCCTTTTCAGTATGTATGCGTAAATTTACTGGAAGATTAAAGTGTTAAACTGGAACTCCGTTTCGCTTAAGGTTTAATAACCATAAGAAATCTATTAGAGACAATAAACCAGGCTTTCCCGTGGCCCAAAACTTTAATCTTCCAAATCACTCCATAAGTAACTTACGATGCACCTTGATAGCTTCCTACTTTAATTCCCCCCGACAACGGAAACAATCCGAAATCCACTGGATTCTCAAATTTAAATCTAATGTGATCGGGTTAAACAGAGATTTGGGACCGCTAAGTAACTTTAAGTCTATTGCTTCCTTGTAATTCTGTTTCTGTTATGTTGGTTTTCTGTTGCTCGCTTTTTGACCATACCCAGTCCTTCTTTGCTTGTAAATTTATAGTGCAGTCATTATACGCTGAAGAAGACTCCGAGGGAGTCGAAAATTTCGTTTAGATATTTAAAATCATTGTGCTCCTCTTGTCAACAATGACATATTTCTTGTCTCTTTTTCTGTTCGTATTACATGTAGATATGTATGTATGTATGTATATATATATATATATATATATATATATATATATATATATATATATATATATATATATATATATATAGTTAGGTCACTTCTGTGATCAAGGACTGACGAAGAGCTAGTATCGCTAGAAAGCTTTGCAAAAATCTTTCATGGCTGTTTTATTTACCAATTTCCAAGCCTGTACCTCTGTTACGTATCTCTTTCGAGATCCAGCCATTCATTACTGTAGCACTGTTGTTATACAGTATTTCCGTTACCATATATATATATATATATATATATATATACATACTGTTGCAGAACCCCGTCTGCTCAAAGGATACTATAGCCACATGTAGACTGTAATATAATTCCTCAAACCACTCACCTTTTCTGCAGCTACATCATACTTTACGGAACCTTTCCAAGTAGAACAAAAAGTGATTTGAAGTGTAGAAGCGAAGCCCATGTATAAGAAACAGAAAAGCAGGAAATACAATTTTGCTGCAGGTAGTGAAACTTACCAGGCATATCTTTGTTTTGGGACCGTGTACTGAGTTGTCAGAACTGGTGTATGTTTTAGAAAAACTAATCAAAAAACAAAACAAAAATCAACAAACCACTGAAAATAGAAATAAACAAACAAATAGACACTTACTCATGTCAGGCTTTTCATACTCATCAATTATCCTTCAGATAGGATGGCATGAAATATTTGCCGCAAATACAGTCACAAGTTACATTCCCGCTCATTCCTCTCCCCGACTACGTCAATAATGATGATGCATTTCAGCATGTTCAAAATGTCCGCTAGCCTGACTATACGCCCACGTACAACATACACATCCAGCATAAAAAGTGTTTTCTGTAATTGCAACGCCCAGGCAGCTTTTCAGTTCTCACTCCAACTGAACCATAAATTCCACAAAATTCGTTGATTGCAGCAGTTTGCATACATGTATTTCTCGTTTAATGGTGAGATGCCTTTCAATCCCATGACTTGTCTATTTTATTTAAACTGTAGTACGTACCTGAGACCTAGTAGAAGAATGCATTACGCTATCGTTTATCACGACATATTTCACATTACGTGGGCGTATTGAGCACCAGTACTGACGTGGATGTTGTGGTTGTGTGACCTTAATGAATATAAACAGTATGACCTTTATTTAAAGAGGGCTCAATATTTTGAAAATGTGGAATTCCCCTGTTAAGCAATCAGATGACGGGTAGCCTGCGAATTAGACTCTGTAGCAGCCTTCCAAGAGATGGCGCTCTCTCAGAAATTATGGTACACCCTATCTATACAGTATACATACAGACATTTTAGCGTACTTAAGCCATGCAGGTGTTACACGTAAAGTAGTATTTTCTTTTTGACTGATGAAAAGCGCTTAACAATACCCTTCTTACAGATGGATAGCGATGTGAACACTGGACGAAGAAGACACAAAGACAAGATTGATAACACGTCAAGATAAATTAATAGCAGATCATAGTCATGTTTGAATCATATCTTGGGTTAAGTAATCATTTTTTTCAAATCACTTGACAATTGACTTTGAATCAATCGATGTTGACAATGCTCTTTCTGTAACGTTATTCTCTGTGAACTATCATTACCACACAAGCCTACTTGTTAAGAAGTCGAGGCCACTCTTCTCGGCCAAGGCAGAAAGCCCTGTCATGAAGCCATGGACCTAGAGACTAACACGCGTTTTGTTCGGAAAATTTTGATGCAAAAATCATGATTTTTAGCTCAGCTGAGCTTTTGCTGTCGTGCACGGCAAACGTCTGTCACCATAACATTTGCGTTTAAGTGCCTGACATTTCGCTGTTTTTCGTTAGATTTGGCTGAAATTTACTAGAGATGTTAGCAAAAGTGATATCTGTATGCTGCGACTCTTTTCGGTTAATTTGACCACTATTTGACCTAGGGAGGGGGCTTTGTTTGAAAACGTTAAATCCCCTACTTGTCTTTCAGTTTTGCACTAATCTTGATAATATGTTTCATATAGATAGTTCAATTTGTGCTGAACAAAAGTTAATTTTTTTTTCGTTTCTGCAATCATTAAAGGCATGAAAACAGCACTTTTGGAAACAAATTCCGGCAAAGTCCTCGTGTTCGAGAATACATCGAGAATCCCAGTTGTTATCATTTGAGAGACTGTACAACGAAACGAGGTACAAAAGTATACTGAACATATATAAATGTACAGGACGGCTCGTGCTTAATCGTGTGTCAGTGTTTACGCAAAGTACAGTGTATCGATTTTTGAATACCGTACGTGGGCTACCCCACTATATCAGACTATGTCTGCTCAGCTCTTCGCTTTCCAAACCAGGGATAGACATGAATAAGGAATATACCATACAGCCTACTATGGAGGCGTTACGTGAACATGTGGCGCTGATCTCTTTCAGGCGTTTGAATAATAGACTAGCTAAATTGGTTGGATGGTGAGGCCTACTCGAAAGTTGTGCAAGTTTTTGCGAATATGTGGCCTTGTGCGAAACAGTGGTATAAGATAGGCCTACACATTTTTGTGTTGAGGCAGAAACAAGTATTCCACTTAGCCTGATGTCTGAATGGTTTTAGGAGTTTGGCTTAAAGTTTAAAAGAGAATATATCCAGTCGCCTCAAGTTTCAAGTTTTTTGTAAACATCTTCTTGTATCTCCTTTACAAACATTTTTCCTAACATTTCTGGACAAAAACTATTTAGTATGAAAGGTAAACAAATGACTTATCCTTCCTTAATAGCAAATTAGTTTATATTGTCACATAAGGAAAGAAGCGACTCGCCGCGTGAATTGGGATGCCGGAGCGGGGTACACTACTTCAAGTTAAGGTGAATGTTGTCTAGGAAATGTCGTAAGAGGAAAGAGGAACCCACCCCTTTCTTTTAAACAAAGAACATAGCACGTTGATTGAAAATACAATGCTTCATATGGTTTAAGCTTGACGGTTGTGCAAAAGGAAAACGTGCTTTTGGAAGGCGTGTGTCATATGTCAGTCTCGGTGCCTGCAGGAATTGTACAGCTCAGGCTTCCAGTCAAGCGGGCCAAGGAGGCGAATACCTCTTTAAAATTTGTTGCCCCTTAACAAGTTTTCAAGTTGCCATTGGCTTAATGGCATTTGTATATATTTGGTCCCCTTAAAAATTTGTTAGCCCCTGGAGGCCATTTCGCACCCATTCAGTACCTTGTCAAGGTTACAAGCCTGGTGCAGTCACATGGCGTCGACACTGCAGGAACCGCCCCAGTCTTGTTCTCCGTTGCCGAAAGCCTCACCAAGTTGTTAAGGGGAAGCCATGGGGGATGATATTTCAAAAGCCTTAGTATAAGTGTGCATATTTTACCAAAGCTTTCTACGAACTGAAGTTACTCTCCGGCCTGTTGCGACACATTCACCGGTCCTAAAAGCGATGGACGATTTATACCTGGTAGATCCCAATCAATTTTGTAGGGGAAAACGGGACTAAAGAGTACTCAGAATTAGGCGCGTAAAGAATTTAATTTAGAAATTATCTCTTTATATTGAGTAATTGAGCAGTTTTGGTTTTTCTAAATCATAGTGGCAACACGTATTTGAACTTTTGTCCCTGGACAAGTTCAAGGAATATCTTTGGGGCAAAATATCACTTTTGAGACCTTTAATCATTTGTAAAATTTCTTCATCGGAAGTTACTATCTGGGTCTAATTATGGAAAACAAATGAGGTCTACAAAGCAGCACACTCATAAACATTATTTGTATACTAACATCTGTGCAGTATATAAAGTTAACTTTGTGTACCAGATTTAGTCTTTCAGAGACTTCGGGAGTTCAATACATATTTCATTGCATTCAGTTTATATTTATCTCTTTGTTTTCTAACGTACGTATAAACAACATGAGTAACAGACCCAACCAAAATATTGACTGCAGACTTTTAGGTCAACAGGAAAAGATGAGCATCGGCAAGATTGTTGCGCTTGTTTATGTATAGGTGAAGAATGGTCCGTTTTCAGCAATTTAGACCTGCTACCTTGTGTTTCGTCCGCCATAGACCTCCGAGAGTAATGCAGAAGACGCTCATTTTCGGCAAAATAATATGATAAAAGTACAATGTTGCACAGAGACGCACGAAATTCATAAATGCCTAGAAGCAAGCATTCTGCATTGAAATAACTGAGAAGACAGAGAGGACCAAGCAATGATATTTGCAAGTATGTTGAGCCCTAAGGTCAAAACCTTAACTGATGGGACCAAGTCGCTCGAAAGCTTTAGGTGAGTCGCCATTTGAGTATTGAGAAACACGTGCCACACCAATGAAGTACAATGAAGGAGTTTTAAGGATGTCACATAGGCCAATGTATGGGTATGATGTGGGTTCACGAACATAACCTTCTAAATATGGCACCAAAGACTCATATTTGGTCAGGTAAGCTAGCCATATTACTAGTATGCTAAGACAGTTCTAGAGCCCACCTGGGTCGTCGATATCTGTATAAAATGTGGGACATGCAATATGGGCAAGCAGTATGCAGGCTGCATGTAGTACATTCTATGTAGGAATCATACGAGTTACTCGGTACCAACAGCGTATTGGATGGCTGTTGGCGACCCCATACTTAGCAACATTTTATGAGTGTCACCGGGGCCAGGGAAAACTTTCCTGGACCAGATATGATCTTAACTTGAGAAATGTATTCACCAGTTTTGATTGCTGGATTCAAACTGTTCTTTGTATGGGGCATCAAGCAACCTTTACATGACTAACCCAGGATTTGTCTTGAATTGCTTCAACAAAAGTTGATTATAATTAAAAGGAAGTCGTAATCCTTGTTGATAGAGAGCATCACAAACGCTTGAAAATTCTAACATAAGGCGGTTACTTGGTCATGTGATCATGTTTTACTCTTTGGCCAATTTCGAACTGTGTATGAAGTACTAATGCATGGAAACAGACTTGTAGTACTCAGGTACGTACTCGTACTCGAGTCATGCCAAGATGATCCCGCAGAACTGACGGTCGTAAGAGTTGGCAATGAATTTGGAAAAGTCTGGCAACGAATTGGGAGGTATGTCATTCACTACCTCTTTGTTTTATGGAAATCTCTAGGTTGACTGGTACCGGATATACTATGACAAAGGGGTTTCTTCAAAAGAACACCTTTGTCAATGTTATTGCAAAAGTCAGATTTTATGGAAAATTTACACCTTCCTCGATCTAAATTTTGTCAAATTCAAGCCCCCAGAACGTTATAAATGATATAAGAAAGGTAAGCAAAAAACCACAATAACTTAACACCTGTTCGACAGCTACTGAACTTACTCCTTGTCGTCAAAAGAGTTGGCACCACAGAATTCTGTGGTTGGGAACAACTTGGTATATTAACTGGAACATTGAAAAACGATCTGCTAGGTCAATAAAACTCAAGTGATTGAGTAGATGCAGCTAGAGAACACCTCATTTATGAGCTCTGCTTAATGACTAGTGACATTTCAGGCTGACGGGTATTTTATTACTGTGTCTTCTCTGGGATCAACTTCTCATGTACATTTTTCTGTACTCGTAATCGTACTCGTACTCATGACTTTGTACTCGCACTTATACTCGTCCTCAGAGAATTTAAAAATCAAGGACTCGTACTCAGGGATTTGTACTCGTACTCATACTCGTATTCGTACTCATGACTTTGTAGGAGTCTCATACTCGTACTTTGAGAATTGTAGTCATGGGTAGAGACATTTCAGGATGTTTATATTTGTAAGCTACGTTGATTCTTCTATAATTCAATACAACTTTTAATTATTTAAAGCTTCTTTTACCAACTCAACACATAAAAAATAAATAGGGCTGCTATAAGGAGCAGTAGCAAGCTTTAAAAGGAACCCGTCTTTGAACAAACTGAAGCAATTTCAATAGTTGTAATCCTTTAGGGCAGGGGTGGGAACCTTTGTCTCAACTGGTTTGGGCTGGAGTAATAGGTCATCCAGAAATTTTCTGTAATCAGTTTGCAGCAGGTGTGTGTTGGGGGGGGGGGGCAGGGACCTTTGGCCTCAGTGCGTCACCAAGGAAGTGATGTTTGTCAATGACATCTTTGTTGTAGGGAAAATGCCAGATTTTTTGAATGACGCAATAAGATTTGATGGTGTGAATGCCTTGAGGTATGCTTTGGATATAAGTTGGCATACCTTGTTATCACTTGACCTGGATTTTTCCTCATATATGTTTGGCACTCATGGTGGTAAAAGTCTTTGAGTGGTTTGAAAGTGCCAACATCAAGGGGCTGGAGTAAGTGACTGGAATGTGGGGGAAGGACAAACAGAATGATTTTCATTGATAGGGCATAATTTATTAAATTTAGAGAAATATGAGAGGTGTGGCCATCATATAGGAGTAGGATGTGCTGATTAGGATCTCTTACTGGTAGGTATTTTGTGAAATGGTTTTCGATATAATTAATAAACACCTTTTCGTTACTCCAGCCACTTGATGTCATTTCAAAACCACTTCCTGGGTATGCCCCTGTCTTAAGCCCTTCGATCATGTGTTTTTCTTTGAATATAAAGTATGGGGGGATGGCATATCCAACGGCATTTCCTGCTGCAAGGATGTTTGTTAATGCCCCCTTGTCAGTTGTGATAGCATTAACTTTTATACCTCGTGGTGCAACAACCTTTGTAGGTCTATGGTCAAAATTGAACCCAGTCTCATCAACATTAAAGATTAAATTAGGCTTATCTTTAAGTTCATATTTGATTAAAATGTTGTTAAGTTCATTGAAATATTTGGAGATCGACTCTTTTGTAATAGTTTTGGCGCGTTTCATGCCAAGTTTTGAAGGTCTCACTGCCTTTAATTCTGGCCACCTTGAAAGAAACCCGTTGAGCCAGTGTTGTGACATTTGATGGTTATTTACTTTTAGCAGGTCTAGGATAACTTTTTTATCAAGGTAGCCTTATCAACAAATGGTGTCTTGATCTGGACAGATTACTGGCACGGGATATTCATCAATGACAGAAAATGGAGGGCCACCTGTAATATCGACCAGGGACGGATCCAGGAATATGAGGAAGGGGGCGTAAACGTCTGCAGAAAGTGCATGGTTGTGATATATTAGCTGTGTAGTGACACCATCTTCGCTGTCTCGAGTGTGACGTGCAGAGCGGACGCTATGTTGTTAATAACGTTCTAAGATGATTGTGAACAAACTTGTTGTCAGAGTCCTTAATTTTAGGGTAAAACACTACAGTATTTTGGCGACCAGGACAAGGATGGTTATAAGACCAATATAATGCCAAGTGGAGTGATAAACACGACAATGAGTTACGCATGAGCCCTGCACATGAGACGCCAGCAAGCCTAACGATCGTTGGTAACAACGTTGGTATAACTTTCAGCATCCTAGCCTTACACAAATTAACACAGTTTGATTGACTATTCGTGGATCACGTTATCTGTAGACAAAATACTGAAGGCAGAAACATACTATCCTTATCAGCTAGAATGCCGAAAAGCATGTTTACGCTGTGTAGCCAGTGTACAAAAGTGACGATATTAGGCATGTCACCGTGTAGCCAATGAGGAACTAGCCTGAACTAAAGCACGCTTTTGCTGTGTAGCCAGCATTAAGTGGAAAAGCAGTCATGCTTTAGACCAGTATAAAAACTATAATGTTATGATGATAACCTAGCCTAGTGTAAAGTGACAGTGACTGAGCTCATATGAATGAAAAGCCAAATTGCAACATGAGGACGACAGTTCCTTTAAGACTCTGGTAACCACATACCCGCCGATTCGGGGATTTCGACGGGGACCCTGGAACAGGATCAATCACCACCTTAGGCGACAAGTTCCCAAAGATAAACAAAAATATCTCTGTACTACTTCGTCTGACCATGTAGAAGTAATTGCTCGGCTGGCAAAACAAACAATTCTTCCACCTCACCAATGGGAGAAAGTTGGGAATTACAGGGGACTGTTTGGACTGTGGCTTTCGGCTAGATAAGCGATCTGAAAACTTCTCCAAAGGACTTGTCTGCTTAAAGGCAGCCGTTACATTCTAGTGACACCATTGTTGGCAGCAAGTAGCCGGCCTATGTTTGCCAGCTCCAAAGTAAACTCTCAGAGCCTAAGATTACAGCAAGGTAAACAGAAGGTCAGCCAGCCCCTACAACTAGTACTAAGTCAGCTTAGCTGTAAGCCAGAGACTGGTTGTTCATCAAATACCGGAAGTCAGACGCTACAACGCTGAGATGCAGCCAGAACTAAGTTCCAAAGAAGCACTGTGGATCAGCCTCGAAATCAAAACAGTGGGAAAACAGCACCACATTCAGAATGTATTGGTATTGTATGTTTTAGGAAATGAACAGGTCTAACAGTAGTTAGCTTAAAGGACTTGGGTATTGTGTATGATTGAAACTGTCAATGCTAACAAACTGATATGTTTGATAAGTGGAACAGACTTGACACAATCAAGTCATGTAGAGTAGTAAGCACCTACAGAACAGTAACAATGGAACTGTGTCTAGTGTGTATAAGGACAAAATTTCTGTGTCCAGTTGTGTAAGCAACGTTTTCCGACACATGTGTCCCGAAATGTTGACATGTGCACTGGGCTATACTTGCATGTGAGCGAAATCAGAGATCTGAAATATTTAGCTGATTTTTGAAATAAACTTGGGCGACTACTTTCTCCTTTTAAACATGCATACCAAATATAGAACCACTGAAACGCCCAAAGTATGCAACGAAAAAGAGTCTAGACGGACTTGATGCCCGGACGATGAAAAATTCCTTCTTTACTTTGATAACCTTTCAACCACAACTTGTAAATTACTTTGGTCTGTAGTTGACGAACCAGCAGATCTAAAAGAATAATCCTGACTCTTTGTCATATTTGGAGTAAGAAACTGGAATCTGATACTAAGATTTAGAATCCATTTTGAGATTTTCGGAGGAAAAATGTTCCATTCTTCCACGGTGCACACATTGTGAACGCAATGTTTACTTCTTTCGAAAGTGATGTCTGGAGCCTGACTGTTGACTTCAATTCGACCGCTGTTCCGGAAAGATTGCCGGTAACAAGTTGTTACTCCAAGCAGAAAGTTGCAACAGAAACTCCCTGCTCCAAGGAAATTCAACAAGATCAAATTCGCAACCGGCAAAATACTGACATTTTTTCAATTTTTGCAAGGTTGGAAGACGCTTCAGTTTGAAGATGAACGAAATCTGGTCGCCCTCAGTTGTTAAGGGCAAATTTATGTAAACATATTTTAAGACAGACATCAAAGCAGCCCATTCACTGTTTTTTTTTTCTTTTTTTTTTCTTGAGCCAAATTACAGTGTATCGTAATTGCGATGTTTTCCTTATAATGCCTGAATTGATTACACCCTTAACTGTCCCAGACTTTCTTTTGCAACTTCAAGTAACGCACTATCAAATATTTATCCATTGGCTATCAAACTACATTTTGACAGGACCTTTAATGATTATGCAAGAATGATTACGTAATAAAAATATTAAACGAGTAAGATGTTCGATTCTTTATGCGCTTCGAATTCAGTAAAAAAGGTATATAATGCAATGTGGTCTTAATTCTAAAGAGCTTAAAACACTTTTCGTAATCATCAAAAATTTTGACAAGAGGGAACTCCAAACCAGATTGTTGCAGCAACCCATAAGTTGCATATATTTTCCTTATCGAATAAGTCACGCAAGCAAGGAAGTGACAGAAAGCTTATATACACAACAGCTGTCCCAGATAGGAGAGAAACATCTGCACTCAATTTATTAGAAGTGATTACGTTATGGTTAAGATACATGAAAAAATTGACTCATAGACATCCGTTAAACAGTATGTGTAAAAGATGTTTTACTTTCATTTACAACATGCTACCTGAAGTTAGGAAGTACTTTTAGTTTTAAGTGTATTCAGCAGTAAAAATAGCATACACTATGTGCACTGTTAGGGGCGTAACTTTCTACATTGAAGGCACAAATGAAAGTTTCGTCGTGAGGTAGATATTCTAATGAAGCTGACCGGGTAGATTTGTCCATGAGTTGGACATTTATACACACGACAGTACAATGGACACATTGAGAGTGTTATCGTGATGTAGGATGCTGCATACAAACTGCTAAAAGAAAAGATGGTCAATAATTACGTTTTCTTACTTTTTCATGCATTACTGTGGAATTTTATTGACAGCAATGTCGAGACACAGTTCTTACGTACCTTAACAGAAGGCGATTTTGTTCTCTTGCGCTGTGGCTGCCAGTATGGAGCATCGAACAAATGGAAACATAATGGCGACTTGATTAGTTTTAATACTCACATACTGGACCGTTTTCAAGAGTTGTTTGTACTTGACACAAACTTTTCGTTACATGTCAAGTCAGTGTCACTCATTCATGAAGGGCGATATGAGTGTCTGCGTGATTCATCTGTCATTTCAAGATACCGTCTATTGGTTGCAGGTTTGATACTGGCCTCAATTCAGGCCTACAACTATTTTGCTGTTTTGCAAGACGTAATTTTACGATGTCCCAAAAGAAATGTTGATATGTTTTCATGAAGAAACATGTTGCAGAAATTCCCAATAGCAATAATCGGGAAAGAGTTAAAGACAGTTTCTCGACCCCCCCCCCCCCCACAGTTATAAGAAATTACGTTATCTGGGTAACATGTGAAGAGTGCAATAGCTCAAAATGCAGAGGCTTAACTGGTTAACTTTCTCTCCGTAAGTTATAAATGCAAATTTGCATAAAATGCAGGAAACTGCCCATTGGATCAAAAGTATACATATCACAGTGTACATGTATTACCGTCATGGCAAAGGGGATTCCATGCTGCAAAATTCAAGTAAATCACTTTAATTTGTGTTTTGGAAAAGTAGGTTTATCTGAAAAAATTACCTTTAACTGTTTTCACAATACTGTCATAACACAGTTTGAATCTCAACTATAATATCACTCTTAACGTTCCATTTGATTGCTAAATTGTCATCCTAAGTAATGTTGTGAATGCCATATTAACCTTGATATGATATTAAGATCACTGTGTGTGTGTCTAAGAGTATTAGAAAATTTTTCAGCCTTTGAAGTACCTTCAGAAAAGTAACCTTTCACATACGAATTCTACCTAGAACTATTACACACATATTACAATAATTTCAGACATTCACTTCTCTCAAGCAAAGAATAGAGCTGCCTATGCAATTTTTTTTTCGTGGCGAGACTAAAGGTAACATAATTATTAGAGAAAGAGAGTGAAAGAAATTTTTGGCATATGTCACCTTCATTTACTCTGCATGCTGGTATCATGAATATGAGGTTATATAATATCATACCAAAAAGGGGGGAAAATAACATTGCAATAAATTTCCAAGTGTTCTTCCCACCATCAATTAATGATCAGATTTGAATCTCAAAAGAAATATAAAGCTTGTGGTTTTAAAGAAAGGTTTAATTGAGACCATATACTTGTTTTCTAAAAATTCCCTCAACACATTTATTAAATTTTCCATATTTTGGGGTAGTGTAGACCTTTAATTATAACGATTTTAATACGATAAAGACCAATCTTTTCTATACCCCCAGATAAAACAGCCCTATTTTTTGTTTTAGGTATGGTACATCATACCATTGATAAAGTTTGAACTAAATACGTGTACTGGTTTACCTAAAGAGCACGTCATGAATACCAAAATGCATTGTATCACCTTCAAACTTTTTTCTGAAGCAATTGAAAATAACAGTTCAGTTAATATGAGTTTTTCAGCTTAATAAAAGTGTTAATCGTCTTTTATGAAATCCTGTTATTTTTTATTCTTTGAAATAGTCGGTTTTGTTTAGAACCATATACTTCTTTTTTGCAACTTTTCGGGACAATTTTACAACTTTATCCTATCAACTAAACATCCATTTTGAATTGTAGTTTCTTCTTTTGAAAAAGTCATATAGTAAGGAAGCACCACATAAGCAATGATATCATGCAACGAACATTTTGTTTCTTTCGAATGTCTACCTTTAAATTTCATCATCTTCAAAAATGATGTAATAGGTTAGGTCTTGACACCAATTTGTTTCCTACTGACTTCACGATTTTAGACATAATAGAAGATAACCATCGATACTATTCTTTAGTCCACATTAAACTTTAATGAATGATGGCTAAATCTAGGGTACTTATTTTTTCTGTGAAGTGTTTTTTATGTTTCCATTTTAAAATATATTTCAAAATTGATCACGAATAAACTAGAAGATGGGATAAATCCTCACTTTGCCACACAGGACACTTTTTCCGACTTTCCGCCGGAGGAAATTACATACCTACAATAGTTGCCAGTGCATGATTTATCACAATATTGCTTAAGCCATGCGTTCATGCACAATGTAGCATTGCTCTGTCTCATAAGCCGTGGCATAAACTAACAGTATAAACACTAATGCAACTCCCGGGGTCTCCTTCCCTCTTAACCTGTGGAGGGGGCTGTCTGTGTTCAGCCGCTGTTTGAGAATGGACCAATCTTGGAATATATCGTACAGCTTGCTACGTAGGCAACTTTCAGCTACTTAAAAAATCATAGGCTATAACGTAATAACTCAGAATGACCAGACTATACACACAGAAGTGATAAATGAAACTACGACAAAGTACAAAAGACAAGGTTCCCAGCATAGATAGACTTAAGTTGTCACTTTGGACAAAGTAGCATCTCCGTGGAGTTCAATATAGCACAGTTAGTAAATAGATGTATTACTCGACTTTTTCAGTAGATTAGCTTAAGCAAATTGAAAGACTAGGAAAGGTGTGTAATTCTGACAGTGATTCTTACAGCTATATTCCAACCAAAATTGACAAGCTGGTTTCGTTCATGTCGTTATCATTATCCAACACGATGAGTTCAACTTCAGCTCCATTATAACTATGTGAATCGGAAATCATTGTGTAGTAGAATCATCTGACTCGATCTAAGTCACAGTGTCGAAAGACAGCCAATTGTTCATAAATGAATAATGTAACACAATGCTTTCGCACCTCAATATCCACTGACAAAGAAAGGACCGTTGCCTAAAACTTCAAACTATTGTTAACTCCATAAAGTAAATATTAACCAGAGTGATATACATAACCCCGATGCCATAGGTAACAACTTAAGTGACAGTCTATTGTTGTTTGGTGCGAAAAAAGAAGTGCCCTTGTCGTCGCTGATTTTATATATTATCCAGGTTGCAGTCGAGCTGTTTTGACGGGGTTCAAAAGCTTTTTCGCAAACCTTGACTTTCTATTGTCCTGCTGGGTATACCACCTTACCAGTCCCGTCAACCTTATTACCGCCTTTTTTCATCTTAAAGTGATTCTTCTTCAGTCATGTTGTAAGGCAATAATAATAATACGTAAAATGATACATGAATATCAAACATGTATATCAGCAAAACGCATATTAGCAGTGTGATGCTATAAGCTGTAACACAGCTAGTTCAAAATACTGTAAACCTATCGATTGTCACATACCTTCTATTTGACAATCAGAGTTTTTCATTTTTATTCATACAGTTTTACACTATCGCCAATTTTAAAAACCAGACTACAACTTTTACAAGGAAATTCGCATAAAAGAAACTATCAACATTTTGTCATCATTAGGGATAAACTATCTTAGCCAATGATTTAATGACGACTTATCATGGACCAAAATTCTCGGGAATAAGTGCTGATCAGTGTCCAGTCATTTTGTAGAGTTAGAGTTAGATGAAGTTTTACGGCTCAGTTTCTAACCAATGCTACTACTTGTTCAATTCGGAACATAGTTAAGTCTAAGAATGCATCATTCTTCAATATTTCCCATTCACAAGAGAAGTTTATTTCTCCCACTACATTCTAGACCAACTCTAAAGAAAGAATGCACAATGACTAGTTGTAACGTCACTGCTTCACATTTATGGTCAATGTCCATCGGTTGTTTTGACCTTATAGATTGGTTACATTTGTCCCAAGCGTATGTTAAGTTTACTCAGTGGGTAGAATGTACTCATATAATAAATCCTTTTTTTTATAAATTAATTGCAAAATCAAATATAAAATTTTAGAGCAAAATTTTAAGAATGGTTTCGCCATAATGGACCAAAAGGATTTATTTTTTTAACCATCAAACATACACTTTCATAATTTAAGACTTATGGTACTCTTTAAACATGGTTACATAAAGTAATCGTTCTTGACGTTTTCATGACACTGTTACCTGTGCGGAAAGTCCATTTATTTTATGACCACGATTTGAACCTTCTGGAAGTAGTAGCATTATGTTGAAATTTGCCAAAAAAATTAGATTAATGTACGTGTAAAGGGACACAATTTCTATTGATATTCAGTATAGACTCCTTACGGTAGAGAATACGTCCTGCCGGACACCGTCCGGATGGTATCCTCAAGGTAGAAACGGTTTATAATGCACGAGACAGCATCTCCGGAGGTAGGCGACACTATTTTGTTTGCACCGAACCTCGATCTTTATAACCACGTCAAAAAGTGTTACAGTGTTAAAGAAGCTTATATTCCAGGAAATGTTATATAGATGTGACAAAAAGTACATTTTTCTTTTTCCAACCGTTAGACTAGAGAGTTTTGGCTCCATGCGGCCCATGCCTGCAGGTTGTCACTCGGTAAATCTTCAGAAAGAGTGCTAGAACAGCGTATGGATGAACTTATTTGCAGTTTGAACCTCCTTTATTTGTTGTGTGAAAAGGTAAGAGGGCAATCCATAAAGTTGGAAATCTCTCCCAAATTCTTTACATTAAGAAATTCCATACTGTTTGTTACTGTTTCATAGTGTAACATACTGTTATGCAAATTATAGGTAAATACCAAGTTTATCTCATTTCAACTTCATCCGCTTCATTTTTGACATATGATGCCAAGGATTACGTATACAAAAATTAGGCAAATATGATCTTTGACTAACATTTGACCATTAATGCCACCTTGGCAACCAAAAACCACTATTTTAAAAATCATCTCATTAGTTCTAACACATCACGTGGTTTTATTACTATTTCTTATATAATGATAGGCAAGTAATGGCAAAAAACCCAGTTCTTAGCAAATGTGACCTTTGACCTCTGAACTTTGACCTATGGCGTCATCTATGCATACACAAGTTTTTATAGTCAGATAACTGCCCACCTAGTTTGAACTTTATCACTTACGGTTTTGGAGGAGCTCGGGACACACTTTTTAGCAAAATTTAGGAAAGATTGACCTTTGACCAACATTTTGACCTTTGACTTCACCCTTAGCAACACAAACCACTATTTTAAAAATAATCTTATCAGTTATAGCATATCATGTGGTTTTAATACTTTTCTAACACACTTATTGGCAAATAATGGCAAAAACCCAATGTTTAGCAAATTTGACCTTTGACCTATGACGTCATCGAGTATGTTCACGTACGTATCCAGGTAAGTTTGAACTTGATCGGACGTACGGTTAGGAGGAGTTCGCATCACAGTTTTACGCAAAATTTAGGCATATTCGACTTTTGACCTATATGTCGACGTTTGACCCCAACTTAGCAATCAAAAGTGTGTCGGGATCTTTTCGCTAAAGTCGGGGTTAGAGGTCAAAATGTAGGTCGAAAGTCAAATTACGGAGAGGTGTGTCCTGAACTCATCCTAAATTGTACTATCGATGAACTTCAAACTGGAGGAGATGAGATCTGCAACTCTATGGATTGCCCTCTTTGTTTCTTTGTGTTTTTTGCCCACAAAAACACCCACACACACACACACACACACGCATACACATCATGATTGTACACACCACGGGCTCACCCACACACACCATGATTGTACACACCACGGGCTCATACACACCCATACCATGATTGTACACACCAGGGGTTAAAACACGCCCATACCATGATTGTACACACCACGGGCTCACGCATACGCACACTCAATACCTTACGGGGTACTGGGAAAGGACCCGTAAGGACTGCAAGGGAATTTCCCAGCAGCGAAACTGCCCGCGGATGAACTGAGTAGACAGACATACTTAAGGGCGGGCTGCGCTCCAAGGCAGATACGTGCGGCCGAGCGTGACTTCTCTTTGCAGTGACGGAATTTTCGGGCAGCGACGCCAGTTTCGAGCTCCGCGTGAGCTAGGAAAGACGCGCGAGAGCGGAGTTCCCACCGGCTGTGCCGGTACCGGCCAAGGCCACGTTGGTGAGTGCACACACACCCATACCATGATTGTACACATCACGGGCTCAACGTTGGTGAGTGCACACAGACAATCAGACACATACAGGTTCACATTTCTGCTGTTAGGTCAAGTACAGTATCTCATCTCCCTGTGAATTACGTGTAGGGAGATGAGATAATAAACATAGATCCCAAATAGCCTACCTTTACCTACTCGAACGCATTGCATCAAATGCCATTGCTAGAATCGCTTGGCTTGCCTGCGTGTGGTATGTATGCTCAGAATACATTTCTCTGTGCATTTAACGGAATACTTGACCCCAATATTGCTCACTCGGAAAACAACTCAGTAACTGCAACACAATGGTAGTGGCCTACAAATAGGTCTATGGGTAATTTCAAATAGCTTGCTTCAATTTCACTATTGCAAGAAAATGCGATAACTTTAGCTTCTAGAATTTCCAGAAGCCAGCATAGAAATTGAATGAAAGTTCAACCAGAATGCTGAGGTCATTTTCATTTTATCAAAATGAAAGTTTGGCTCTAATGCCTACAAAAATATGAAATTAAACTAACAACAATGAACTAGTGGTTTTCATTCCGCATCGACAGTTTGTGTTTAAAATCGTTTTAGAAGTCCCTGACTACAATTTCCAAAAACGTCAGAATGGCATTCCTATAAGTAATCAACAGTTGAAGGAAACATCGTAGTGTATAAAATGAAACAATTTTCAAACATGGCTTAAGGTGGGATTTTTTAAAGCATATCATGCAACTGAAAGAAAATTTTCTGAATGAAAGTGAAACGACCATCAACGGTCTTGTTTAGTCACTTTATGACTATTACTCAATGTTATCATACTTGAAGACTTTCATATTCACTCTATGGTTTACATCTCTGTGCTCCATTCTTTCCAAAGCATTACGTTTCAAGTAAAACAAAACTGTCCCTTACCTTTCCAACCTAAATAATTCTGTAATATTTGTAACTGTTCCTGGACAATTTTTCCAGGCAATTCCTCCCCTGACGTGTTCCTGTGGGCAATTTCCCCAGGAAAATTTCCCATCGGACGATTCTTAGTAACCGGACACGATTTTCAGCCATGGCCATAAGTTCATAACCCCTCTGACAGTTAATCCCTTCAGAAAATTTGGAATAATCAAGGGGTTGGAATTGTTGGAAGAAAATGAGAGCTAACCGAAGTAGGAATTGTTCTAGTGGGATTTAGATTTAAATGAGGCTTTACGGCTCAGTTTCTAACCAATTGGTTTAAGTCTGGCCGGCCACGGCCTTTTTTACAGTTGTGGCTCACTGACTTGTTTTCCCTACTCCATTGCTTATGCTGAGCACCAAGCACAATGGCAGTAGGTTCCATTTTTAAAGTCTTCGGTATGACCCGGCCAGGAGTCGAACCCTCGACCTTCCGGCTGCAAGTTGTTCTGGTGGGAATTGTCCCAAGAGAGTTGTGCAGGGTAAGGTTGTCTGGGTGGGAACAGGGAGTTGCCATTTGTCAAATAGCAACTCCCTGGTGGAAATTATCGGAGGAAGATTTTCGGTAAAATAAGTGGGGTGTTGAATTAACCAGTGAGTTGGTCTTTGACAAATAGCGACTTAGTTCCTGAATTAACTATGAAGAAAATTACATTGCCAACTTTCTGTTAAAACAAACCCTCCTAAAAAAAAAAAAAAAAAAAAAAAAAAAAACTAACAAAAAATAAAAGCAGATGAGAATACACTACAAACTTTTGAACCCACAACAAACCCCCCCCCCCCCAAAGAAAAGAAACTCAAACAAATTCCTGTTGGAATATCATAACATACAATATCAAGATACCTTTAAAGGGAAAAATGGTGTTTAAAATACACCAACATAGCATGCAACGAAAATAGCTACAATCATTACTAAATCATTCAGTCTCACCAACAAACTCCAGCAATAGCTTTTATCTCCTCAAACTATTTGCATTTCAATAGTTACGGAAGTCTCATCATTTAAGTCTTTGAGAGTTGGGCCAACAAATTATCCTTGCACACATAGGCGTAGGAGGCGGGGGGTTAAAGCCCCCAGTCAAAAATGTGGTGGGGCGGAACTATGCTTCTGCCCGCTCAATCCAAGGACGGTAAACGGATAAAATGATATGTAACTTCTGATGCAGAACGCACAATGTTTTACGGGGACACGCCAATCAACCGGCATTTTGCCCTGCAGCGGAAGCGCCCTCACATGCATGGCTAAGATTGTGTTTCTGCACTGAATATATTGAATACGTTTCCATGCAGCCTAACCTATCTACGGCTTCTTAAGAGTTACCTCATTTCTTTTTTAGTAGACTGAGGTAAGGTTAAAGGGCAAATCTCGTCATCCCAGACATTTCCATTTCTCCCAGCTATGCAACTTGTAGCTCCTCCCATAACTGTACAAAGTTCCTCCTTGTGCATACACAAACCTATTTCATTGCTTAAGGCCATGTCCTGGTGAGCATATAAGGCTATAATGTGAAATCTAAGCACTCTCTCTCTGCATTTGAGTGTGGAATGTGCGCTATGCTGCATCTTTTTAATTTTCAAACTCTGATGTCAATCAAAGAGCAATTTGATACCCCCACACTAAAATTATACTTTGGGGTGATGAGTATATGTCTTTAACGTGGTTCTTGCATCACTCCAAATAAGTTGTGTGATACCCGAGTATTTGAAACTATTATATGTACTTGAAATATGTTTTCCAGTAGTGAATGCTCTATCACACACACTAGTGTATTCAGCAGAAGGTGACCTCGAGCAATTGAACTACATATTAGCCGATCGGCCTTTGTGAGGTGCTATAGACTATATAGACTATATAGACTATATATAGGCTAGAAGGAAACTATTTTGGAGAGTTTGTGTTGAAAGAGAAAATTAGGCAAGTAAAACTATTGTTCCTCCCACGTGGTGGAGCTTCCTGGTAACAAGTTCTGCATAATACCTTCGGGCCTTCATAGCTGAATGCAAGACCAGGGGCGTCAATCCGTATTCAAATGTGGGGGGGGGGGGACGGGGGACATACATGACTTAGCACAAACCAATCCCTTTGGTTTTGAAGAGGGGGCGTCTTCCTATAGGCCCTTTCCACCCCCCGCCCCCTTATGATGACTGACGTTGTCCTGTTCTAATAAGAATTATCATTTCAAAGTTAACGTGACCATCACAGATGATCTGTCAGGTGAAATACACGGAGTCCACGGAATTACTTCAAGGTCTTATTTTTTTCATGTCCCAAAATAGCTGAAACAACGCTTCGCAGCGTGGATCACTGTCGGAGATCATGTACCCGACCAGGCCCGTTGCTAGGGTGATATATTTGGGGGGTGAAGGTCCCAAATTCCGACCGGCTGGATGTTTCTTCCAACTGAGTGGAGGCGTTTAAATTGCACTTTGTAATACTCTCTGCGTTTTGTATACAACAGTGGGGATCCTTCCTTTGTCACTACATAAATGTGTCGTCCTGGGGGAGGGTCTCCCATTGAGAAATTTTTGTTAATTTAAGGCTGCTTAGGTGCAAAACGGTGCTATCTTTGGGATATTTTTGGAGCTGATCGTAGTATAGCAAAGGTGTGAAGGATTAGCAAGGGCGTTTTCAGAATGCTTCTTAAGTGTATTAACAATCACCATCTATACCGATAATGGCTTCGGCGAATCGCTCGGTAAAAATTTTTGAAAAGTGTTTAACGGCAACAACGTACTTTCAATCTTCCACATCATGCTACAAATTAGACTAAATGCAGTGGCGTGCCCGCTGGCCTTCGGGAGGGGTCAAATCCCCCTCCCTTTTGAATTTTTTTGAAAAATTAGGTGTCCTTACATGCAATCTGGTGCCACATATGTTACCTTTTGAAGTAAATTTGTGTTAAAAAATTTACGTATTTTTAGGAACTAAAAAAATAGGCATTAGTGTGGGGGGCATGGCCCGATGGGGTGTCCCCATCCCTTTTGAAAAATTTTGAAAAATTCGATGTCCTTACATGCATCCTGGTGCCAAATATGCTACCTTTTGAAGTAAATTTGTGTTTAAAAATTTACGTATTTTTAGGAACTTAAAAAAATCGGAATCAGTGAGGGGGGCATGGCCCAATGGGGTGTCCCCTCCCCTTTGAAAAATGTTGAACAATTCGATGTCCTTACATGCAATCTGGGGCCAAATATGTTACCTTTTGGAGTAAATTTGTGTTAGAAAACTTACGTATTTGTAGGAACTTAAAAACAATCGGAATCAGTGAGGGTGGGCATGGCCGAATGGCCCTCCCCTCTGCGTACGCTACTGATTGAATGATCCCATATTGATGCGAGGCCCCTGCAGATGTTTGGAGATGTATGTCTGTTTTCGGAAAGTGTTGTGATCAGAATAGTTCTATGTATAATTACCTTTTTAATGGTTAGAGAAGGAGTGCAAACCGTGACGCATGCGCGCGAAGCTCGCCGAAATTTTGTCATTAAATGTCATTAAATAAGATTTCCCTGACGAAATCTACATTCAGAATCTGCATCGAGACACTTAACAATTGTCCAACAAACCTACATGCCACTCAAAAAGCCAGTCAAACAGAGCCACGGCACTACTCTTTTTACGCAAATGTGAGGGGGGGACTTGTCCCCCCCGTCCCCCCAGGATTGACGCCCATGTGCAAGACCCTTTGAAACAAAAAGCTGTTGAAACGTGCGATGGAGTATTTGACCAAAGACAGCGATTTGTATTGGTCAGTAGGGAGAGATGGACTCTCCACAGTAATTTAATGTAAACGTAAGAATTTACTTATCAGCATACTTAGGCGTATAGGTTTACTGCCGCATACATTATTGTTTGTGTATGTTCATGGGCGGCTCTAAGAAATTTTGTTGGGGGGGGGGGGGCTCGGCAATATTATTAGCTATTATTAGCAGGAGTATGGTTATTATTATGTATTATAGTGATGCTCCATATAGTTTTCAAAACTTCTTCAAAAACCATCTCATTCAGTCAGTCATGAACTGACTGTCTTTAAAAATAAATACAATCATATAAGCCAATCGTTACTCCATAAGGGCCAGTAAAAGGCAAGGGAAACGGGCATAGCGGCTTGATCCATTTGTATAAAATGAGCTCCACCTTTAAATATATGTTGTTTCTTTCATTGTGTCACCACATGTTTCAGCTTTGCCGAGAAGCCATAAAATGTTGGTTTTCTGGATTGTTTTTAAAAAATAATGAAAATTTCGAGCAAGAAAACACTTGAAACGAAGAAATGATAGCATTATTTTGGATCTCAGTACAGTTTCGAAACAGAATTTTCAAAGGGGAAGGAGAACTGCCCTAGCTGAGAACGACAGTTCATTCTCTATACAAATAGGCCACTAGTCAGAACTCTCACTGCAGCTTTGATTGACTTTTTGGTGTGCTCATTTTAAATCAACTGAAACGGTATATGTTAAAACAGTTATTTAAAACGGTTATTTTTATAACCGTTTACATATAACGGGTCTTTAACAGTCTTATGACCGCTTGTGGGCCAACGTGATCATTTATTTTAAATATCTTAGCCTGCACTATTGGCAGGTCCATTTGTAATGTCTGAAGTATATATAATAGCAAACAAGCAACTAAGAAAAAGCGTGCGAAGCGCGCCGAAAAAGTATCGTTTTGAAGGCACTTTATTAATGTTTGATCTTCCCCTTACATTCAAAAGTTATTCACTTCTGTAATTTAAACCCGCTCAAGGAAGAGGAAGGGTTCTAACCCATGGAATCCACCGGGACGGATACGATGCGAATCAAATAAATTCCTCGTATTTTTCCATAAGCTGTGGTTCATGTGTACAATGCAAGCTACATTGTGTAACCTGTGAGGTGTAGTACTAGACCAGAAATGGCATCAAGTAGTGTATTTAGCCTATACAGGATAAACTGTGGATTGTGGATTGAATTTCAAGTGTTACTGAAATTACTTTAATGATTGCCTCACTGGTTGACAAATGGTCTCGCGGGCAGAAGGTCCCCACCCCTGGTTTTAAACATTGTCACAACTCGGATAAAAATTCTTGCAAAACACAACTTTTTCCCCTCCGAGTGCTTCTATGCACTGCTTTTACTGTATTACATTAAACACTGACTGGGTGTGACTTTAGAACTTTCATCCAAAGTGTTTTATCAGACACCAATACAGCTTCGAATTCAAAATTAGAAGACTAATAAGCGACTTTCGCGATCATCGGTGGTTAAGGCTTCAGTGATTTTACCAAATAAATGTTTCCTTATTCACCCTTTGTGGAAAGTTAAATTTTAGACAAATGAAAATACAATAAAACAAATGTCATGAAGGAACTCACAACTTACGTTCCCGGCAATGGTTTTAGGAGAAATTTTTAGCAAAGGAAATTTCTTAGTGCTCTACATACTGTAATGATGGCTCCTCTATTAGACAGTGGGACATTCTATTGTTTTTCTTAATCACATTATAACTAGAATCCCCCCCCCCCTTTCCCACTGAAGGAGCTGCATACAAGCCCGAAAACAAATTGAAATCATCAGTGACGACTTGAATAATATTAATTCACATGACCGGTAGTCGCAAGACCCAGTAAATCTATTTTGAATCTTGAAATAATCACGAAATACATACTTGAAAATTATGGAAAAAGTTTGCAATAGTATACAGAACTTCAAAAATAATACATGGGCTTATCACATTTGTAAGAATGGGATGATTTCGTCCAAATTTAGAAATACTTTTTGTTTAAACAATCTCTAAGTACATGTTTTTTATCATTTTTTGAAGATCGAAGACCATGCTTTCTAACATTTGGGGGACACTTGCCCCCCCCCCCCGTGCGCCTATGGCGAGCCGTTAATGTGTATGTGCAGTTGTAGTGAATTGCGTAAAAGAAATTGCATGCAAAGTTCGCCGCAAATTGAAAAACCGTCTGTTACTAAGTGTTTCAAATTCATTCTGGTTACCATCAATAGGACAAACTATCACTCGATAAATACAACATAAGGAATTGGCATCCCCAAAATGGTCAGTTGTTACTCCCTAGTGCCTAGGGGTACACAGTTCCGGTGAAGCAGTGAGCTTGAAGACAAACTTGATTGACACCAGTTTTTCCACAAAGATGCATTTCCTTGCATTTGCAACGACCTATAACAATGCGGTGGGTAATACCCCACTTAGACAATAGAATTGTAGGAAAAGAAAACAGCTTTTTAGCATAGTTAAAGGGGCTGTGGCACCCCCCGAACATATTTAGGGATACCTAGCGCTATAGTTCTAAATACAGTTGTGAGTGTCCTTTAATTGACATTCATTCAAACAATAACTCCACTCTAGCTGGTCAATGATGACTAATACGGTCAGATGTGTTCCAAATTAAGCTGTTGTGTAGTTGTGTATCAGTTGTGTATCAATATGGCATTGAGCAGTTGAAACACAGTGCAGGCTACTGTGGGGCTGTCTTGGAGGTGTACTATCAAGAGTTGCTGTTTATCAAATAACAACTCCCTGGTACTATATTCACAAGGCATGGAACAGGTTACTACCGGATACATTTCAGAACTTTATCATTAGCAATACTTTTGTTCATAGGCATGGTACTAGACATGCTAACTTTGCCCATCGTCATTAGTATCGTACAACTTGGATCGTTCAGCTTGCGTAATTGTAGTAGCAAAATGTGGAACACCCTCACAGACTTAGTAATAAATTCTCCCTCTCTATTTATCTTAAAGAAGACGGTTATGAAAGGCATCATTGATAATTATTAAGTTCTCTTGTTGAAATTTCCCTCCATATCTTAACTGGTGACTCCTGGTATTTTTCAAATGTAAGTACATAATGAGACAACCCATAGTTATGTATGTATGTATATATGTTTGTTGGTTTATGTGTTTTTGTGTCTTGCAGAAATTGCAAATATCTGTTTCCTTTTCTCTCTTTTTTGTAGGGAGTCATCCACCTTGTTAAGCCAGTCGTGGCTTTCTGGATGACTTCCTTTCACATCATATGTTTAAATGTAATGTGATGAAACAAATAAATGAAATGAAATATAAACAGGTGTTCTCGTTTAAATTGCAGCAGGGAATTGCTGTTTGACAAATAGCAACTCCCCGATTGGAGGTCGGCCTAACAGTAAACTTAGTAGGGAGGATGTTGACTGTCTAGGGTGAGATTATGTAGTCTATAATACAGCATGAATATCGAGCATTTGAGTGATAGGCCAAATCAGTCCCTCTCGACCAAAGAGTATTTTGGGGAGGAGGATTTGGTTCCTTCTTCTTCGTAATCACAGCCCGCGAATCTATTCTGTGAATATTTTACCCAACGCCATAACTTTATCGACATCGAGAAGAATCGTCCATACTTAGATCATTGCACGTTTGCTTGGAAGAAGTCGACAAAAACCCAACGTATCTCCAGGATCTTAAGGAATTTCATAATGTAGAAACGATGTTCTAAATATCGTCACCGTCGGGATTACATACCTCATCGTACCCACTAAGGCCCCCGGACGAAATTGGGAAGGGGCATGGCTCTCCCCTCCAACTCCCCTGGCCTCACCACAGAGATCAACGAAAATATCAGCGTGTTTCCAGGATCTTAAGGCATTCTCATTTTGAAGGAACGATGGCCTTAAAACTGTTTGTAAGTTCCTTTTTAGAAAGGGACCGAACTCATTTTTCCCTCCATCAGTGCTGAGTAAGGTAGGTGAAATGAAATGAAAGACACTGACTTATCTTGTCTAATAATGTTCAAAACTTGGATGCAGCAACAACACCTGAGACTTGATTTATTTCGTTGAGTCATTGTCCAAATGATTTGCAACCTCCCAGTTTCGTCCTCTTTCTCCCGTGAAATATCCTTTCAATTCAATTCTGACGGGTTTCCTCAAAACTACATTTTCACTTAACTCTTGCTGCTGGTACGAAATATGCCAAAGAGAAAATGATTTACACCTGAGTGCTTTCTGTACTCTTGTCATGAACATTCATTTGATGAAAGAAGTGCAGATATCTCGTTAACACACAAACACATGACAGTATTTCAGTGATTGTGAAAATACTGAAACGTTGAGGTGTCGTCAAAATGTTAACATAAATGCTTAGTAATTCAACAAAATGATGATTTTTGCACACATTATCTCACCATTTTGCAAAAATAATGATGGATTACTCATTCACCAGAACAAGTCATTTCAACATTTTGCACGAAAGTGACAAATTACGAGGTTTTCACATCTTTACAATTCAACATTTTGCAGAGAAATGACAAATTGCCAAGTTACTGAATCTTATCAATTCAACATTTTGCAGAAAAATGATAAATTGTGCAGTTATCAGAAGTAATCAATTCACCATTTTGCAGAGAAATGACGAATTACGAATACAGTATACAGCGGCGGCGGAAACATTAATATTTGGGGGGGAGGGTCGAGCGAACCAAAATCTGATTATTTTAAAAAATGCGGGAAATTATGTAGTCGTCTGGGAGGGGTGTATGGGAGAAGTGTATTTAGACTATTTAGTGTCCTTATACATGCGATCTGATATTAAATTTGTTATCTTTGGAAGTGAAATAGTGTTCGAGAACTTATATTATATTATTTTTGTTCGCCTTTTGCCTCACCCTCTCCCGCTACACCACTGAGCCCTAGGGAGGGTAACCATAAAAGATTAATACCATGGTGGGATTGTTTTTATTTATCCTAATGAAAAAAGGAATCAATGAAAGACAAACCCAACTTTTTCTCATGGTATTATACAGGGTCAGGCCCGTAGTCAGACAAGGTGCTGAAGGGGGGCGAAAAAGCTAGGGGGGCGAAACAATTTCCAAGGGGGCTTCGCCCCCTTGCCCCCCCCCCTTGACTACGGGCCTGTACAGGGCTGTCAACTCTCAGTGACTTGGTGAGAGTGAGATTCTCTGGGACTAGACCACTGACGGGGAGCGGGACCATCGGTTCGTGCGGAGCCTCCCGCCAGGGGACTTTCTGCCAAAAATACCCCTAGATTGCAAGAAATGGCACTTCACGTGCCTCATTACTGCATTCCCAGAATTGCGAGTTTTCAGTGTTTCATATTACTGGAAATATTTAGGGCGAAATCTTGTTCACATTATAAATAGGCCTACGAAAAATTGAAATGTAGTGCTGACAGCCTAAAATCGAATAAAAATATATCCTGAAAATGGAGGTGGAACGAAACCCAACGAAAATCATTATAAATGAAGGAATAATTCGTTCCTGGGACTATGGTTATGTTACTATTTATTAGCAATGTACACTGTCAGCTGAGTGCAGACTATGATCAGTTGGAGAAGGAACTCAGGTAGCGTGGTAGCTGGCGTTTACCGACACCCGACACATTGTTTGCGTTATGAGTGGATTTTTTTACACCATATTGAGACATTGCGTGAGAAACTGGTGCTTCATTGTAAGCGCATGAGATGCGCCGAAATGCTTGACTCCCACGCTGAATACGTGAGAGTTGGCAGCCCTGTGGTATAGACCATTCAGACCTGTATAAACTGATAAAACTTGGAAAGTATTTACTCTCTAACTCTCCTACCCATGACCATAATATTGCTTAAAGTCATTTTGGAGTCAGTAGAAAGGTATAAGGATTACAGTCATTGCTTTTATTTGCCAGAAATAAGAACTCATGTTTCCTTTTTCTTGAAGAACTTAGCTCACAACTCATGAGTATCTAGTTGATCTCAAGTGGACTGGTGAACATCACGGAGCAAGTGCTACTGCATTAAGTAGCACTTGTGTCATGGTAGAACGTAACCATATTTTCAGTCTTCGAAGTGTGATTAATGACCAGTTTCACATTCAGCAGATTAAACTGGTCGGACCAACAGTAGAGTAATTACAGAACATATGTTTGGTAGGAGTGCTCTTACTGTTCTAATGCATTCTTGTAAGCTGTAGTTGCTGACCATTTCTTCCTGCAGACTGCAAGTTCTGACTGAAGGCCAGCGGCGTTGAGCTCTGGGTATTTACTTATTTCCTCGTTTGCTCAAAGCCCGGCGGAGTCTCGGAGACCTTGTTCTTTCATGGTATTACATTGGGTCCGATACAATTGGAATTCGGAAAAGTCACGGGTGGTGACCTGGACCCAAAGCACTGAGGGGTAACCCCACAATGGTTTGAAAAGCATGAAATCGGGACGAGTATTTTAATGTTCTGGCTACGCGTCTGCATAAACTACCATATTGCTCCAACCCTAAGCTCGAATTTTAGAGGCTCTCTGCAAGGGTTATCCTCCCGCTTTAAGAGGTCAGATTGCCGCTAAAACACAGTCACGGAGAAATTTTGGGTATCAAAACAGGTTTGATTGATCAGTTTTTTTTTTCTTTTGAAAACGCACTTTATTATACTTCCTCAAAATGTGGAATAATAATTTTAAACAAGTTCGTAATTCGTCATTTTTCTGCAAAATGTTGAATTGATTAGCTCTGATAAATAAGTAATTTATTATTTTTTGATGCAAAAGTTTGAACTGAGAATTCTGGTAAATGCAGAATCTATCATTTTTCTGCAAAATGTTAAATTGATTAATTTTGACAACTACGCAATTGGCCATTTTTCAGCGGAATGATTCATTGTTATGTTACATAAACTCTTATTTTATTATTTTTCTGCCAAAAAGTTGAATCGATAAGATGCAATAACTTCGCAATTCGTCCTTTTTCTGCAAAATATTGAATTGGTTATATCTGATAACTACACAATTTATGATCATTTTTCTGCTATATGATGAATTGTTAAAATACACTATATTCGCAATTCGTCATTTGTCTGCAAAATGGTGAGTTGATTACTTCTGATAACTGCACAATTTACCACTTTTCTGCAAAATGTTGAATTGATAAGATGCAATAACTTCGCAATTCATTTTTCTGCAAAATGTTGAATTGATAAGATTCATTAACTTGGAAATTTGTCATTTCTCTGCAAAATGCTGAATTGTTAAGATGTAAAGTCTTCATAATTCGTCATTTTTGTGCAAAATGTTGAAATGACTTGTTCTAGTAAATAAGTAATTAATGCATCAGTTTTTGCAAAATGGTGAGATTATGTGTGCAAAAATCATCATTTTGTTGAATTACTAAGCATTTATGTTAACATTTTGACGGCACCTCTTAACGTTTCCGTATGAAAAGGTATGTAGTAAATATATTTCTCAGTAAAACGTATTTGCTTTCTTTGAGTCGAGCGACAGCAAACAAAAACATTTTTACATACTCATCATTAAAACAGTCCCTTCTAAAAATATTTTAGGGTTTGCGAAGTTTTGACTTTAACAATCTTGGTCTTAACTACTTGCTATTTGCCAGTAAGATTGTGCGCAGTTTGCTCAGAGGATCACGCACACTTGTATTAAGTACGTACTTGTACTCACACTTTAACACATTTACTTATACTCGTTCTCGTTAGAGTCGATTTATACTTGCATTTTCCACTTGCAACTTTTAAAGTTCAAGCATTATGGCGGGCAAATTTTTGTACTTGTGGGCTACTCATGAAAAGCGGGATACTCTCGTGCTGAAATTCACAACCAGGGCAACTACCCTGCTCACTTGTTCATGACATTTTACTTGGAATTCTGATCCCCCATTATAACACCTATATAATTAATCGAAGTCCTACAGCTTCGATTGTTGGATTTGCTCAGTTTGTCACGTAAATTTGTGCCTTCTTTTGTGGTTCTGCTATGAGTTTTTCAGTGTGATGATACTCCTTCGCTTTTGAACACGATTGATACAAACATACCCAGCATTCTTCATCTGCCACGCAATTATTCTGACTGTTAAGTGGAAATTTTGACCATTTCCCCGATTTCACCAACTTAACCGGGTTCCAATAATCAGCCCATGTGGACAAATTGAAAGTTTTCATCTCGAAGGACGATAAGCCGTTACGCAGTTCTATTGATTTCTTTATAGTTTGTCAAATACTTAGTGTGATCAGTCTTAAAGTAGTCCCAGACTTGAACGCCGCTACACAGGCTTACTCTGGCACTCATGTTAAACAGGATGACTCTGAGACTGACTCCACGACCACACCATCGAAAACCCCGGTTTAATACGCTGATCTGTCGCTTAAATCCGTTCGAACGTCTCGGTTTTAGCTGCGCATGCGCAGATGTCCGAATATGGGGAAGAAACATTTTACACTGCTTGGAAGATACGTTTCTTCCACAGTGGGTAAAGTTGCGTTGGCAGCAGAACCTTTCTCTCTGAGAATTGAGCATGGTTGGCCGTTTACCCCTTTTGTGCTACTCTTAATATTTATTCCATCGAGAATAGACGAGTTGGGAAACTTCGGGCTACAATGCATGCTGGGGAGGAAAGTGTACCACAACAGAGACTGCATGTGCAAGACAGATATTTTGTGTAATCACGCACAATTTTCCAGTGTTCTCTAGACATCAATCACGGATCAAAGAGAATTGTCTTTACAGGAAAAGTTCTTTTCAAAGTAAATCTCCTTAATTAGGACCAAAAGGGTTGGACAGTATGACGGAAACTTGTGAAAGACAAAAAACAGTTTCTCAAAGCCTTCGTGTCCGTGCGCAGTTATCCTTGGCCTTGATCTGTGGTAGTACAATGGTACAGCAAAATCTAATTTCCCAACCCGTCTATTCAAGTAGTGCAAATATGTAAGCTTTTTATCTTCGTTTCATACCATCTTCAGTGGCTTCGTCTGTACTTGTCTGCAAGTACAAACCGTCTAGTTTCACCTGTATTGCATTGCTCCTCCACGCACTGTTCATTCTCCCTGTTCGAGGCGCACAGTTTCAAACTTGACTAAATGGGTCATTATGTCTCAATGATAAAGATTGAAGGTATACTAAATGGAAACAATCTTCGAAAAAGCAAAACAAGAGGGCAATCCACGAAGTTGCTTATCTCATCGCTAACACACTCACTGGTCGAGCCATACCAAGTAAACTGAAATACGCACGTCAATGTGTAATCATAACGCAATATCCTGCTCTCGTAAGTGTGGAATATACGAAGAAACTGAAGCCGATTTGAGGGTCACGTGATGTAGGTTACCTTTGGAAATAATATAACGCTGAGGCATTGTGGGCCACCAATGATTTCAAACTTAAAATACTGTAGCGTGTCGACTTTTCATGGAGCGAAAATATCTGGGTGGAAGTGAACCAGTGCTCAGTCGTTTTGAAAATAAATACACAGAACATTGTTAACCTAAGAAATATCACTTCTCAGTAAAACCCCATACAAGAAGAACTTTATCTCTTCCTCGTGGCATTACACATAAGTGCACTTGAATATGAATGAAAAAGGACTCGTTTGAAGTTCAAAGACTATTCATAGGTCAGTTTCCATGGTATCTTAAAATTGGGCTACCCACTTTTATCGTCCTTTAATTTCTCACGCGCTCACAAAGTGAAAGCAACTACTAGCGAGTTCGTTTTCTGATAAAGCTAAAGTGCGGGTCAAGTGTTATATTCTGGGTATACCTGGAACTGTATTCTGTGCGTATACAATACTCACGCAAGCTGCGCTGTTCTAACAATGGTGTTTTCTGAAATATTTTCCTATGCACATCAACGAATAGAAAGGCGTGTATGTCAAGTCCACACTTCGCACTGACATTTGCGTCTCCATATGAAGAGTAAATTTCCGTAACAGTGTACGTTCAGGAGTTTGTAAATTAGGGTGCCGCTAAATGGAAAGATAACACACGTAGGCACCGATCACGAACATATGTATAGCAAAGATATCATAAGCATAGATTCCCAACTTAAAATGGCGTGGTGACTCCCCATGGGGGGTAAAATATCGGGACGGAAATACTGATGACAGTTCAGTCATTGGGAAACAAACAGGCAAATGGATGTCCTATAAAAGTAGCCTATTTCTTACTAGCGTTTATACCTGTATGAATACTGAAGTTTATCTCTTTCTAGTGGCATTACACATAGGGGAAAGCCGTGTAATTTGGATCGGTGTGTAATTTAAACCACTGGCATTATTCCATCAGTGAAGGAGGGAGTATCTTACTTGTGTGTGCCCTCGATACCTTATCCATTAAGGCCGGTTCATACTCCATTATAGCGCTGTAAAGCTGTGTTTAAGGATGTTAGCTGGGTCTCGATTAGTCCGCAGTCTGCTGACCTAGTATTTGGGAAGCTTTGGGGCTTCCCATACTAGGTCAGCAATATACCCATTGTCAAAATTGGGCTACCGTGACTTCAAAAATTTTGAATGGTCTCGATCTTTCTCAAATTCACGTATACTCCTACATAATTGACCTCTACGGGGCCTTATATGTTTAAGACCCTTCATTCTAAGATTATTAGCACTTAGTGTCCAAAGAAAGACCAAAAATTTTGATTTACACAAACGATCCTGTTTTGTTTTTTTAACATTCTATGAAACTGCCAAATCGTGTAACTAGGACGTTCACACTATTGTATGCTAAATAGCACGCACTGCTGTTTAATTGTCACATAGTCCATAGCTATAGTTACGTTCATACACGCGCATACGCGTATATAGCAACAATCACTGCAGCAACGCACGCAGACGATATTACTCTCACAGTAATATGCGGTCAAAAGTTTGTGTTGCAATAGCCTAGGCCTAGTTCAGGGAACAAAGTGTACGTCAGAACTAGGCCTAGGTACCCTAGGCTAGGTCTCGATATGCCGATGTAAAATTGATTCATACTTCAGTTTTCTCGCATAGCTCAACTTTCGCAGTACTGCCATGCAATGCACAGTCTCCCAATACCTGCCTATGCAAAGGCCAAGTACAGTACATATGTGTATGCGGTTTGAACGGCTCTATGACAAAGTACGCTATTGATTACCATGATAATTTTAGGGAATAAAAGAAAATCCTGCCTTACTAACCTTTGTCTTAATTCGTGGGAAGCAACAACTGTTTCCCTCCATTCCTACAACTCTCACTGTCACAATCAGGCCGCCGATAGTCGCACGAAACCCGAATACATGTAATGAGCCGGTATCTGGAAAGGTCCGCCATTGTTGTCGAGCAGGATCGTGTGCTCGTTTCAAAAGGTCGTTCACCTACCAAGCAGCCAATCAGAAGCCGTTTCCTTTGCGATATCTCGAGAGCTTGCGAGAAAAGTTGAACAATGTTCAACTCCAAGCGATGACCGTGAATAGAACTGGCGGCAAAGATATTTTGACCATATATGGTTATTGATCGCTTTATCGCGCGAGAAATTTGGAAGTATGAACCGGCCTTTCCTCTTGCATGTTAGACTGTTACATTCCCCTTACAAGCGACATTGGCTAGGCTAGTGAGATTTTCGCACAAAGAGTAACATCGTGTAATTTGAACCACCACGTGATGTGTAATATGGACCAGTGGTCCAAATTTCACATACGAGGTGGTTCAAATTACACATATGGAAATAAACGTGATGTGTAATATGGACCAGTGGTCCAAATTACACATACGTTGTGGTTCAAATTACACACTTGAAAATGAATGGGTGCATGATAACAGTGAACTGAATTTATCCTCCCCCACCTCTCCACATATCTTACCTAAAGCCGGGGTCACACTACAACGAATTCGGATCGGATTCCAATCCGATTTTTGTGAGTTTTTATTAAAATCTTCTCCATCTCTGGTCAGAAAGAGCCCAAAATTTGCCAGCCAGTGTAAATATATGATTTGCATCAGAGGTCTATGAAAATAAAATGTTAACTGAATTTTTCGTGACGTCACACCGACAAACAGCTTTTATCGCACACGCGTAGTCCGGTAAAAGCTGTCTGTCGATGTGACGTCACGAAATAATTCGTACAAATTTAATTTTCGTAGTCCTGCGATAAAAATCATATAATTACACAGGCTGGCAAATTTTGGGTTCTTTTCGACCCGAAATGGAGAAGATTTTAATAAAAACTCACAAAAATCGGATCGGAATCCGATCCGAATTCGTTGTAGTGTGACCGCGGCTTAATTTAGACTTGGGCTTATGGGTTGAAGGGTCCCCGTTGTTAAAGCGTATGACCAGTCTTGGTATGTATTGGAATTGGCGGCAGTGGTTCACAAATCAGGTGGTTCATTTTACACACCAGGTTGGTTCAAATTACACACGTAGCGTGTAAACTGGACCACTTCTGCAGCTTTCTTTTGTTAATAACTTCCGCAGAGATAATGTGAGGAGTGTATCTACTCTCCTATAAGTGGAGTGTTCTGTTACTCTTTCAGTTCTACTGCTGGGAGCAGTTGGTTGAGCTTATCTTAGTTTTTGTTGGGATTTGTTACTAGGGGGTCCAAATTACACGCCTTTCCCCTAAGTGCACTTGAATATGAACGCACAGTGACTGGTTAATGCACTTATATCGATAGGCCAGTAATTTCTATGGCATCTTCAAGTTACGCACTTTTATATATGCGCTTATAATTTCTCACGCGATCTCAACGGGAAAGAAACTAGCAGGTCTCTCCATGTTTGCAGAAGCTAGTGTGCGTCAAGTATTTCGGCGGATAAAAAGAAAAACGTATACTGCGCGTACACGGAACGCGTTGAAAAAGTGTACGCACCCTAACCTCTTTAAACGATGGAATTTTCTGTGACGCGGTCTAAGTATCGTAAGCATATTGCCGATTAGAACGGCGCGCATATCAAATTTACACTTCGCCCTGATATCTGCGTCTATATGAAGAGTCATTTTTCGTAGCAGTTTGGTATCTATGCTTAGACCTATAATTTCTTTGATGTATAGAATCGACATAGGCCTATATGGATCAGTGTGACAATGTTCGAAGCCTCTGCGCGCGTGTCAACTCCCCAACATGCGCCCCCTTTTTGTTGTGCAAAGAGATATTGCTTTGAGCAAAGAGGTTATGCTTTTAGCAAAGCATATGAGGTTATGCTTTGAGCAAAGAGGTTATGCACCGACGTCACTGTGTCGCGCGTTTCTCTATTTTTCCATCCAGGCGTACATTGTGCAATAATTGTTACTTGTAGCTATCGTGCGCGCGTATCGGTAACACACTTACTGCGCATGATCAGTTCCATCCAGCAAAACGCACTGACGTCACGTGCATAACCTCTTATGGGGTTTCACAACATCACGTGATCGCACGTACTCTCTTTGATTTTGAAGAGCAAGATCCCGCGTCTCTTTGGTTTTGAAGGGCAAGCGTTCATTGTGTCGAGTTTATGGATGGTTATGCGTTGCGCGTGTGCTGTGGGTTCTTTACTGCGCGTGTTTTGTCCTTCAATACTTGAGAATCCCACCCGTGTGACCTCACATAAAATCCCTGTATAGAGGGATTTCATGTGACGTCACGCGCAATGGATTCCCAGGCACTGAAGGGCAAAACATACACGCAGTAAGCGTATTAACAGCACACGCCCACGGCATAACCATAGATACTACTGTGACACAATGGACGCGTGCCCGTCAAAACAAAAAAGACCCGCGATCTTGCCCTTCAAATTGTGTCTAGCTGGTTAAAGTCACGTGACTGAAATCCCTCTTCTGTGCACAGAAAATCTGTGCACATATAATTATGATGTGCATGCTAGCGTGCGAGCATGCACATCATTGTAATGGACAGGCAGTACTGTACAGGCACGCCTACACTGTGTACTGTTCATTCATGTTGGTATCATCAGTGTTGAGCAGCCATCGCGTACCGGGGCTCTGTTTACAGTGCAGTCACACGCTTTACACTAAAAATACTGGACCACTCGTAAAGGTCGCGTTGGTATCTAACACGCTTACTGCGGGGAAGCAATTCCTGCATTTGTGTCTTTTAACGCGCGCTGAGCGGGTGAGCGTCAAGTATATTTAAGACTGATGTACAGAAAAATGTATTCTGTCTGTATGTCAAGAGCAGGCCCACAAAGCTATTCTTTACCTTTACTTAATTGTGACCTATGACCTCTACTTCCGGGCTGAGTGAGACATATTTTCCCACCCTTGGGTACACTCCTACCAAGTCTGAAGAGAATCGGTCCAGCCGTCTGGTAGTAGTTTTCAAAATAAGATGTAAATTTGACCTTCTGTCACGTGACTTTAGACCTTGGTTGCCATGGCAACCATATAATTTGTTAGTAGTCGATACGCTCATTATAAGTGTGAAGTTTCAGATAAGTGGGATGTTTGCTTTTTGAAATAATACTAAAAATACTAAAAATTGTGATTTTTCACAAAATTTGACCTTTGACCTTTCACCCTCACCTCCGAGGGTCTGGGAGACAAAAGTTTTGACACTGGTACCTTCCCACCAAGTTTGAAGAGAGTCGGTCCAACCGTTGAGCAGCAGTAAGAAAATAAGAAAATGTACATTTGGCCTTTTGTCACGTGACCTTTGATCTTAGTTGCCATGGCAACCGTATATTTGTATAGTACAAGACACGTTCATTACATGTGTGTAATTTCAATTGAGTGGGATGTTTCTTTTCGAAATGATACTAAAAAAGGTGATTTTTCAATTTTTCACAGCATTTGACCTTTGACCTTTACTTTCAAGGGTCTGCCACAAGCTTCCACCTTGAGGTGCCTTCCCCACCAAGTTTGAAAAGAGTCGGTCTGACCCACAAGGAGGAGTTTTTGACACACTTTTTTTTGCTTAAAATATGTAAAAGCAGGTATTTTCCTTTCCATCACCTAACATTTGACATTGGTTGCCATGGCAACCACATATTTTGGTAGTACTAGAAATGTTTATTACATGTATGGAATTGGGATCTTTCCTCTTGGAGTTATTGTAAAAATAGTAATTTTCACATAATTTGACCTTTGACCTTTACTTCCGGTAGTGCGGTATGTACAATGATTCTACCTAGGGTATCTTCCCACAAAGTTTGAAGAAAATCGGCTGAGCCGTTTAGGAGATATTAACAAAACACAAAACAAAAATTCACACACACACAGACACACACAGAAACTCACAAAGTGGCAAAGTGATTACAATATCTCTCATCCTCCTCACGGAACGATGAGATAATAACAGTAGCCTGGTTCGTGTAAATGTTGTGTGGTTGTCAATCTGTCTGGACTAGTGAGAATGTCAGTGTATATATATGTATGTGTATATATATATATATATATATATATATATATATATATATATATATATATATATATATATATATATATATCATCATACAAGTGACGAGAAAGACATGTACATGAATTGTTCCAACCCTGCTCTTGCCCGTCCGGCGGACGTGTATTACTCCTGTACCTATACTGGCTGCACTCTATATTCGACACCTGCTATGAAGGTAAACCCTGCTCTCCCTTCCCCCTTCCCTCTGTCCTGTACGTATGCAAAAGGTTTTGGATCATACTTTGGAACGCCTAACGTAATGAAGTCAAATTTGCATAATTTACGTTTCGATTTAACTTCGTGCCTGCCAGACCATATGCGGGTGTCATGGGAAAAGGCGAGCTGTCAAAACTGCCAAAAAACTCACCCTGCAGAGATTTAGGGAAGGGACACCTTAATTTTTCTTGAGCTGAAGATACACTTGCTCCAGGTCCCTTGAGGTGAGGATGAAACAGAAAATCGTGTAGAAAAGAAACAGTCCTGCAGTTTTGCATGTATTTGGCAATTATTTTCCCTTTAAGTGGATTTAGGTATAGCAAAGTGAGAAAAATTCAAATGAAAGTTAAACCTTTTTCAAAAGAGAAAATGGATTTCCTGTTTACGTTTTAAATAACAGCGATGTGAAACCGTCCCCAAGTCAATCTTTGGTGATTGATCTTTTAGTATCATGTAAAGGCTTTCAGCTTGAACCCGGAAATATTACTGCACGAATTTTTGCTGAAATGACGCATTTTAACGTATGCCTTTAGTAGAATTGTCGTTGTAGTGGGTTTTATAGATAGAATTACAACAAAGATATTGCATTCACGGGCACAGTGCAAAAAAATGGTTTCAAACTATTTGTCACGCTTAATGTAGAAGTTCCTCCTTGAAATGAGGTGACCTTAGCAGGAGAGCTGTAATCGATGTTATGAAGGTTTATTGTTTAAGGTGTTGCAGGAACACAACGGAGGAATAAGTATGTTAATCACACCAGGCAACTGGCATGTGCTGGTTATGTGAGTTACGTAATACTGTATGCAGGGTGGGAGTAGGATGGAAAAAGTTCAGTTTAGGGTCACTCTTCAGAAGAGACTACACCTATATCCCGTTTGTTAGTTCAGGGCAAAATTGAGGGGGGGGGGGGGGGCTATGAGAGCAATAAGGCAAAATGAGCTCGGTGTGAATTTTTGAGCGCAAGTTCTCCTCGAGTGGGTTTCTCGGAGACGCTGAGATGAGCTCTTTGCCGTGAGATCGATGTTACTAGTAGCAGGGAGTTGCTAGAGAAGAGTTCTGTCATTTTCTGATAATTTAAAATACTTTGTACTTTTGAAGGATGGAATAAGGGGCAAAGAATAATCCCTCAGTTGAGTCTTGCAGTAGGCTTTAGAAGTTACTTATCTTAAAAGGGGCCGAGAAAAGGGTGTTTTGAGTAAGCAGTAACTAGACAAGTTTTCTGGCAACTTTTGTCAAAATTGTAGGATGAGGGGCCACGAATTTTGGTAAAGATGATTTTACTTCATGTTGAAAAGGAATTCAGAGCAACAAAGAAGCAGTCGAACCCAGTTAAGTAATTTGAAGGGAGAAGGACCTTAACAAGTAATTAACCAGTATCTTACATGCAGTAATTAAGTAGAACTGTCTGTGAGGGTTCTAAGAAAAGATGTTAAAATCATAGCTTGCCGTGAAATTTCAGGAGAAACATTAGTAAGCGGGCGAAATCATTACGTTTCAAAGGGAATGCATTTACTGTATGTTATATTTGGGGAAAGAAATAGGCTTCCATTGATGACTGAGTCCATAAATCTCCATACATTTTAGAGAGAAAGGTAGGTTATTTTGCCTAATGATGAACTTTTACTAGTTAAATTCCGGGTTGTTTCTTGACAGCATTCTTTCGTTGTTATTTTGAAGCCAAAGAGGACATCTTACTTTAGATGACGGGCTACACCACGCCTTCTCTATATGTTGTGGACCCAGCAGAATCCAGCAGTTTCATGCACCTTCCTTTTGTAACCCAACTTCCATTGGACAGTGGTGTAATATGTGTTTTAAGGGAGTAAAGACACGTCGTGGAAGACAGGAGCCCCCACGCGTGATGTAAACTGTTATTTATGTCAAGACAGTTATTTTTTTCAATACACTTTCGATTTGTTTCTTGATAAACATTGGTGTAGTTATTCTTAAGAGAGCAATGGTGTGTTAAAGTTTCACAGATTTCTCAGGGTTTTTCTCCGTCCCAGATCCCCTTCCTTTTTCAAGCCTAACGTGGGAACGCGTTTTTCTTTCATTTATTGCTTTTTTCATTGATTTTTGTTTAGCAAAGGTTTGTAGGAACATTTGCATCATCCCAGACATAAGAAAATATAACCCATTTAACTTTTTTCTGATTGGCTAGTACTTCATGTACTGATGATCAGATCCTCCAATCAGTATTACATATTGGTGTAACCCAGGGTCACGTGTATGAGCACTGCAGAACCATACCTCCCAAGGATCGCCGGTGTTGAAATTAGACTATACCGATCAGATAAGAACAGTTGATTCAATAACTAATGCTAAGCCGGCCTCTAATTGTTGATTTATTAGATAGATGTATCGTTTTCCTTTCCAAATCATATAGTAGTGTAGAGAAAATTTTTCCAGAACGATTTTATTTTTGCCGTTTCTTTCAATCATTCCCCGCAAGACAGCAGTATGTATGTGAATAGGCTACTGATGCAACTTTAAAGCATTCATTTTCGAAACAAATCAGGGAATATGTGAATACAATCCAACGAACGTTTCAAAGCCGACAAAAGGCAAACGTAACTTATCCATCTATAAAACAGAAAACTAAAGACAGTCCTGCTACTGATGCAAGTTGATTTTTTTTATATTGACTCGAAGCTGCAAATTTTACATAGCCATATACATAGTCAACGAGACACCCATTAACCATAAGAACAATATAGCAAAAAATCTATTATCATTAAAATTTTTATATTTTCACATTTCTTGTGTATTCCTTCTGGCTAGTTGTAAGACCTGCTCCAAGAATCTTCCGAAACTTACACGGGTTACCACACGGTACAAAGCACCACGTTTAAGCATATAGTATCCTATTGTAGTTCCAGAGGCTCTCGATAGAGAGGTTTTGAGGTCGAGTCTTTCCCGAGTTGCTGCAATGTGGCGTTCAGTAAGGCACGTCACTCCACCTGCTCCGATCCAACCATGCATGACCTGAAAAGGGGTACTTCAGCTGCGGTCACCCAGCAATCGACTGACGTTCCATTTTAGGGAGTCACGGTGTCACACTCTAAATTTGATTCACGTAATGGAAACCAGGCTAGCGATAAGCTCTGGCTTTAAGAGCCCCGAGATGAAATTTAAAAATTACCGGCATCCAAAACAGAACGGTAGTTTCCTGTACATGTAATGCAAGTTGCAATCACCCTTAATTGAGGTAAAGAATATCACGCAACGAATATACACAAAGTAACTTTTATGAAATAATAGCCTTTGATTAGCTATCAAGTCAGTAAAAGTTTCCAAAACCGGAAACATCTTCAACGTTGTTATGTTTTCGTTTCCAATCCTCGCTTTCAAGGATTTTACTGAAAATACTTCAATCTGAAGTTGAGAGTACATATACGCTTATATTATTAATAGTGACTCATTTTTTCGGAATTTCAATTCTGATTCCCGGATCTACATAAACTTACATGAAAGTCAATGTAATGCACAACAGCAACTGTAGGATTAAGAATAAACTTGAGGCAGAACTTTGTAAAGTGCCCTGAGGCTTACCATTAGTGACGGCCCCTTTATACGACTCAAGTGGCGGGCCCTTTATACGAAGTGACGACTAGTATAACTTTGTACCTAAATGATTCTGTTGTAAATTATGTGATAGTTTCGAGGACATCTGCCTTCAACTTTTTATTAGTTCATCCTCCTCTTTTCTCTCTTCCACTTCAGGCAAATTGTTCATTGATGAAAATGTGTACAAAATGACTTAGTTTTGACCCTTTTTGCACTCCATGTTTATCAAATGATTTCCAAGTATTAGTATGACAGTATAATAGATGTAATCTTAACGGACGTTTCCTGGTGCGTGTAGCTGATTTTGCCCCTTCGTTCCAAATCAGTGTGCTGTGAAACTCATTTGACTTATTTCACTAAATTCATGTTAATTCAAATTTAATTCGCAATTTTAAGTGGCGCAAAGCAAATGGACGAGTAATGACGGGGCCCATGTAGGGATATCATCAGGGGAAGCGTCATGAATGTCGGGAGGCTACGGGGTCAATGGTTGCATATGTTGGGTCATAGGAGCACAGAGTAGAATTCTGATAAGTTCGGAGATGACCAGAACGAAGCTTTGACTTTGCAGGGACCATGTAGCCTTCAGGATCACTGTGTTCTGTAGCTTGTGGAGTAGGTGGGAGATCACTCTTTCGGATAGAATCTTTCTCGTATGGGTTTGCATAAGTATTGATACCATTTGTGTTCCCGGAATCATTATCATTGGTTTCAATACTCACTGACCGCTGCGTTGCCGTCGAGACTGACCCGCTGCAGTAACTGTTGAGGTTTTTTCGTCTCGTGTAATCACGAGGCATGCTGTCCATCTCCGAACCGAAAGATAAACTGGACATTCGAGTAACTGCGCTGAAAAGGGAGGATCCGCTTTCAAGAAAGACTGACTTGACGTTTTTCATCCGGGTTCTTTCCGAAACTGGTTTGACTTCTCCGAAGTATGTTTTTGATCTTGCCAGTGCTCGTTTGTGATAACAGCAAAATATCATGCTTAGTAAGAGAGACGTAGAAAGGAATGTTAGGATACAGGTAAGGAGAATTCCAGAAAAATAGCTGATAACTGGATTAAACTGACATCCATACATTACATCGTGCCTTTCTTCAGACTTGTCTACATGTTTCGCGACCACGCTTCTCTCAAATAAATGTTCATGATCAGATGTTGTGATATCAACTGTTGTGAGATATTTTTTCTTCTGAACGGTTACGCTTAACTCTCCCGAAAAACTCCCCGCTATGTTTTGCGCACTGAAAGAGTATACCCCAGAATCTGAAACTGCGGCCCTCGAAATTACAAGAGCGCCCTCTCTATTTACTACAACTTGCCTGGAAGCGATCGTCTCCCCTATTTCAGCATTACTTCGAGCAGTTGGGATCGGAACACCAGAAGGGTTCCTCCACGTCAACGTAGGGGTAGGTTGACCTTTGACCAATGGCCTCATCACTTTGTTGTCTCCTTCAAAAAGTGTCAATTTTTTCGGCATCTGGAAAAGGAAACAGCAATGATAATGAAATGTATGGCGGTTTAGATTAATTAGTGTACAAATCAACTTTCAAAGAACTTGATGTTTGTTTACCCAGTTCTCTTAGACAGGTACAGAAATGACTCAAAAAGTTAATGAGAACAAGCAGGAAATTAGCTTGCTACTTTAACCTGAGTGACGTGGCGTCCTCCATCAACGAGCAGTGGACCTTTGACTTTCGTTATCAATGTTATGCCGTTTTATTCAGTACTTCTAATCTAGGTTCCATCTTTTTAAAAATTGCGTTCATCCAGAGGGGGCAGGGAGCATTTTCCTCCTGACAGAGGCGTTCACCCCATTCACCCTACGAGGTGATAGAATATTTTGCTCATAATTATTGGTTCTACTGTAAACCCATCTCCCGTACGTAGAATGTCCTTACCTTGAACGTGCCCCATCATAGTAATGATGCATGGCTACGTTACTGATGTTTCATACCGTGATTAACATGTGACGCAATTACACGAGTGACATGTTACCCACTGGAAAGGGACGAATGCCGAAATGCGCCGCAACCGTCGACAATGGGTCGTAACCGTCGACAAGCAGCCCATACGCTCAGCCAATGCTTCATTGAAGAGACAGGCCTATGATTAGGTGGGGAAGTGAGAGGGATAGATGAAGAGCGGAAATTGCTTGCAACTTGCAAATTTAAAAAGTAACTTGCTGGTCGTTGAATATCTCTACAAATTTAGCACTTCATTTCTGGCGCATCTAAATCTCTTTAAGTTTCCACTGACTAAATTTGTATGTGCATGCGAGCATGATGACTCAGTTTTTCGACGTGAATACCCCGTATCACCAAACCTGCATTCGACACTTGTTATTTGGAGCTTGCATGTAAAATTAGTGATTAACGTGAATAATAATCAATTTCTCCAATTATAGGCTCAATGCGACATGGATATAATACCCAGGTCCGGGTTTACAAATGTGGGGCGAGTCCCGAAGTCTTTTGGGGCCCCTTGAACGCTCATTAGGATATTTTAGACAAAAAGAAATAATAGCAATACACGTACACCTACCTCTTTGAGCAGGTCTAGGAATACAGATACCACGTCTACAGAATTAAGCCAAAATTATAATAAACTAAGTCGAGAGTTTTTAGAATTGACTATACCGCGTTCTCCGATTGCCCCAAAGAACATGTTATCCTAGTTTGTGGGGCCCCTTAGTTTGGGGACTCCTGGGCACGTGCCCCTCTGGCGCATGCTTTTAAATGTGGCCCTGATAATACCAAACACTAGAGAAGTAGTTGCCACATCAGTCATCAGGCGCGGATCCAAGGGGGGGGGCTTTCTCGGCCTCAGCCCCCCCCTTTTTCTTCACATCAACAATAACAAATACGCGAAAATTAGTAATGTTAATCTAGGAGAATATTCAAGAAGCCCCCCTTTTCGAAATGTCTGCATCCGCGCCTGGTCATCTAATTGAATGAAACTGTAGTAGCATACGAGAGATACAGGCTTATGGGGGAGACATTTCACATGCCAGTGGAAGGTGATTGCTCTGACATTTTCTCATCTTAAAAGACACTGATGACATCAACTTCACGAAGGTTGCCCGAAGAACGACATTTTGGCTCCGAAATGGACAAGTTTTTGCTCCGGGAAGACTGCCGTCCCAGACTCGCCTCATGCATCATTGACGAGAGTTGTTGCTTTTCCATGGAAAGTTGGGACAGAATTTGTAACGACAGATAACACTTCTTTTGATGCTTTGAAAATTTTTAGAACAACCAAGAAGACCATATATAGAGTTCACCTTTGTTGAAAGCCTTGCACAATGAGGAGTTTGTTTACTGTCACGGTAACCATTGAGCTGTCGCATTCGTTGCCAACACTATATAAATCACGGTGAAACCCATGGTTTACAAAAAGTTATTGATACCACTTACTTTGTGACATTAAAGATTAAACTTAAACTTCGAGAAGCCAGAAAAAACCTTATCTAATTTTAGAATTTTAAATCTTATCACATTTTATTCACCACCGCCACTTTTCAAACGTCAATTAATTACGACCGTAAAAGTACAGGACTAAATTATATCCACTTCAATTGAGGCGCCCTTTGGCCTTTGGATCAACGTGCTACAGTGACATGGAATATACCATACATCAAACGGATAGTGTCATAACTGCTATAAGTTTTATCAAAGCGAACAAGAAAAGTATCACATACAGTTACAAGTTACGTTACTGGAGAATCAGCTATGGGAGTATAGGTAGCACAGAATCGTATATTTCTCCTATAAATTACTACCTATAAGTCGGTATCTCTGTGTCCCCTACTACACTTGTAAAAATTTTTATCATATGCAACAAACCTTTTGTTTCCGAATTTCCAACTCATCATTAATTAAATAGCTTTGACATATCATTTTAGTGGCGTTGACTTACGGACTACATTTGATCCGTTTATCGCCCTATGTACACTTTACATGAAGTGTAAAACCTTTCACAGTGTTTTAAAACTGATACATATATTATATATATATATATATATATATATATATATATATATATATATATATATATATATATATATATATATATAGTTAGGTCGAAAGTTGTTTGGTGTTCGATCATGAAGTTGAAATCAATCCACGTGCTGGCATAGCCTTTTCACACAAGGGAAAGTACAGAAGAAATAAATTCAGAGAGAAAAATCAAGTCACAACCATGAATTGAACCCGTGTCTCTCCCGTACCGTGCGAGCGCCTTAACCCCTTGGCCATTGTGACACTTCGACCTACTATATATATATATATATATATATATATATATATATATATATATATATATATATATATATATATATATATATATATATATATATATATATAGATATATATAGATACATGTATATATATATATATATATATATATATATATATATATATATATATATATATATATATATATATATATATATATATATATATATATATATATACGACTATAAAAATTTTGTCTTCGACTACGAGAGCTTCTTTAATAGGGTGGTAGTTTCCCTTTCACACTTCACTCAACATATCGTTTCCACAGCGGAAGGAAACAATGCAGGAAAGGTACCTAAATAGCTTCAATTTCCTTCATTTTTCCACTGCAGGAAGAAGTTCAATTTACTTTCTACAACATACGCTTCAAAAATTGAGCTTCTTAATTGCGCTTCAAACATTTTGCGGGTTGTTGCTGTCTGTAAAATTTTTGGCGGAGGAAATATCTTGGGATAGTGGTGTGCTGATGCTACTTTTGAGATGGCATAAGCGTTTTAATATCTACATGCTAAATGTAACTTTCCTTACGTTTACCTTTTTTTTCAAATATCGTATTTTCAAGGTTTCACAATTTGACCTCTTGTGACCTCAAATGACCGCTGACTTCCACCAAAACAGTAGGTTTTTCGGGTGAAGATATGAGCTGATATAAGCAATAATTAATATGACCACGCCCTGTCTCTATTGAAAAATAAAACACGTAGATCTGGGTCACGAGTTACAAGATAGACTGGTGGCTGCTTAAGTTTCGGAGTGAGCTATAATGCTAAATTGGTATGTTACCCGACAAGAACTTGCAAAGAATTTTGTAGGCCTACTGAATATTGCCTTGTTCGTTTGTGTACAAAATCCAGGCTAATACATTCAAGAAACCGAGAGAAAACAATTACATATACTGACGTTGTGGCGTTACAATACAACAAGATTTCGTTTACTAGGCTATCTATTAATGTACACATTAGACGCTGACAAAGCCTGTTGCTTTTCGATTAGTATCAAAAAGAGGGGTCACAGCTGTTCAGTGCCGATATAGCTATAGAACTGTACTTAGATGGGGTGCTAAAAATATGAACTCCAACATACCTGTGAGATGAATGGTCTGGTACACGTCAACACTGACGTCACGTGCCTAAGGTCTCTACCTGACATGTTGGAAGGTCCCGTACACCTAACAGGGCTGTGGATTATAGATGTTATAAGGGTTCCATGTGCAGCAATCCATTTCCTGAAGAGTTCCAACCTACAATCACACTGGAAGCGGTTTCGCGACAAACCTAACCTACTGAGGTGTAGCACATCACTAAATATATCTGGTATGGTCTCCAACCTGTTACTATTCAATCGAAGAATTTTAAGTTTATTCAAATTTTGAAAGGCTAATGGGGCTATCGTTGTGATCCGGTTGCCATCCAGGCACAACTGTCCAAGATGTGGCAAACTGTCGAATACATCCGCGGGTATACTGGTCAATTTGTTGATGTTCAAGTTCAAAAGCATCAGACGACGTAATCCAGCGAAGGATCCAGGTTCAATAGCATAAATTTTATTTCGCGCTAAATTGAGGTAGCGAATTTTCTCCGCTCCAGCAAATGTTGTAAAGTTTATGATTTCGAGGGAATTGGAGTTGAGGTGAAGTTTATCTAAAGAGACCATTCCTACAAAGGCTCCTGGTTGTATGACAGAGATATTATTTTGGGAAACATCAAGCACCCTAACGTGACTGTATCCTCGAAAAACACCCACAGGTAGACGGACTATTTTAGCATTTTGCATATGCAAGACCCCCTGCTGATCTTGGTTAGGAGCTATCGTGCAACCCGTACGCCAGCCACTGCTGCAGTCTGTTGGTGCGGCGTTACGTGCTAGGGTAACGGTTGCTAAAATGGGTGAACATAAGACGAGTGACGAAAGCACGAAGATTTCCATCGTGAAAAGTGGTGGCCGTCAAGGGGGATTCTAATCTGCAAAGGACAAGATTGAGATAAATATTAATCGAATATCCACTTCATTTAACATACAAAATTAAATGTAACAGCGACTGAAAATGGGAGGGGGAGGGCATAGTTGTAACGACACCGATAAGTTTCAGTTAAATTTGGAGATGTTTTGTCTCAAAACGTTCTAACATTACTTTACAACATTCACAAAATTCAACCTCGGGAGATGATTTTTTTCACCACGCCTTCCCCCTTACAAACCTAAGTTAGGCCCCACCGAGTTAGGCCTATAACGTGAGATAACCATCTTCATTCCTTCTTTTCGAAATAGCATAGAAAATATCGCACTTTTGACCACCAACTGTAACATATTAAGTGAATTCAACTGTCTCGTCAACTTTGAAAAAGGTAACCACAAAAGTGTTCAAAATAGGTCAATGTAAAACTCAAACGGATTGATTCCTTTGAACATTCAATTTCCTCCAGGGGAAAATGCGGTTAAGTTGGTCATCCGCCTTCCAAATAAATTGAAAGCTCCTTTTGAAGCCAGTTCTTTGAAGATGCACGGTTTTTCCCGTAGACAGCTGCTTGAATCATTAGCTATAGGTCTGCCGTGAATGGACAACTTGGTTCGGTACCTTTATTGAATTATCAGCCATGTAATCAAATGAAGTTACGGGGACAACTCCAATTCTTCATTTATCTCTTAAAAATTAGAATATGGCTCATTTTCTTGACAACAAGATAACGTGAAAGGGAAATTTCTCTTTAGTTAATAAGGTTTTATTTGTTTCCGATGTGTTAAGGGGGTGGGCGATTCTATCACTTTAGTTTATGAGATAACCTCATCCTATCCAGAGTAAGAACATGATTAAAGCACATGCACAATGCTGATTCATTTTAAAGGGTAACCGCTGTCTCCCCAAATTGAACTGATGGAACCTGTCTCGTTTCTTACTTTTCCCTACAGGCCCAGCCCCCATAGATTGGGACAGATCAAGAACAGTGGGGCCATGGGCCAAGGATGGTACTTTGTGTCGAACATGAACAGGAGGACGGACTGCGTAAAATAGGAAATGTTGGCCAAAAATGTTCCCCAGATGCCCAAAATTGGACCTCTCCACATTTCCAGGCATTGGAAGTCAAATCTAGGCGCATGGAAAGCTGCTCTCAGCTGGAGGCTGAACATTGTTTCGTCCCGGAGGAGGGGTTAATGGGGGAGGGGAGGGGTTACCCCTCCTCTTTGGGAAATTTTTTAATGTTTGAGGGTCCGTAGATGGAGTTGGATGCGACATATGTTGCAAATTTTAAGGTAGGCTAAATTACTGTAAATTGTTGACCTTTTCCACAAGGCCAAGGGTAATAAACTTCGTTCATCAATGCCCCAAGTCCCCCGCTGTTGAATCAGTATACATTCAACAAAAGATTTGATTTAATCCTTCCTTCTGTTTGTTATCGCAAACAGCTTTGTGTGTAACAGCTCAGTTTTATATCTTCTACCCCTCACTAAGTAAACTTTAGTACTCTTTTTGCTGTAACATCTCGCTGACGAAGGGACCGTAAATTCCGAAATACATTTTGTAGATTTTGTATCCTCAAATCAACCCGTTATGCTTTTCACTTCATTCTTTTCTTAAGTTTATTGTTACTTCGTAGTAGGCCTACACGTGGAACTTTCCTGTTATATATATATATATATATATATATATATATATATATATATATATATATATATATATATATATATATATATATATATATATATAGAATAAATAGCTAAAAGTTTACTTTCCATGGTTCAAATGAACTGTTTTTATGTTCACAAGATTTTTTGTGCTCCCGGGATTAAATGCAAATCCAGGCAAATTCCGGTAAGTTTAATTGTGTACTTATGGGTAATAACTGTGAGGTCAATAACCAGACGTAAGCTGATAAGCGCACGTGGGCATTTTCATGGTAGTTGTATGCCTTTTTGTGTTGACGGTGATATAAAATGTAAGGTGTGTTATCATTACTAACCTAAAGCGAGACAGGCGCGGATCTAGGAATGTTCAAGGGAGGGGGGGGGGGCACGAAAGAGAATCTCAATTGCACCGAAGAGAGACCATGAGTTCGAAGCATTCCAAGTCCTCTAGTTTGTAGGAAATGTCACACTTCAAGACAAATTTATCACGGCTGTGTTAACGTGTACCTTGTGCCCCCCCCCCCTTTCCCGTAAATGCGTAACTAATTGGTAAAGTTGAAATCCAGTGATCTGTAACTTAAAGTCAGTGCCAAGTAAACCAGCTGCTCTTCGCACCATGTAGCAATCAGCGTGGTCTTCAACTTTTTCTCTGGATTGCTAGTGGTTGCATAAGGCGCTTATCTGATCACTTAGAAGAAAAAGCTTTGCCCTAAACCTACCGAAAATCATACATCACAGGCATGTTTTAGAAAATGTTTACTTTTTCTTCCTGTTCTCGCTTTCATTTTTCCTTTTCTTTCACTTCCCATTCAGTTTCATCGTTTCGGGCCGGGGGAGGGGCACGTACCTAAGCCGCTCCCCTGAATCCACGTCTACGGCAAGAGTCCACTTCCCTTTTCTGAGAGAATAAGCCCTGGTAGAGTTTAATCTACCCATTGTCAATTACACAAATGTACCTAATTCTGCAAGGGAGGTGACACTTGATGACAGCTCAGGGAAGCCGAGTCACATCAGTCGCAAATAACAAGCAACCAATGGCTAGGGAGCAGCCACTAGAGGTAGCTCCCATGGGTTGTTTAATCACATAACTATGAAATGATCTTTGAATAACTAGAAAGAAGTATTATACTCGACCGGGTCATGCGAAAATCAGTGGTATGAGCAATTACATAATTTCAAAAGTCTTCAGCCGACTTTTCCAATATGTAACTCGGGTAAGCCGTGTGCTGTAAGGTGGTAAGGACTGTGTATACACTATGCAACTGACATGTTCTTAATTAAACGCACCCTCTCTACATCGTATAACCTATGAAACAAAAATTTGCTGTTACTGAACTCTCATGCACTAAAGACTTAGGTCTTTCCAGTGCCGGTAGGATGTTGTAATAACAGGAGGGGATATTTTCGAAACGATGTCTGAAGTGCCCCTAACCAGTTAAGTGTACCTAAAGTCTAAAATTTCAAAAATATATGTAACAAAGCTTGAAAAATGCAACCAAACAGTGACAGTGGTCCAACTCCCATCTTCACAGGACATTCCTGAGCTGAGATATAAAATGATGAAGCTTATTCACTCAATTTAAAATGGTGGATTGCACAATAATTTGTGATGTCATTCTTGTACTACTCAAATTACAGTCTTTGTTGTTCTTTGTTTTTTCGAAAGCCACTGCACCTTGTGCCAAAATGTGATCACTGTCTTACTGTTATAGGGTGACTTGGCCATATAAGTCCTCTCGTACAACGAGCCATGCAAGGAACTGTAATTGTTTCAAGGTCCTGTAAACATCTTAATTTCAAAAGGAAACAAAAGCAGTTCATGTGAGTTGTACAAGAAGGACTTAACAAATTATTGCGCAATCGACTTTTTTCAAATTAAGTGAATACATTTTAACATTTTATATCTCAGCAATGGAATAAGCTATGAAAATAGGAGTTGGATGACTGAAATTCATTTTCCAAACTCTAAAATATATATTCTTGTAATTCTAGACTTTAGGTCCACTTTAACAGAGCTCTAAATGCACATATGCAGGTCTATAACAAGCAAGTTCCAAGCAAATGTTACGTGAGTAGTGATTCCGCAATTGATCCCATTAACACTTGGACCAGGGACTAACAACTCCCTGATTGGACTATATCCAGGGAGCTATTTACTCATTTAGAGTCAGTTTTAATCATTGGCAGAGATACATGGGGCATGTGCCCATTATAATTCGTTACATTTACAATGTTGGATTAATGTCAGACAGCGACCCCTCAATCTGTCTGGAAATAGGGACCTATATCAGAAAAAAGCTGCAACTTGAGTCAGTATACTAAAAGTAGATCTGTCTGATAATGTTATAATACAATACATTATAGTATAAAATAATACATGTAGTACAAAAACGCATACACGTTGAAAATTAAATGAATATTGAATAATAGAGCTCGAACAATGGATTCAATTACTGCGTGCATTTTAGATACATAAAAACATACTAAGATCGGAACTGCTCTCACGAGCTCACTTGCACTGCTCCCCTGCTACTGAATACAAACAAAGGGGTATTACATCCATTAGGTCTAGTTAAGAGATTATCCATGTGTTTTCTCCGAGAGTTATATTACGTCATTGACTTGCCGCCACCGTAGCCGAGTCTCGAAGAACGACATATCCACCGTCCGGAATCCCCCTCCCTCCTACTTTACTTTGTGCAACTATCAGAGGCCAGAGACAGCAAAATAAGCTCTCCTCGTATGGACTGTATCGATCTCTTTTTCTTTTAAAATAAATCCCCTAATACTGCCAGCGATAAATTAATTTAATGCTGAAACAACTACCTTCCAGGTATGCCACTGAGGGGAAACCTTTGGGTGCCTTAAAATTATAGTTATGCAAAATATATTTCCTGCATTTTGATAAGTAATAAATGAAAAAGGGTGGCTATTACCCGCTGAGACCACCCCTGGAAAACGTGCGAAGCGAACAGAAAAGTTCTGGCATTAAGTATATACAAAAAGTTCGTGGAAATACTCCTTATAGAGGTATCGCCACTTTTTGATCCTTAGTGTGGTGCTTGGCTCCGCTTCGGCGAGGAATAAGGAGAGCAAAATTCCGCTTGCAAATTTTAAGGCAACGGTTTTACCGATTTTTAAAGTAAACGGACATTAGCCTATGAGAGTGAAACTATTTAATTATCCTCATATTTATTGGACTGTTGGATATGCGTTGAAAAAAAAAACGAAAATCGCAAGTTTTACAGTTTTCGAACATAAAATCTGAAGAAAAGATAATCGATGCGGGAATTGTATTAAAGGGAGAGAACTTGAAGTGGACCTTAAGTCTAGAATAACAAGAATATATATTTTAGAGGTTGGAAAATGAATTTCATTCACCAAACTTCTATTTTCATAGCTTACTCCGTTGCTGAGATATAAATGTCGAAACTTATTCATTTAATTTGAAATAGTCCATTGCACAATAATTTGTGATGTCCTTCTTGTACAACTCACATTACCTGCTTATGTTTACTCTTGAAATCAAGATGTTTATATGAACTTGACACATTTACTGTTTCCTTTGCATAGCATGCTGTACGGCAGGAGTGCCCAACCTTTTTTGACTCAAGATCTACTTTTCAAGTAGCCACCCTCCCGAGATCTACAAAACATATACTGTCATACAGTTACAAATAGAAAAACTTTATTTTTTTTTTAGTTTTCCTACATCTATCGCGGTCGACTTGGGATCAGTCCGCCGTCTACCAGTGTACCGCGATCGACTGGTTGGGCACTCCTGTTGTACGGAGAGGGTTTATATAACCAAGTCACCCTATAGCCTTAAGACAGTGATCACATTTTGGCACAAGGTGCAGTGGCTTTCTCCCCAAAAAAAAAGAAACACAGAGACGGTAATTTGAGTAGTAAAAAAATGACATCACAACTTATTGAGCAATCTACCATTTTAAATTGATTGACTAAGCTGTAATTTATTATATGTCAACTTACGAATATCCTGTGAAGATGACGAAGTTATACCATTCGGGTGCATTTTTCAAGCTTTGTAACATATATTTTTGAATGTTTAGACTTTAGGTAAAACTTATGGCCGAAGTGGTCTCTTCGGTGTTGAAAATAAATGTTGAAACGATACCTGCGGATTATATCTCCCAATAAGGCGATGCCTAACATGGTTCAACAAATAAATACACGGAAGGCGCGCCGCAAAATTGCAGTTTTGAGAACACATTGTGCAATTTTAGCCTCATGATTGACTGATAAAGTGACAGTGGGTCCTCGTTTTATATCGATACATAAATGATGTGTTTGTGCGAATTTTCTAATACCCCCAAATCTAGTAGGGAGACAAGTGGGCACAGTCAACGTTTGGGGGAACCTGCTAGATCCCCCCTCTCGCCTCCTTTTCGACTCCATTGTTTACATACCCTATTATGCTTAATTTTTATGGGCGTTGAATATGGTGCGAGGAATTTGACATCGATTGGTTCATCCAATTGTCCCAAAGCAACGTTGGGTGACAAACTATGCTCCTGCCTGTACACGGATTCCTTTCTCATTTAACTTGTGAGACTACTGTCGGATTAGGGGGGGGGGGTTGCAATTATTTTAGACGACACAATGGCAAGTGTTTTATATCCGATCAAAGCTGATTTCTTATATTCAAGTTTTTTTTTTTTTTTTTCATTTAGGAAAACGCTTGTGAGTGTGCGGGATGCGTGTGTCGCCATGCAAGACATTCCACAAACTGAACTCCACAAAACGTATCAACTTAACGAATAATTTTTCATCTTAGGAACTTAACAGTTACTTATATGAATTAAAATATGAAATGATGAAATGAATGTGACCAAAATAAAATAGAAATAAAAATACTCACCAAGAGTGAACACAAAATGACTCAAGAAATGTTAGTACATTCCACCGTGACGGAAACCTGAAGCAATCGTTGCGATTCCTTGCAAGTATTACCAAGTTACTTATCTGAATGAGAAGTTCTGTATAAAGGCAAGTAGTTGTCAATGTTAATCAAACTTCCTTCCCGCCAGGAAAATCCCTCATATACATACCTTTGTTGCTTTGCTGCACTCCGACACGCATTGGCAGGAAATCTCTCTTATTAAATTAACTAGATGACGTATTGCGTCCTTCAGAGTAATTCATGTGCGTGTTTGTAAGAGGTTATGTTCAAGGTGTGCGTATACCTACAGACTTTGGAATCATGCTTACTCACTGTAACCGCTCAGTGCGAATATGGCCACACCGGCACAGCCACAATACATGAAAAGTTGCAGCAAGGGTAGTCACAGGAAAAAAAGCGGGGAGATCATAAGCGCCGATGGTAAGGATGGGAAATTTACCCCCGCCCCCTCCCACGGGCAGAAATTCCGGGCAAACCTGGGTGCTCGCCTCCCCCTCGCCTTAACTGAAAGAAGGTCCCGCAAGCTTATGGAGAAAGTTGTTGGTTCTGGGTGCTGTTGATTGTTCTTTGAGACATGTTGATCGTACTTGGTCACGTTTTTGATCCCCCGAAGTCAGTGGTCATCGTCCCTTGGTCATACATGATCTTTCCATGTGGTTGCGTTTGACATAGTGCCATATTCTTGAATGTTCCTAGTGTCAAATTGTTGACAGTTCTGTGTGAGTCGATTATCTTTCCAAATAGAGCCAAGTTGTTGATCTAGTTCGTGGGATCCGACATTGTCGTTCCTTGGGACCAAAGTAATTGTATGTAGCATGATAGCATGTTATGTAACAGAACTTTTCACATGAGCCACTTCGTGACATCATACATGTCTGCATGGCTTATATGTCATTTCCTACAGAGACGCTGAAATTAGTTTTCTCACGTAGGGGAATTTTTCATGATCCCAGACAGTTCCAATTCTCCCAACTATGCATCTTCTAGCTCCTCCCATAACTGTATGAGGCTCTTCCTTGTGCAAGAATAAACCTGTTTTATTGCTTAAGGCCATGTCCTGGTGAGCACACAAGGCTATAAAATGTAATAAAAGTACTCTCTCTGCCTTGTGTGGAATGTGAGCTACTCTGCATCTTTCAAATTTTCAAACTTTGATGTCAATCAAACAGCAGTCACCAACTGAGAATTTTGATATACATACACTAAAAATATACTTTGGGGTGATGACAGTCTGTCTTAACTGTATAGAAGGTCTGTTTGAATGTGTTAGCGTATGTAAATGAACACACTGAGAATAAGTTGACAAAAAACTTATAATTAATCATATGAAACATAATTTTTAAAAGTACTATTCAAAACAATAACTCATATGACTAGTTTAGGACCGTCTGACCCGGAGCAAGGGGTGGGAGGCTACGGCCCTCAGCAGTTTGAAGTTTGAAGTTTTTCTTAAAAACAAAATACCACGTGTGCCTGAAAACGGCCAAAAGGTGCCTTAGAAAATGTCAAAATCTAAGAGCTATAGGATCTCAGTCCCAACCTTAGAAGTCTTCCCACGGGCCCTGTTGTTGCACTTGCTTTAACAACAGTTTAAGAATGAACATCTCCCACGCTTCCCGACTTTTCATCAAAAATAAGCCTCACTTGGCCACATGCCCAGGATGACAGAAAAGCGATCCTTTCACATGATTTTATTAGCCAAGTTCGTTACACCCTTACGCCTAGCAGCCGTTGGGACTTTTGAAAGAAAAGTATGTGAAAAAAATTAATTATATTAAAAAGGTTACAACTTCTTCATGATGTGTTTTTTTCTTAGCAATTTCCATGTGTAGCACATAATACACAAACGCGCATCCAGGCGGGAGCGCTGGGGGAGCTCACCCCAGTTTGAAAACAAAAAGAAAGTTGCTTTACTCTCTCATAGGTCGATGCAATCGGAGCTGCCAAAACTGAAGTTACCCCCGTCTCCGGGGTTAAACAATCTTGAATACACGGGTATTACACTCCCAAAACGGTCAGTTAAACCAATTGGTGAGAAACTAAACCGTAAAACCTCTTCTAACTCTAAACCAAAACGGTCAGTTCACATTTTAACTGACCGGGGTCCCAGGGCAGCAAGTAACCGAAATCAAGTCCTATAATTGACTAAATTTGGTTCGAGATACAACCAAAGTAGTTTATTTTCGTTCCAATCCATCCAAATATTTTACCACTGCAGAAAGCAATTGATTAGCCTATAGGTTCCCGTGCAACCCGGTCGGTTCATATTTGAACCGACAGGTTTTACAATAGGGAGCTTTAGATCAGGGGTCTCCAAACGTTTTTGGTTGGTTGCCCAAACTTTCTACTCGGGAATTTTGGTGGCCCTGAAATTGACGAGTCGATGAGAGGTTGGAATTATTTTTTCGTTCCCGAATCCTTTTCGCAACGATCCGAAATATTTTCGCGACCCTCAAAAGGGTCGCGACCCCCAGTTTGCCGAACCCTGCTTTCAAGTTAGATTGCACGACACGGACGTGAGCTACGACGTAATGACGTCACTCTTGACGATGCGCATACATGTATCTTACAGTCAGTATTGTCAAGAGTGACGTCATAAGGTCGTAGCTTATGTCCACGTCGTGCAATCTAAAGCTCCCTAATGTACACTGTGGAACATTGATGAGCACATGCATATGAAAATAACAGGAAATAGGCCTATCAATCTATAATATTATATTTTAAGCATTGGGGGGACGTGGGTCGGAAACCTCAAAATAATATGCATGTAAATGTCAACATATACGTATATGTATACCAACATGTATACGTATACGCATATGTAATAGTAGAAGTGTACATACAGATATGTATACGTATTTATATCGGCAGATGAGAATATAAACTTGTATGTTTATGTTACGCTGGCAACGAAATGTGCTCATTAACGGCGCCGAAGGAGCACAAACGTTCCCTTTGCCTAGTCACAAACAGCAGAAGTCAATGACAACCAAACTTTTACCTTACCATACAGCTTTAAATCCAACAGCCGGTAGATTTGACTGGTTGACAGGGAGGATAAAAGACGTGGAATAACAAAAAGGTTCTTAACAATGAAAAGAAAAGGTTAAACGTGCAAGAAGCGAGCAAAAAATCGCGCTTTGAAGAGAATTTATGTTTGTAATACAACATTCTTCGATATAACCGGATCCGAAATAGTATACGCTCATGGCCTGATACATTAGGTCATGTCCGGTTAGGGTGAAGCGCCCAGAGGCCAGTTTTAAAAGTTGTCAACATTGCTTTACCTGTTTTGGAAAAGGAATCGAATAAAAGCTGGTAACTTCTATAGAGATGAGGTGAATGGAGATAGTTAATGAATAGAGGGAATCATGAACTTTAACTTAACTTTCGGAACATTGATTCATTACGTTTTCTCAACAAAGCTGTTAGGCATCAGCAATTGGCGCCCGGGGAGTGCTGGAAAAAAAAAACAGCTTAAGGGAATCTGTCGCAATTAACTTCCTGATCAAATTTCACTAGATTTGCCTAAAAGTGAACCGAATTGTTTTCCTTTAAATCAAATTTAGTACATGTTGAATCAAATTTAGTCAAATATTTGACAAGATTCCGGTTCGTGCTCCAATGTTTTAGATAGGCGCGTAGCCATGAGGGAGGGACGAAGGGGGGAGCTTCCCCTTCTTGAGCAATTTTTTTGTATTTTTAACAATTTTTTAATGATATTTGCTAGTAACTCAAAGATACAAAAAAATGTTTACATGCAACTTACAAGGTCAGGGAAGTGCCATTTCCAGCGATCTGGGCATTTTTGGCCAAAATTTTCTTTTACGCTTCGCGCCAACCTATGGTGGCGCTACGCTTAGATAGTTACGCGCCTGGTTTTAGAGGGCTGGGACAACTCGCAGGGCCCTGGGTATATCCCAACTAAGCACGTATATTTGAAGGTCTTGAATATGTAGTCGAAGATGATATTCGCTTGTGTGCGTAAAAGTGTCTTAGTAGTCTACTCACTAGTCATGAATGTGGAAATACATGCTTGCTGAAAAATTGGCCTTTCATGGTCAACAGAACTTAATATTACGATCGTTGACACAAAATTGAGTGATATGAAAGGGGTTCCGTCTCCCTCAACCATAATATTACTGTAGGAATTATGCCTTATAAGCCCTCACGAAATAATAGCAAATACTGCGGGTTTTGCCAACATATATACTGAAGGCACTCCGTCCTCCCTCACCAAATTATTGGAGGGACTATGTTTCACACAAGAGTTGTAGCAAAAATCATTGCAGTTGACCAACTCCACGGGAAGACAGAACAAAGGTATCATTACGTTCCTAACCAAATTATAAAGGGAATGTACTCGTGTGTCTACCAATGTGTCATTAATCACCAAACATCAAGGCACTCTGATTAGTGTGCGCGCGTAGCGCACCGGAAAAAGTCGTTATTCATCATGACTTTTGAGTCATTGCAAAGTTTAATATTCACACAAATATCTGCAAAGATTACAAGTTTTGCCAAAATATGGATATTATGTCCCCCTCACCCAAATTATTGGAGGGGACTATATCTTACACTAACTATATCAGCAAATTTTATGTTCGTTGACCATAAATTGGGGTAGAACGAAAGGTGGTCCGTCCCCTAACCATATTATTGGGGGGCTATGTTCCCCATCCCCCGGACGGCCGCCCTTTATTACAGTGCTTGAAAATGAGACTATTGGTCCAACTGACTTCTTTACAGGACATGTGTGTGCTTAGATATGAAAGGTTGAAAGTTTTTCACTCACAATAAAATGGTTCATGACGCAATACTTCGCGATGTCACTTTTGTATTACACAGATTACAGCTTAGTTTTCTCCCTTCTTTCTTTAAGCTACTGCGCCTTGTGCCAAAATATCATCACTGTCTTACCAGGGAGCTGTTATTTGGAATACAAACTCCCTGGTCTTACTGTCACACTGCGTCTTGACTTTATAAGCCCCCTCTAATAACATGCCATTCAAGAAAGCAATACTTTTTTCCAGGGTCACGTTACGCATTTTCTATTTCAGAAGGAACGGGTAAACGTAAATTGTGCAAGGACATCACAAATTATTGCACATCTGCCAGATTCAAATTAAAGTAGATAAATTCAACAATTTATGTTTTAACAATGGAATAAGCTATTAAGATGGGAATTGGTTGAATGAGATTCATTTTCCAACCTCTGAAATATATATTCTTGTAATTCAAGACTTTTGGTACCCTCTACGTAGCATGTAAATTATGTTTCCTGCGATTCCGTGTACCTTATGCCATATTTAACGACTTGCTTATTATCAGCATTCTGAGAGTCAACAAAAGTTTACCCTTCCAATTCAGCATTATAGTTCACATCATAACCAACCAGCAACTTCTAAGGCTTTGCCCATCTGAATATAAAGAAGAGTGGGAGAGCGTGCCTATACCGACACATAGTGGCCGCATTTTGTCATTCAGTGGCCTCTACAGTAACTCCCTCCATGAAGTCTAAACAGGCAGAACCATTCGAAAAGCTGACAGAAAGGATGGGGAGGGAATGAAAATCTTCGTAATTTTCGAAGCAATCTCCTCGCAAATCGTAAGTTTATAGTGCGCCCTCTACAGCGCTTTTGGACCGGTGGGGAAATAAAAGACTGACTCTGATGTACCGTAATGTCTTAACCAAGACAATGCAGAAACGATTTTCGGATATTTTACCAGAAAATGAATTCTGAGACGAGTGTTTTGACTTCCAATTTTCATATAATACAAGTTTATTGGGCATTGTGACACACAAAACATTACGTTTATTTTCTTTCAAAAATCGCATGGAGACTATCACCCACGAGAATAAAGATACATAAAATAATACAGGCCTCATGAAATAATACAGGTTCAGACCAAAACTAAACTGAACAATCATTACCATGAATTGGTATATTTATGAAAATTTCAAATCCCCTCCAAATATCTTCCAGCCATCTTTTTACATGTATTATTACGATTAGCTGTTGAAGATATACAAACGATCGCTCACTCTTTACCTTTCTGATGAGTGGCTTACGTCTGTTATATGGTACAAAAAATCCAGATAATAGTTAAAAAAAGGATGAAGACATGATGGATGTTATCAAACTCCATACAAGAGAAAACGATATTACATGATAGCAAGCCAACTACGGTGTGCTGTAAGCACCATTCATAACTCTGATCAAGACAAATGCTATTTTACCCTATTACAGTTATTCCTATGCAAGTAGTAGCCACCAAATGTAATTTCTCTCTTCAGTGGAATTACCGGCACTGAAAAGACGTAGTAAGAGGAGTCAGTGACTGCAATGGAGACAATGGAGAAGTCGTCTGTTAGTTCTTAGTAGATAGCTAGTCTAGACTCAATCACCTCTGTCAGAATGTGTACTGCACCATCTTTTCCTAACTCCACCCACCCCTTCCCAGGGATCTAAGGCAAAATTCGTGCTGCCCATTAATCATGAGTACATCATTTCATTTTTCTCCAAAAAGCTGGTGGACAACTCATTGACAAAGGGGTATTGCTGTAACTGGATAATCCATTGAGCTTTTTCACATGACAGATGTCGTGCATTTTAAACACTATCCAGCTTGCTGAAATTTATTTCTATTTCCAAGATTCTTATCCGGACATTATGTAAATTCTACGGGACAGATGAGCTGGAAACTGAAGAACCTGTAAATAAAGTCAGTCTAAGTACATTCTTTATAATTCACTGTTGATGGTATCTGGCCATGCAAACTAATGGACCATAAGAGATATTAATTAAAAAGCAGTCACACTGCTTTTTACAATATCTGCCACCTGACTCAAGTACATGATACTATGAAATGAAGGCTCTTCAAAATGTTAGTCCTGTTTTATCATTTTGAAGCAAACATGACAACAGACATGTAACTACATAATTTCACAGTCTGATCTTTTACCTTTAACTTTGATAAATTTATCATGAAAATATCTTTTATCCTACAACCTTATAACCATATACTGTGGGTATGGTACTGTCAGTATATAATAACTATACTTAAGTAAAGTTAAGTTTGCACAAGCCCAAGCAAAACTTCAAAATAGCCACTTAATACTAATCATACTTAAAAAGATAAAGCATGTCTTAATAACACGACAGCCACCAACTTTATGAGAAGTGGGTAACTAAAATCAAGATCTGATGTGTGAAACCAAACTGTTACAGACGTGTTACAGCAGATAAACCACCTTGCAAGTCTGCAGAAAAAGTCTGCAACAAATCTACTACAGTGCTATTTTTGTGGCTTTCTGGCAGTTAAGCGAATACTGAAATACATAAATTGTTCCAGCTACAGGTGTTCTTTGATTCTTCACCTTTTATTAACGCTAAACTTTTAAGAGTCTCTGAACTTTTCGTGTATTATATTACTAAGAGTAAAACTTATAAGAGTTATTTAAGGGGACTGGTCGCAATTTCTGCAGACAACAGTTTCGTTGATTGTGATTTGAGTCACCTCTGCAGCACCTATTAAAATACTAATTGCATGCAGTCCAATACGGTGTGTTACACCTTATATTACTAGCGGTGCAATTTCTTTGTTTTATTTTAAATGATATCCTCATCTGAAGCTGCTGAATTTTAGGTACCCCTTCTAGGAGGATCTTTGATAAAAAGTTATGTTTAAAATGTTATCAACTTTTCCATCTAGTGTGAATTAGTAGACATAGACAACCACCATAAATGGATTCTTTGGACTCAACTTAATGTCACAATGCTGTAAATATTTTTGGGTTTTACAAACTAATGGACTGAAGCAAATAACAGTGACAGCTTCTATCCTACAGCACCAAGCGAAACCTACAACTAAGTATGTGATGCTAAACATGGTAATGTTTTGTGAAACACTAGTGCTGTGACAGAGTAGATAAAAGCAGTGGTATTTGAAGCGATAAGCTTAGCAACTGAGAGGTTCCGGGCTCAACCCCTGGCCAGGTCAAGATAAGGTGGATTTTTCATCCAAGAGCAATCTACAGTTTTTCCATCTGACCTGACCTTTTAAAAGGAGCTTTTGATCTGAATTGTTAAGTTGGTCAGCCATCCAGTGTGAATTTATAAGTCATAGACATCCACCACATGTGGATACTTAACTATGAAAGGCAACTGCCTTGGAAAGCCTGAATTAATGCAGGTTCCTGGTCATACCTTTTGAAAAAGGACCTATGGCATTGGTTGCCTCAGGCATCTGTTTCCTGCATGATTTCACAAGAACTCATTTTTAAAATAACCACCTTTAAGTTACATAACTTACAAGAGTCGTCTTGGCCATCATTCTTCAATTTTAGTTTTACATAACTGTTAATGGCATGGGCAGCCATCTCGGGGGTGGGGACACAGGGACATGTCCCCCCAATAATATTAGTGGGGGCATAATATCAAATGTCCCTCCAATATTTAGAGATATGCAGAAAAAGTAAATGTTGTTACACACATTTTTGACATGAATAATTGTGATATTAGTTATTAATGGCAGCTGGGAAGAACTTTAGATCAGGAATATGTGATCTGTGTCCTTTAGAATGCACCAAATCACTTAGCTTCCAGAAATAGGGGACCTATGGCAGTCCTCGTACCCCTGGCAGGAGGCGCAGAGCATTCACACAAGCAGATGTCCCCTCTAATGAGTTTTACAGATAGCCACCCCTGGTCAATGGCATCAAACATAAAAGGATACAGCTATCAAAATTTTTTACAACCTTAAAGTGATGCCGTGAGTTTGCAAAAAGGGAAAAACATTAAAAAATTGAGTTTAAAATCTTAGTCATTGGTTTGAGTGGCCCATATAAACAGTAAGGGAGAAAAAATATGGCCTGTTGTGCGAATTCCGGCATCAGCCCTGAGATTTTCGTAAAAATAACGACTAAACTCAAGGAAATCAAAAATGTGCTGCTCACAAACACTATTCAGTCTCCTAACGAACATCTGTTGAGCAGACCAATGAGAACGAAGTACTGATGCATATTCACTAGGTGTAAACAGCTGATCGACTTAGCTGCTAGTCATAGCACAACAACACAAGCGAACAAGACTGACTGAATGTGTGGATCTTGAAGAAGTAACGTTGATATTGCAATATACACCGTACAAGGTAATACCACAAGGCTAAACTATCCCGTTTTACTGTAGTAGCCTAACTTTAGGCTACTGGCGAGTGGTACCTCAGTAAATTAAGCCTAACTTGCGCTAACATTAGTACTACTAGTAGCGAGAGACGATGCTCTGCCTTTTATTTGCACTTACCATCGTGTTTGACGTTCAATTCAGAAACAGTTTTGGCGACAAAAGAGATAGTAGGCCTATTAGTGGTGCAACTTTCGCTGTAAACCTGTAACATTCAGATTCAAATCAGCACTATAACGCGTACCAATGAGTGAAAGATAGTAGCCTGTAAGTTGATTCTAAATTAGAGCCGAAAGCTATATTGAGTGTACAAGTAACGTTAGTTGTATTATCAAGCGATTATGCAAGAAGGTCATTCCCCGGCCGTGAGCGAACAGCTGTACCGTGGAGCTAGCCTGGGTTGAGTGGTATAGTACATTTTTTAACGTGGTGACACCTCAATAATATTGCATATTCAACATCAGGTTCATTGCATAGGAGTGGTCTAACACTTTATAATGAGGACCGTTTTTTGAAAAAGACCTTCAAAATTTTTCTGATTTTATGCTGTTTAGGTTACTTCCCGAGACTATCGCTATCATTTTGAGCTTTCAAATTGTATTCTTCAACTCTGTATAGCACTCGTGGCATATTGAAGGATAAAGAAAGACATAACAAGAAGCAAAATCTTATGTTTTTCATTTTTTGCAAACTCACGGCATCACTTTAAGACTTTCCTTTGTAGTAAACAAACATATTGTGATTGGTCTTACACACTAGATAATGAAAAAGTTTTGCCTCATGATGAGCCAATTTAATAACACAACCTATAATAGGTTCTCTACTGATGGCCAACAACATGCACTAAAATAGCCAACTGAAGGCTTCAGGAGTCCAAAATTTAGACAAACTGCTCAATAAATTTCTGGCTAATATAATTATTATAAAGTAAAAGTTCCAGTAAAAGTGGCCCTCAGCCTAAAAACACTTGATAACCCCTGACCCATAAGACTGCTGTATACCGAACCTGAAGAGGCAGAGAAAAGGAGACTAGGGAAAGAGAAGGGAGGGAGGGGGGGGGGGGTTAAGATGAAACTGCTCTGAGCATAAAGATTCATTATCAAGTCAGCCTGTTTTGAAGACCTTCACTGGACATGATGTTCACTCTCCTTTCCATACTTTCCAGTCTAGAGCCAGACAGGACTGGGATTAAATTTTACCTCTGGATAAAAAGAACTGCCAGACTGCAAGAGCTTCCTCTTCACACCTTTCTTCATAGGGTAATTAGTTATCCCACTTTGTGTCTACAGATCCATGTGACTTCATTTTATCATTAAAACATCACAACTAATACTGATGAACAAAATAACACCAGATTACATTTTTTTCAGATAATTCTAATCAGGTGTTTTGAAAGGATTTGAGACTTTTGTCTCCAAAAGTAGTTTCTTTAAATTAGTGGTACTCTTCCATTCAGTGTGTATGCTTGAAACTTAAGTTTCTGATACTTTGTGCACTCTTATGCTTCTTCAAAATTTTATGCACCGGAACAAAACTGCCATTCCCTCCCCTCCCCACAATCCCAAATATTATTTAGCTTGAGAATATCCTCATACATTTTTTCCCTTTATATTAACTCTATCTGATGATAAACCATCACCTTTTATCAGTTACTTTCAAATCTAGCTGGCAACCACAGAGGCTATGGAATACCTTTGTTATCACCCTATGAAATATCTTCACTATTATCCTTTCATCAAGTACTTTGACCTCTGGTGCCCATTTGTAAGGCTGAAGGGTATCTACAACACTACCTCTCCCAAAGTCTTTTGAAATGCTCTACCAATACAGTATTTCCATGACAAAAATTTAAAAAAATAACATAAAACTTGACGGCTATCACAAAACCTGTTCACAATTCCATAACTCCTCATACAGTTAATTTGATCGCCGTCACTGTCGGAAGAATCCAGGAAAGAAAAACAGTTTCTTTGTAAGCATGGTGACTGGAGCTGGCATTTGCTTGTTACGACCTGAGGAGGATTCGAAAGCCTTAGCAACCTTCGCATTGACCTATCAAAAGAGGAGAGAAGGTGTACTCAAAGATCAACCAATGAGATATGTCCTTAAGTAATGAACCACTACCTGTCAGTCCCAGGAAAGGTTTAATGATCTCAAATATTGTTCAGCCTATAGAAGCCTGCATACCCACCTTGCCTCAGGTTTCTCTTGTGGACAAAACATATTCAAGCCTTAAGTATCTTTGCACTGAACACCTATTTTAAGTATAGTAAAGCAATTCCTGAGGTGTGGATCCTAAATAAACTAGGACATAAAGTGAGTCCCCTATGTCAGACAAGGTGTTAAATGGAAGGGAGGTATTTTTAGGGTTAAGGGTGACAAATATTTTTCATTTAGGAGATTTGTGTAGGCAATAGAAATTTGTTTGCACAAATTTGTAGGGGCCAACAATTTTAAGCGGGGTGTCTATCCTGTCCCTCCCCCTTGGTTTCAGATCTGTATTCTGTGCTTTCAACCCCCACCCCCTTACCCTCCAAAAACTGAAACAAGGATTGCCTTCAAGAGTCATATACAAGTCACACATGAAGCATATGGATGAGCAAAAGTAACCAAGCAGCAGCTTTTAAAGCCCTTTCCTCATGGTTAAAGGATCAGTTCATTATGGTTGCTTCATGATGAGGGATTACCAATGTCACTGATTCCTGTAAGAACTCCCAAGTAAAAGCCATATGTCAGGTGAGACACAAATTTTTCTTTTGAACTCAAATTTGGACCTACCAGTAAGGTTGATCAATTCACAAATTAGTGTTGTGCAGATATGATCAGTACCCAGTTAAAAATAATGCTCATTATTGAAAAAGATAAAATGTAGACTTTGGGTTAATACTGTGTACTACATGATCATCTCTAGGAGACTAGGGTAGCATGGCAGACATTGGGGGTAGTGAGTGGTGAGGGGGGTACGAATTGTACTCACCTTAGTTAACATTGAAAGAAGATCCTCAGACTGGGCATATTGCAGGATAACCTCTGTAAAAGCTTGAATAAACCAGCTACCCCTCTCTGAGTTTCTCCAAGATACAAATCCTAGGGGTAGAGAAAATTTTGTCGCTGTTATAAAATACTGAGCTAGCTAATTCTTGTACTATTTGAGAGCCATGCCTTGAGATCGATCTCTGGTAGCCAGTATTTCATCTAAGAAATTACTACACCAAACAGCCCAAAATCTGAAGAACCGACTCAAATACTTCTTAACAAAAGTGCATGTAAATACAGAGCACACAGGCAAGAATCTTGGGTGTAGCCATACCCTGGATCCCCAGGAAATACAAAGTTTTTAAGTACATTCTGTGATCTGTATTTGACACCACTTGAAGTAAAATTCTATAATCATTTTCCTCTCCAGATGGATATTTGCTATGCTGCTCGCTGCCCATTTTGGACCAATTTCAGGATGAAATGTAACCCTCATTACTCAAGATCCGTGCTGCAATGATCCTGCATTTTTCATACTACATTTTTGTTCACAACCGATCAAGTGCAACATGGGCTTGCCTGAAAACAGCAAACACTTTGTCTCTCACTGTGAACATTTCTGATGAATGCCTTACATTTCAACTGTACCAACAAAATAAGTGAAACATAAAAGGAACATAAAGACAGCATGAGATAAAGATTGACTAAATTACATCAAGTTTGATATCAGCCTTGGACATCAATAAGTCACACATAAACAGTTCTGTCATAGGTCAATCTTCAGAACCTTCTTTAAGGGGAACACAAGGCAAGTTAGCTTTATTCACCTTTTATTCAATAAAGAAACTAGCAGTGTGATTCCACCACTCAATCCAGCTTCAGTGTGTCTTTCACACCAACAGGGCACCGACATTGTAATGTTAATTTGACAGTTTCTATACGGGATGTGCATTTACCTGGGCCTCAAATTTAACAGCGGCCACTGCGGCCATTGCCATCGTATGGTACATTCCCTGTTTGCCATAATGCCCTGGCAAAATGACTACAAGTCACATTCAAAGTTGCCGTGGTGGCCTCAGTGTACGGCCTCTGTACTGTACCAACAAACCTAACTGTGAAGTTCAAACTTCCACTCAAGTGCACATAACTTTTTTCATGATGGGCCAGTACTACAAAGCCGAAGCTTTGGAATGTTCCATTTATTCATACAAAATACATGAACATGTACGCAACAGAATGTGAAACGGATCCAATGATAACACGTACAGGCTTTGATGCACAGTCACAGATGCAGGCTAGTTCCTTTATTAGCAATAGCAACCATGATATCAAGCTGCGCCTGTCTGTAAGTGATGGCTAGCAGAAGGACTTGGTCACAGGAAGCAGAGTGGCACATAACCTAACTATACGCAGAGCAATACACACAATGTAGAGCTCTAGTGATGCTCTGTGTATTAAAAGCAGCCAAAATGCAGAGGAAGGAAAGATACAAGAGGGAACAGAACTAAAAATAAAGCAGCAGCATCAAAATGTCTAAAGTTAGATACCTTTTTCCAATTGTAAGTAAAGAACACATTCCCCGTGTAACTCATTTTCAGTATCATTTAAAGTTCTTACGATACTACTGGTAGTAGCTCCATGCTACAAGGCTGTAGTGATAGGATAGGGAAAACAAAACATACAAACCATAGGACCTAAGCTTAGCCCTTGCCATATATGGAAACATAGCTTAGGATAACGATAAGATGGGACACAAAACTTATAGAAAAAGTATCGTACAGATGTGGCGCAAGATGTAGAGCTTTTGAAAATATTGCAAATATCTTGTTCAAAGCCTTTCCCACATGCAGATGGGGTATTTTTATGACTGTATGCAAACTGGATGATTTTGAAGAGAGTCTATTCAAACTCATAGGTCTAAGCTACACTGGTATTTTGGTAAGCCTCTGGAGGTAATGAATTGAGTTCAAAATATCTGTTTGTTATTTGCTAATACTGTGTTACAGGTATTTGGAATGGCCTTGGAGCCCTTATTAAGAATTGAAAATGACCTTGAGGCCCAGAATGATGGCCTTGATGCTTTCAAAAATGGAAATTGAACTAGGGCCAAATGGCCTTGCCCCTTGAAAGCTGAAGCATGAGGCCTGGTTTAACCTTCAGTTTTTGTTTACTTGAGCAGATAAAAAGACATTCCTACACTAAATCTAGGGCCTACAGTACACAGTACACTATACGGCAGTGTATGTGAAGTATTGACTGAAAAAGCATGTGGAGCATGAGTTGTGTATGGGATTATTCACAGATCAGACGTCTCAAGCCCACAGCCCTCCCCCCCCCCCACACACACACACACATACAAATATTGTCAAATTTCCAGGCAAAATTGATGACACCAACGTTTGCTAATTACAAAAAATTCCTGGGTGAACACCTCCCTTTCCCTTGAGAAATATCTTCCCATAGTCCTGTAAATGAGATGTGCAGGTTTTGCCCTCCAACGTGACTACAAACCTACCTGTGATGTCATCCGCATCCTTTCCATACATGCGACTTAAAATAGTAGTAAAAAAAGTGTAAAAGTATAAAAATAATGAATGTTTATGAGTGCAATAGTGTTAATTATTTCAAGAGTTGAAAGATTGAATGTTCTATTCAACAAGGGGAAGCTGAGTTGAATAGAATGTTAAATCTTTCAACGAATGAAATTATTCATACTATCGCACAAATGAAAAACATTTATTTTATATAACACCTTATAACTTTGATCTAGTTGCTGAAAGTTGTGTTTTGGCAGTCACTATCTTTCGTGTTTGTCTATGTGGTAGCTCCACGGTTTGTCGTTTGCTAGCTATGCGTACACGTTCATGCCTATTATGTACGATATGCAATGTGCGATCCCCAAAGCTGTATTGATTTGTTTTTGAATTTATTATTTTTGATTTATTTTTTTGAATGTACTGCAGTGGAACACACGGTCGTGTGTTATACTAGACTACTGCACGATGGATAACACATGACTGTGATGATAGTGCCGGATCACCCATGGCATGTGACCACCAATCCTCCAATCAAATGTAGAGAAATTAATAAGGTGTTACATAATATCTTTAAATAAACACAAGGAAAATCCCCTTTAAATACAAAGCATCTTACCAGGCACAGTAGCATATGCTACTAACATGTCACTTCTAAGTGGTAGCTTATTTCGTGTACTTGCAAAGGCATCAGGGGCCTCTAGTTCCAGTTTCAACATGGACTCAGCCAATGCATCAGGATCAGCATTCTCATCTTCCACAGGGGGAGGAACTTCCTCAGCATACCCCGCCCCTGTTGCATCAGTTGATTCGATACCTTTATCAAAGCGCTCTGAAGAGGAAAAATTTTGAAACTGTTACACCACACTCATGCTAAACAATAGTTTTTCACATTCACATGGATTTGAAAATTACTGTATATATGAGAAGAGCAAAGATTTTTAATGCCCTGCTAAAATTTGACCTTTCTTGACAAAATTTAAATCATTCTTACAATCACCACTGTCGTGGTGGTAATTGTGACTTCTTGCAAGATGAATGCCCCTTTTGCCAAATTTCACCACGTGATGTAAATCAGCACTTAAATTGTAAACATTCCCTTATTTGTGAAACAATAAAAAAGTACGACTTCATGAAGTTGAAACTTTTGTACTATACATACTGTACTCTCATCAATCTACAAATTCAATCTTTACAGAGCTTGGGGTTCTGACCCAGATAAAGTATTCTCCACATGGGGAACTTTGGCAATTTCCTTTGCGATGCTGTATGTCTATAAATGTATATTGGCTTATGGTTCCTAACACAGCAGATTGGCCGTTGCAGCCATGTGGCAATCACCATCTAGCACACCTAGTTCACATCCACTGATGCCAAATATATGTTTCCTTCCCCTGGGCTGGTCACCTAACTTTTGCCAAAGCTACTTCAAAATCTCACAGTAGGCCTATGGTTCACCAGCCCTTGTTGCCTCAGTTTGCAATTTGGGGGCTGGCTGCAGGAGAAACCTTTGAGGCTTGCAGGAAAACGTTGACAGTCTGAAACTGAGAGCAACATACTCTATGTCAGAGGTGCACCAGCAGGTATTTACTTGGAGGGGGCACGAGGATGTGAGAGGAAGGGTTGCATGCCTGCCATATGGTACTGTAGGCCTTCTGTGTTGGGGAATGTCATCCAAAATATTTCCTGATGTCAGTCTTAAGGGAACTACAGTAATAAAGTGTTAAGCTGACAGGAATACTAAATGAGAAAACCTGAGCTTTAAATGGAATCATCACACTTGCCCCCCCCCCCCTCCTCCTTGTATATCTACATCACAATGAGACAAAGAAAAATTTGAATATTTTTTCAAATGAATCCTTTCAAAAAGTAAAACACATAACACATATATCATACACATCCATGTTTGCAGCTTCACAACCAAAATAATGCATTTTAATAATATAAAAGAAATCAAATTATTGCAAAAAATTTCTGAATACAAAAATATTTTCTGGAACAATATGGTACCATCCACATGGTGCCATTTTAAAAAGATATTGAATAAGATGGCCTATGCCTGTTTGCATCTTCCAAAATTTTGCCATCCTCTGAATGGATGCTGCGTGGTTCATACAAGTTGCTACAAGGTGCTCCAAGAACCCTTGAAGTTTGTCCAGTCTCTTTAGAGACATCTCCGCACTGTGGTTTCAGCTTTACCTTAAACCCTTTTCCCATGGCAGGCTTCCCCTGTCATACCTTAGGCTTGCCTATATGCTTGTTGCATGCAGTATTGTCATTAGGCGGAACAGTATTGTCTTTACTCACACCAGCTGCAGATTTCTCTGCCACCATTGCAATTAAGCACCACAAAGGTTTTCAAAGGTAGTAAAAAGAAACAAATCCAAAAGTTCTGAAGGATGTCCTTGCAGATTTTTGGTTAAGTGACAATTCTGATGGATTTTTAAAGATGTCTTAAGCACATGAGAGACTACATGCAAACACTGGCAAACGAACTGACTATACATGCAGAAGCGGGATCTCACACTATTTCAAACAATTTACAGGATAAAAGATAATATTCCTTTTTTGAATACAATGGCATAATCTTTTAAGTGTACCAGAAGTCTAAAAATAACACAAAAATGTATTTCAGAGTTTAGAAAATTGGTCTCATTGATCCAAAATGTCTTATTGGTTCAATTTCCATCGTCACAATTTATTCAGTTGCTGAGATATAATTCCAAAAATTTATTCACTTAATGTGTGACAATTTACTGCACAATATTTGGGATTTCTTTCTCGTAAAACTCACATTTTCTGTTTCTGTTTTCTTTCGAAGAAAAAATGTTTATATTATCTTTTTTTTTAATTTTTAATAATTTTAATAATGTAATCTTTTTTCTTCATAGGGAATGTGGTAAAGAAAGGGCTTGCAGAGCTAAGTCATTATATAATAAAAGAACAATCATCACATTTTGTAAAAAAAAGTCTAGTGGCTTTGGATAAAACAAAGAATAACATAGCAGGGCTCAAAATAAGCTTGAGAAAGGACACAGCCAAAATGAGCAAAATGGCTGTGTGTCTATGCTGTTTCATAGGACACTGACTGAGGGGCACCATGGCCATCAGTAAGGGCCCGACAGCCATGGCTGTCAGTGCTGCAGGTTATTTCGTGCCCTGACATAGAATGCAAACTGAGTATTACAGGAGTGACATCCAAAATTATTTTGTAATCTACCATCTTCAGTTGGGAGAGTAAACTTCAACATTTGATATCTCAGTACAGAATGTCTTGTGAAGATGATGGTTTGACCACTGAGATAATCTTTTCAACCATTGCTACACATATACTTGAAAATTTATGAAATAAAAGCACACTTTAATGTCAAGCAAATTTGATGCCCAAAAAATCCAACAAAACCAGAATCACACACCTCAGTGCCTTAAAAGCGTGTTCTGGTGACCAAATTTGATATTTTCGAAAATTGCAGGAAAACGTTCTGTGTTTACTAGGTAATGATAAACCCCATCTCAAAAGCAAACTTGAAAGATACAAATTTTTGAAGAAATGCTATATTTTCAGTATCCCCAGTGTATGATGGGAAGACTTTGATGTAATATGGGCAAACTGATAAGACATAGCTTTTGTATTTCTTTAAAATGTTGATATCATCATACTGAATATTTAATGGAAGCCTACAGCTTCAATTACTGGATTTAGTTTGTTGAGTGAATGTGTGCCTTCTCTTGTGGTTTGGCAGTTGAATCTTTTCAGTGTGAAAGTTCTCCATTTGAACACCATCACTACAAACCTACCCAGCATTCTTCATCTGCCATGCAGTTATTTTGACTAGTTCATGAAGTGGAAATTTCCACAACGTCACCAACTTAATCAAGTTTCGGTATGAATAATCAGCCCATTTGAGGCAAAGAGATAGGCTTCATCTTGAAAGATGATAGGCTGTTATGCAGTTCTACTGACTTTCTCTTTAGTTGTCCAATACTTAGTGTGATCCATCTCAAAAAAAGGCTCAGACATGAATGCCACAATGTAGGCTAAGTCTGTCTTTGAAGCCAAGACAAGACCTTTGAAAAGCCCTTTAACACACCAATCCCTCACATAAATTCGTTTCACCATTTTAGTGTTGCCTGCCCACGTGCAAATGCCACAATCTGGGGTAGAAACATCTTACTACAGCCATCTAACAGAACCATCTATGAGAGCCATCCAGCTTTCATTGGATGGTCACTCCCACCTTTACAACTTTTTTCTTATAAATTGTACTTCCAGTAGCCCTAGCAGAAGAACCTGTCTGTCAGTGTCATTGGTAAAGGTGAAAATGAGTCAGATGTTGTAACATTTAAAAACTAAGAAGTGTCAAAGTTGAAAATTTATTGCAAATGCTACTGAATCCAGAATTGTTTATTCCCAAATCTGACTGTAAGCCCTGGGTAATACTGTATAGCGGGAAATTTTCATGGGGGTTAAATTTCCGCGCTATTCGCGACCAATTATTAAATGCGAATTTAAGACCCGCGAAAGTACTTTTGTTAGTTTGTACAAGACTATGCTGGTTGCCTGCAACAGCGAATTTCTTCACTCCACAAATATGCAAACAAGGTACAGATTCGCCAAAAATTAGCCTCACGGAAATTTCCCGCTATACAGTAATGAAAGAATCTCTAGACACAACATATGCCACTAAAATGGCTTGCATTTAAATGATCATGTTATTTACCTACCTCCCCTACAGGCTTGTAAAATAATGATTTTTGGTTTCCCTATGAGAGTTGGAGCACGATCAGCATCAAAGTACTTAAGAAGGTCTTCCACTAAAAGTTTCTTTTCATCTACACCATACAGAGCACCTTCCACACCATGAGTTAGAATTGCTAAGGCAACACAGTCAAAATTTGAATGATTCATTTTACAAAATTCCTTGACTATTGTGGCCATTTCCTGAAAATCAAAGGAAAAATTTCAGTTAAAAATATGAGACCTGCATTTAGGTCAATTATCTTACAAGGAGGGTTTAAGCTAAAATTTTGCATAGTTTGTATCAAAGAGAGCCTAAATTCAAGCATTCCAGTAAATATTACATGCCACTCTTATGTGTACTTTTCCAGGTGCAAGCATCTGAAGTTACCCCAACTGCCATCAAAAGTAGACTTGAAGCAAGTATGATAAACTATGTATAAATGCTTTTCTTTTAAATTAAGATCCTTGAATCCTTCATATTTGATGTTAACACAACAAAAATGCTTCAGGGGCACTGGGAGTTTGCAAAAGACGTGCGTTTCACAGATAAGCTGACACCCTTATTAAATCCAAAGTCACAACAATAGATTTTAGAGAAGAAAAAAACAACTGTTAATGTGAGAATACATCACTACTACTTGCATCAAGTTCACTTTGGGTAGCAATGACTTCAACTCAAGGAACATGCATTGGATTTGGATGCAAATTTCACCAGAATACCTGAACTTAGTCTGTTTTACACAATACATGTCTAGAACTTTTGTTTATAAACTGTTCTGTAGAAGCAGCTTTAATACCTTGCACACTTCAAAAGAACTGATCTTGCACATGTAACATAATGTCATGAAAAACTTACAAATGCTTTTTGAAATTGAATTAACCATCAAACTGTAATTTACAATTGTTTCTTTCATTTATAACTTTTTAGATATATGTATAGGTTCTACAGGAAGAACAACACTTCTAAATTGGCTGAAGTTATCCTTTAACATGATCCAAGGTGCCTGCACCTTTTATAAAACAACAAAATTTCAAGATTTTTCAATAGTGTTCTCATGACCAAACCATGAAACATCCACAATCTACCTCACATATATTCATAAAAACTTGAATAGAAATATACATTCTAAAAACATTGCAGTGAAGTTATGCTTTGCATTCTTACCGAAATGTCTTGACTTTGCCACGATTAACATTATCTTTACAAAATTCTATAACTTTTCTAGCCCTGGAAACTGATTATAAAATTCCCTGACATTTTCAGGCCTGGAGAGTGACCATACATTCAATCCCTTTTGGTGAAGAGAAAGACACTATAAAACTTCCATAACTTGTCCAGGCTGTACGAGCCCTGATCAGGGAATAATTCATCCAGTATCACATGGCAATTTGCTATACACGCTGCCCAAGCCGCTACACAAATGCAATAATGTGAAGCACGTTTTGTAGGGTCTTCAGTAATTTACACTAAAGAAGTAAAAAATCCTCAAAACTGCTATGCAAAACTGAAACATTAAATTATTCCCTGCTGATGACCTCTGATTAAGCCTAAAATTGAGCAGACTTCCACCAGGCGCCAGTCCAATTTCACATTTTGTCTCCAAGTCCTTGTAGACTTTGGCAGAAAAAAGGGGGCCATTCACAACCAAGTGGCCTTTTTTAAATCATGGAAAAATTCACATTATACACCCTGTCTGGCATCATGGCAATGCATAGTTAAGAGTATGGAAATACCTGGCAATGGTGTTACAAGTTACAAACATATGAAATAAACTCATAAACTTATGTCAAGGTGTACAAATCAAAGAAAATGCTCACTCAGTATTTAAAATATTAACCTTCCTTATAGACTTAATAAGTTGGGGGATTTGACAAGGCACTATTTACAAAACTTGTAATGGTCAAATACTTTTTAAGCAAACACGTACTTTATCTCAGGGACCATGGGGTAACACTATCTTGTGCCTACTCAATGTAAGGCTTGGTTCTGATATTCCTCTTACGTATCAGTAAATACATAATTACTGTACTGTCATATTACTGATGATTTTGATCTCTCTCACACAAGCATACTCAACACAACCACCCTAAAATAATCAATATTGTAAACACATCGACATATGGACATTACCAAAGCTGTTACGTTTGCTTTAACATCCACATTGAAGTGTAACTGCTGAAAAACATGCACAAGATTTTTGGCATCAATGTCCGTCCCTTGTCTCGTCTTCATACTGTCGAAGTGTTTGTTGTTGATGATGAGGGCTAAGCCTCTTGGCTTCGATGACATGCGGTAGACCTAAAAAGAGAAAATGCAAACAGTGGAAGACCGACATGGCTGTTACGTTACCTGTGCTTTCACATTTGATTTGGTTTCTACATTGAACCCAAGCTCCTTAAATACATGTTGAAGATTTCTGCCGTCCACTTCCGTACCCCTCCTCTCAGGCATAGTGCGGAAAGTTCGATTATTGATGATGACAGCAAGACCTCTTGGTTGGGAAACCATGCGATAAACCTTAAAATATAGGGTGAAATGAAATGCCACCTTGATGAATGTCATGGAGCTGGTGGGATTACATATAGCAACATACCACAAAATTTGGAAAAATGTGTGCTTGCATTGCAGGTGAACAATAAAATGATTACCACCTTTCCTGTATGGTCTTCTATTGACAGTGTTACTTAAAGGTAATACTTTGTCTATATAGAAAGCAGCAGTTTCAGAAAATCTGATTCCAGTTTATATCTCAGCACTTCTCAAAATGTTGACCCTATGCAGCACATCGAAGTGTGTTTCAGAAGTTTGATTTGTACACTTTACTTTGCAAGATACATGAATGCTCTTGCAAAACTATTGAACTTTCAGTACACTTCCCATGCAAAAATAACATATTCCCTTTAAAGCTTTAATTTTCACTCCTGAAGGTTTGAATTCTACAGTTACCACAAACTCCTCTTCCAATCTCAAGACTACACACCTCCTCCTGAGCAGTTACTTTTCTAGAGGCTAATCTGCTACTGCTGAAGACACTATAGAAGTCTGTTAGCCCTTTTCAAACAATGTACTTTATAGCCTCATGTAGTATGAGAATTTGAATGTATTTGCTCTCTATACCTGTAGTCACTCTTCTGAGCAGGAATATATGGCATACATAGCTCACTGATCGTCACATTTCACTGACTAATCAGAATGACCCATGCACTCAGGGGGTAGTTTGAGTATGGTAGGTCTTTTCATGTCAATCAAAGCATGTCAATCAAGGAAGGCTGACCAATCACAAATTTCAGACATGTTATTGTGAATGTATTTTGGGAAAATCCTTAGTTATCTTGGGGACAAAAAAATTGATTTAAAGTTCTCCATTTAGTGCAGGAGTTTTCAAGAGTGTTGCACTACATGCCACTTATACCTAAAGTTCTACAACCTGGTTGTAGCCAAAACTCAATCAAAACACTTGATTTCTTTTAAATTTTTGGCTGTGTGAGCATTCTGTCCTCAGGTTATTTCAGTGCATGTCCCAGGCCTAAACTGGCCTGTGGGCCACTTCTTAAGAACCTTGAATCTAGTGTATTATAATTTATTAGACTGGCAGATATTAATAATATGGAAACTATTTGAAAGTTTGAGACTACTTCTAGGACACTATTTTTCTCTGGAATCCAGAAAGCAATTCTTCCTGACTCCCAACTTAACGGCTCAATCTAAAATTGGTACCTCCTCTCCCTCTCCCAAATTTTAAAATTTCATTTGTGTCCAATGAATTTGTGGCAACGATTTTCCACACATGGGTACTATAGCTTCTTACAGGAAAAGCATACAGAAGACAGACTTCCTTTCTTAGGTATGACTGTGCTTCAGAGTTCACACCTGAACAATTCCACATCATGGGCCCATTTTTGTTGACTTTTCATGCAAAATTTTCAAGGTATAACAACATGCATCATTTCCTCCACAAGAAGTATCCAAATACTCCCAAATTTGACCTTTTAACACAATTTTTTTTTGGTTACAGTGTAACACTGGGGTCTATCTGAGCCCTGGATTTTTGAGCCCAATGCAAACCCTGTTGTGCCCAGCATTCACAATGAATGCCAAATGCAGACCTTCCCCAAGCTGACAACAAGAAAGCTCATCTTTTAGTATTATGAGTCAAAAATTTTCATAAAAAGATTTTTTCCCCACAGGTATATGAAAGCTCTAGCCAAATTTTCTCTGGAACCACACTTTGGTACTCCGTGCACTGTTTGCCATTGAATTCAGGTCAAGAAATAATCAAAAGGGAAACAGAAGTTGTGCAAAATACAAAATGCGGAAAATATATTAGGTGATAACAAATACAAGAAATGCTGCAGAGAAGTATACAATCAACGAAACATCATGCTGCTGCTGTATGAAGCAAAGGACACAGAAATGAGGTGCATGTCAGTATATGTGTATATATACAGTAGCAGTGGTTCACATCAGAAAGGAATATTGAGGAGGGAATTTCTGCTGAAGACATAGTTTTAGCAGGATTTTTTAAATTTTTGCAAATTTTTTTCAACAAGGTAGCTAGGCTATTCCATTGTACAGCTAGCTGCAGTCAAAATGGCAGCAAATTCCAAATGGAACATTATTTTCTTTGTGGGATAATGGATGGATCATGGAATCAGGTACTGGAACCCTCTAACTGCATATCTTAACACAACAATGGCATACATGAAAAGAAGTTGCAAGTACCAAAACTTGCTTGAGAGCAGACTTGAATTGAGTACATGCACATGGATGTGATGTCATAGAAGAGAATATGCACCCTCTGTTGAGGTACCATCATAAGTCCGTAGCACTACAACTCACACCAACACAAATACAGACAGCTAACTTTTGTTCCGGACAGATACGTCCCTTATTCCACCTGGGCATGCAAAGGCTACTTTGTGCATACAGTATGTGTGGTCAGGTCACATACCTTATCTAGCTAGCTCCACTGTTTGCCCTTCTAAGATGACATCAGTGTGACATCATGTGCATGAGGTCTATTGGTACAATACTCATGCTTTCTCTCTAATGCCAGTATAGTATTCATAATCATGACAATGGCTTTGTATTTACAGCACAACATGTCAAAACCACATGCTGCAGCTGCCTCAGCTAAGCTGCAGTTCTATGGACTACCACATTTTATTGCTAAACACATTACAAATAACAGTAATGAGTTGATCCTGCTACTCTACTGTGCAGAGTAACAAAGCGTGTCAGCAGCTGAACTTCAGCTTGGCTGAGGGAACTGCAGCTTGGCTACTTTGACAAGGTGCATTACAATTCTGAATGTTAAAGGGTAAGGGCTTATTGCAAAATTTTGTGCATGTTACGTTAACATTGTCCACTCATAATCCATACTCAAAACCAGATATAATATTCTGGTACTCGTGATGTTGACCTCACACTACAAGTCCCTTACATAGTGGTGTGAATGGTGATAAAACAAGTGATCAGGAGGAGAGTAAACAGAAGCAAACATCAGAAATACTACATTTTCTGCCCCAAATTTCAGTCCTTAACTGTCAAGTTATTAAAGGAAACCATTTCACTGAGGCAACATGCATTAAATTCAACACAAATTATTCAGAATACTAAGGAAAAAAAAGACATGGGCAAATACACAGAAAACCAACACGATACCATAATATAAGAGTTATACTTTTCATTCCATGTTTATTTTTATGTTTTGTAATGTTCACAGCTATCAATCACAGGAGGTTCTAAGTTGTAACTGTGTGTCAACAATACAAACTTCATTTAACTGTGTTAAGGCATTACCATTAACTAGAAGAAAAATATGCACAATAATTCTGTGTTGGTTTATTGTGTATCTGCTCTTATAAATACAATGTACACAAAAGTTAAAAGATTTCCACATTTTTGTTGGGAAACACAGTTTTGTATTGAGGAATTAAAAAAGATAAAGGTCATCAAAAAATGGTAAGAGGAAGGGGGGAAGGTGGGGCAAGCAAAACAGGGAAGGTTACTTTTTTCCCCATACACATTATAGTTTGTGTTGCAATCGTGTAACTTGTACAAATTTTACATAAAGCACCATGTCAAAATAGCCAAGCTGCAGCTCCCTCAGCCAAACTGCAGCAGATACAGCTCTATTTTGTTGCTACTGTACATTTCAATAGCAGGATGGCTGCAGCTGCTGTACCTTGACAAAAAGAGTTACAGCTGTAGCTTTGCTGAGGCAGCTGCAGCCTGCAGTTATCAGATATCTAAGATTTCTAAGGTATATGCTGAAAGCTGAATATTTAAAGTTCAGTTTGCAACACAGATATCACTAATATTATGGGTGGCTAACCACAATCAACACAAAAGGACAAGCTGATATCACTGTGAGGGTACATAAGGCTACTTGCTGGAAGAAAAGACCAGTAGCCCATATAACCAAAACACAGAGAGAGACAACAAAATTTCTGAAGCTTCTGTAGCCACACACCATACCAGAAAACCAGTTTTGACAAGGTGTCTAAGGCAGGCACTGAAAGCTAAGTTCTACACTATCAGACAGATAACAATAATATTATGGGTTTCTACCCACAATTAACACAAAATGACCTGATATCACCAATCTGTGTAACTTCAGGCTACTGGATGGTAAGACCAGTTGATGCATGTAGCCAAAACATGGGAGATGGACAAAACGAATTCTGAAGGTAGCCACACACCATACAAATATGCATGTTTAAACTCAACTAGACGGTGCTCACTGAGGTTTTACTTGAAGTCATTATTTTGAGTTATAGTGCAGAAACTGGCTCACTAAACAAATGAATAGCCTATGACAACATGGTTGCACTATGGGAGTTGGATGCCCCTATACACAGGCTTCCTGCATTGATGTTCAAACTTGATTGCTAAAACTGCAGTAAAAGATTCCCATTTTCAAAGCCTCCAAAGAAACTGAATCTTTTCAGTTTACCTAATTTTGGCCAACACTACAAAACTGGTCTGAAAACCATCAGTCTTTAGTTACTGAGGCATGCACACTACATGATTTCGATGGCCCCAACAGTGGAGTTGGGTAATTACAGTGGTAAAAGTTTTTAGGTGACCATATCAAATAGGTCAAGCTGCAGCTCGCTCAGCCAATCTGTAGCAGTTGCAGCCATGCTTTGTTACTATAAACACCACAATAACACTACCAGAATAATCGTGCTGTCATAATGTGTGTAGCAACAAATCATGGCTGCAGCAGTAAGCAGCTGCTTCTGCAGTATGGCTGAGGCAGTTGCTGTAGTACGGCTGAGGCAGTTGCTGTAACATGGGTGAGGCAGCTGCTGTAGCATGGCTGAGGCAGCTGCTGTAGCATGGGTGAGGCAGTTGCTGCAGTAAGGCTGAGGCAGCTGCTGTAGCATGGCTGAGGCAGCTGCTGTAGCATGGTTGAGGCAGCTACTGTAGCATGGCTGAGGCAGCTGCTGTAGCATGGCTGAGGCAGCTGTTGCAGCAGTACTGTAACTGCAACTGCTGCTGCAGCATGGCTGATTCAGTTGCAGCTATGCTGAGGCAGCTGCAGCTTAGCTGAGCCTACTACTGCATAGTTTTGTCATGGTGCTTTTAAAAATGTTACAAAGTGAGTCTTACTTCATCATTATCTACCATTTCTGATTTCACTTGTGCTCGTTTCACATGAAACTGTTCAAAAATGGCTGGACCTTCAGGGTTTGGCCAAACACCAGCATCTGAAATAAAATAAAAAGTGCAAAGTGATAGCCAAACATGGTTCTCTCAATACAGACTGATGTGTTTTAGATACAAATTGAATATTACTGTTCCTTTTAGAAAACAGTTTAAAGTTAGCTAGTTAAGTCCTTTAAGCCTTCACACTTTGCCTTGAAGTCCTCAAAAATCAAAAGCAATAGGCTTCTAGGCTTACAATAGTCTCATGGCATGGTCACATTTAATGTTCTGATACTACTATTCGGACGTGACAGAGAATGCTCCAGATTCTAAGCTCTGTTGGATGATTGTTTGGCGATCAGTACGAATGTCGAATTTGATACAAATGTGTACTAATTCGTAGTACTATTTTAACAATTTTATGGAAACGGCTCGATTTTGCGGTCATACATACTGTACCAGTTTTCCTCTTTTGTCGATGTCAAAAGTGTCTGAAGGAATTTTCAGATTATGAAACCAGTGTCTGATTATGAGAGCAAATGTGTAACAAAATCGAGTCAAGTGTGTGGTGTTCGAAGCAAAACTTGCGACCAAAATTAGGTGACTACGAAGTGTCAGTTTACTGACCAGTACATTTTGTTTCAAGTTTTCAAGATTTTGGTCGCTATATCCGCTATAAGCTTTTTTTTTGTATTTGTTGTCACATATTGTACTGATTTGTTACTAATATGCTATGAAAAGTTGTATGAAGAGTTGCATAATATGTACAAATAAGTACAAACTTGGCACTATTTTACATACTGTCGTAATGTTACTATATCCTAAGGGTGTAAAGAGAGAATCCGCGATTTCTTATGTATTTTACTTTTTGATGACGTCACAGGTGTCCAAAAGGTGAATATGGCCGCATAAGCTTACAAACTACTGTAAGCTAATAACTTCAACAGTTGTAATGCCCTTAATTCCCTCTGTACTATCATTATTAATTGAAGCCTACGGCTTCAACTGTTGGAGTTGCTAAGTTTGTCGAACGAATTTGCACCATCTTTTGTAGCTGGGTGTATGAATATTTTTTGGGCCACACTTATCGAATTAAACATGGTTACTACTAATATACCAGTGTACTTGATTTGCAACCAGTTATGTTGACTATTTTATGAAGTGGAATTGTGGACCATTTGCCCGATTTCACCAATTTAATTGTGCTCCAATATGAATTGTCAGCCCATTTGAGGCAAAGAGACAGTATTTACTTCAACGGATGATAAAACGTTATGCAGTTTTGTTGACTCCTATTTAGTTGGTCAGATACTTACTGTGATGTGCCTTATAATAGTTTCAGACTTGAACGCCACTACGTAGGCTAACTCCCACATTGCAGCTGTGACAACACCTTTGAGAATCTCTTCTTATTTAACATGCAGATCTCTCGCACAAATTTGTTTCAATGTCTTAGTTTTGGCTGTACATGTGCAAATGCCCGAATCTAGGGTAGAAACATCTTTCAGCCATCTGTGGCCTGCTTGGAGGATTCATTTTTTGCATGGTGTGTAAAGTTGTCTTTGAAAACTTGGCAGCAGAACATTTTTGCTCAAAAGTGGATGCGGAAGACTTAGCCCGTTTTTGTACCTCACACAATTTTTATTTGATCAAGAAATCAGTTGGTAAAAATATTTGGACTTTTCATCTTCATTTTATACCACCTTCAGGGACTTTAATCTTTACTTGCCTGCAATTACATACCATCTACTTTCTACTTAGTATCTACTTGTTTCTTTGTTTTGGCTTTAATTATCCCTTGCATTACCTTGATTTCTCGGCCCACTGCATGTTAACTGCCAAAGAAAGATTTGATCCCACCATTTTTATTTCTAATTAAAACCCATACTGAGGTAACGTCTGTACTGACTAACCTGTTGGATGGGATGGGAAATTCGATGTCTCCATTGGCTCAAACTGATTCTGAGGTCGTGGCCTCTCCTTAGATTTGATATCTTTGGCTAGGTGCTCCTGCCCTGCCTCAACCAAGGCATTAAGAAATGCTGCATAAGCCTTTGGGCCACGAGTTTCAATGTTGTTGAGAAATGTTTGGTTTTGCACCAGTTTTCCAGGTTTTGCCTGCAATTAAAAGCAATGATGCAATTACTGTATATCATGCAGAACAGAAAATAAGTACAGCTTAGAAAAGATTACTTGGATTTAGGACTGTTCACAAACAGCTAAATTTCCTCATTTGGCGAAATAGTGCTAAAAGAATCCTAAGACATAATAATTTACATACTTTACATGAAGTACTTTAATTAATGCAAAGATGCCCAGCCATATACAGTACTGTACCCCTTATGTGAAGTACACTAAAACTTCCCCCAGTTAAAGCCAGCAAGACTAATATTTCTAGGCTTCACGCCACTTCTTTCTTCTTTGACTGCAACATTCTTTATTTTCATAATCTAAATTTAAACATTTTTTTGAAACTTATCCATAGACCAAAAGTAGACCCTGACTTTTCTCTTAATATCCCCTTGGGGGGGGGGGGGGGGGGTTTATAGGTGGAGGTGGGGAAGGGCTGAGCAAACCCTCCCACTTTGGGATGTTAAAATACAGGTACTGCCCATTCCGATGACCAGGTAGAGGTTTAAGTTCACTATAACATAAAAGATACACTGCAAGTGGCCATTACGCAAAACAAAGATATTACAAGCATAGATTCCAAACTTAAAATGGCGCGTTGACTCCCCATGGAGGCCGAAATATCATGTCTTACAAAAGTATTAATACTTGTTACTTCGGAATGTTGTTGACTGAAGAAATACTAGTCTCAATAAATTCCACTTAAACAAGAATAACTTATTTCTTCAACGCGGCATTCCACGTATTCACACTTGAACATGAACGCACAATGACTGGTATTGTAAGTTCATGGACATTCATTGGTCAGTTTCTATGGTATCTTCAAGTGACGCACTTTTATATGCGCGTTCAATTACTTACGCGCTAACAACGGGAAAGCAACTAGCGCGTTTGTTTCCAAAGCGCGCAGAACTGTGCGTCAAGTATTCCGCATAATACATTGAGAAATGTATTCTGCACGTATAGAACGCATTGTAAAAGTGCACGCACGCTAACCTCTTTTAACAATGAAATTTCCCGTGACGCGTTATTATTTTTGTACGCAGATCGCGGAATATAACGGTGCGCGTGTCAAATTAACACTTCTGCCGCGATATATGCGTCTCCTTGAGGAGTCACTGAGCGTAACAGTGTAGGTATAGGAGTTTGGAATCTATGCTTATAATATCTTTGACGCAAAAACCCTCCTCTATGAAGACTTGGCCCGACTCCGCACTTTTTGCCTGAAAAGTGCGGTTACCGCAAGCCTAACCCGACTTCCTGTAATCACAAGCAATGCCATTGTTTGTTTATTCTGGGAGGTTGGGTCAATAAAAACCTCTATTCTCCTGTGTTCAATGACTGTTTGAGTGTCCAATGGTGCAGGGTCGGCCATATTAACTGTTTGAGTGTGCAGTGGAGCATGGTTGGTCTGAAACTGTTTGAGTGTGCAGTGGTGCATGGTTGGCCGGATTAAGTCCTTCCAGCAGTGACCAGGTTTCATAGAGGCCTTTTTTGCCTAATGATACAGTAAAATGACTGTTTTTAGGGGGGGGGGCAGCAGGAAGGGTAGGCCTTTAAGCCATCTAGTTGACAGTGTGCATATGTTCTGTACCAATCATAAGTTCAAAAATGAGTTTTATTAAAGTAGAATAAGTTTATGTAACTGTCTTACCTTAAAAGTGTCCACCATAAACGGTTCATATATTCCACTCTGTATGAGACTAGCCATCACCAAGTCCAGTTCCATATCTTTACTCAGCTTCACGTAGTTTGCACGTATCGCTTTTCTGTGAACATCTTCCATCTTGTTAGTCTACGTAGCTGCAACGGAAAGCATGGTTAAAATTAATGACCTTCCCTATCAAACATCAAAACTAAACAAGAAGAGAGAACCTCATCACCCCAATACACTAACATCCCAATCAAAGTGTGTGAAATCGTGGGTCCCTGTAGATGAACAAAAATTTAAAAGGGAGGCTGCTCAATTTTTTCAAACTATCAAAGCCAGACTCACTGGTCAGTGACATAAATTAGTGAGACAAACTGCACTGCAGAGTACAGTAGCTGTACAAAGTGGAAACACATTCATATTCTCAGATTACAACAGAGGTACAGTATAAAGTAGAAAGGCCAGGGTTGCCAAGGTACTGTAGTACCGTAGTAGAAGGAAACTGGCTTTGAGCAATGGGCAAGCCTAATGAGCTCAAACATATTTAATTTAAACATGTTTTAAAGTGTACCTAAAGTCTAAAATAAGATGCGTTACAAAGCTTGAACAATGAATCCAAATGGTCCAACACCCATCTTCACAGTCTGACATTCCTGAGCTGAGATGTAAAATATTGAAGCTTATTCACTCAATTTCAAATGTTAGATTGAGCAATAATTTGTGATGTCATTCTTGTACTACTCAAATTACTGTCTTTTTTTATGCTTTGTGTTTAGAAGCCACTCCACCTTGTGCCAAAATGTGATCACTGTCTTACTATTATATGGTGACTTGACAATGCATGACTATACAATCCCTCTCCGTATATTGCTATGCAAGAAACAGTTAATTTTAATTTTTCAAGGTCATGTAAACCTTTCAATTTCATAAGGAAACAAAATCAGGTACATGTAATGTGAGTTGTTCAAGAAGGACATCATAAATTATTGCACAGTCGACTATTTCAACTTAAGTGAACATCTTTCATCATTTTGTATCTCTGGAATAAGCTATGGGAGTTGGATGAATGAGATTGGTTATCCAACCTCACAAATATATTCTTGTACTGTAATTCTATCCTTTTTTGGGGTACACTTTAAATTTTGTCCATTTGTATTACCTTCTAGAGGTCACTTCTCCTTCACTAATCCTTATTGATATCATGTTAAGTAATACCTGTCAGCACCTCCTAAAATTCCCCTAGCTCTCACAGATACCTATTACAACACAATTTTTCTCAAAATACTACTCTTATGTACTTTGAACTCAACAAAGAAAACGTACAGTATTTGATTTTCCAGTTGTTTCAAATGAGACATGCCAGGGTGTTTACAATGCAAATCTTGCTGACAGCGCTTTCAATTGCTTTGCTGAAATTTTTCTAACACCCAAAAACTTTTTTCCCAAAACAGTCAAATGCATTTTTCAACTTTTACTGTAGGACCTGATGACATCTGTAATAATCAGAAATGTAATCCCACTGTCAAATATTGCAAAAAGGGGTACATGGTTCAAAATATTTATTGAACATCAAGAGAAACTAGGATATTTGAAAAAGAAGTTGATATTATCATATACTGTATGGTATGTGAGTCGACTATCTATATCATCATGCCAGGATCCGTACACTTTTCTCCAGATAAAATTCAAACACTTTTTAAGAACTTTTCAAGGTATAACTTTGTTTTTTCAAGGACATCAAATCGCTTTTAAACGCTGTGAAAGTTTTATTTGCATGAAATACTTAAGCACACCTGAGGTTGGCAGGAAACAAAATACTTTGAAGCTTAGGCTAATGGCAGCACTAAAGGTAATAATAATCAATATGAACTTCCATGTTATGCTAACACTATTACAGGTTATCTTTTCATTTTAAGTAGGACTAGGCTAAGCTTAGGCCCTTATTTAGAGTAGCGGATTATATGGTCACATTCAGTGACTAAGATGGCCTAGGGCTGATGGATAGAGTAACCCTCTTCAGATTTTAACAATATTTTGCAGTTGAAAAGCCCTTCCTCTGTCCGATTTGATCTTATTCTGGGGTAATTATGTTGAAAAGAAGTGCTGCACTTGTCTTGTTACGATCCTAAAGCATTAAACACTTTTCAAACAAGTGACCTAGCCTAACACACTACAGCATAGGCAAAGTGGAGCCTGTACTGGCAAAACTTTGCCGATTTGCGTTAAGTTCTTAATCATTTTCTGATCGTAACTTCAAAGGGTTTTGACGGTTTTAAGGGTTTTACTGATTTTAATTGTGAGCTGGGTAAAGCTTTCATCATGGCTATACTGTAAGTCATTGCACCTAGGACCTACAGTAGCTGTATTCCTCCACACATTACCACAATGAGATGACAACAGGCTACAACTTTCATTTCTTGCTTTAAAAAATGCCATCTTGAGTTCTCACTTCTTTGTGACTTACTTTGTTGATAGACTATCAACACAATTGACAAATAAGTGGTCACACATACAGTATCATCTACAGTATAACCCTCAAATAAGAAAACCACCCCAGCACCCAAGCAATATGCAGTTCAATGGTGATTTCCACAGGTAAGGTATTTGCGTTAATGCAGAATGGAATTCAAATTTTTGTGATCACATTTCGTAAAACATAACAATATTATTAAGTTGACTCATTGCCTCTAGGCCTACTTACTTTACATTCTTCCATAACTCTGTCATGCATTGATGAAGTTAAAGTGACATGCCATGAAAAAGAACTGCTATTACTTGGTTAAAATTTCCAAAGCAAAGATCCATTGGAATCATTTCAACACCTTTTACCATTCTCAAGATATATTTTCCCCTTTAAAATTTGAGATTCTTAAGTAACTCATTGCAAGTGCAAACATAATGACGTAGAGTAGAGTACTGCACTGTAAATTTCTTTTGTTAATTATATTTATAAACTACAGTATCTCTTTATTACTCAACAGAAAATTTACAGTCTGGTGAACAATATTAATATTTTTAAAGAAGATAGTGAAACTTTTAAATAAATCCCCTGGGACATACCAGTGAGTGTCCTTGAAATTTAAGGTCCAGAAAACAAAGGAATAATATTTGCCATACTCTGTGCATCCCTCTTTTGCTGTCACAAATTTGCATATGTATTTACTGTAGCTCATGGTTATTCATGAAATATGGGTAACATAGAAATTACCCAATATAAGGGTCAGAGATGGATTTTGATGGGTGTTGTGGCTATTTTCTGGATTTTTAATTACTTTTACATCAAATATCCAACTATGTACTGTAATTTGCAAGTCACCAGATGTTAAAGAAATTCCAAGCATAGGCTGTTGTAGGCTATGTTTCTGTCTTTACCATCCAGTTTCATTTGTGCACAACTTTTATGGCATGCTCCTTATTTCTGGAAATGTTGTTACTGCACTTGAGTGAAGTCTAATTCCCTTCTCCTTATTAATAACCCACCACAATCGCTGGGTGTTAAATTTTCTTTTCTCAGCTTCTTTACAACCTTTTAGAAAAATTTGTTTCTCCTCTCTCTCAGTTTCTGTGGGTAATCCCGGAGATGATCTAGCTACAGTATACAGTATGTACCACTGTTAGTGTTAAAATGACCATCTTTAAGATAATCAGCATCGAGCCAACTATCACACAATCGGTAAATAATCGGCATCAGGAAAATTCTGTCATTCAACCAATTACCACCATCGATCAGGGATTCTGCCAGAAACTCAAAAAAGGGGGATTCTTACTGCTAAATCCTGAGTCCAAATTGATGCTGTCCTTGGCCAAAGTTATAAATGGGTTCATGGGGACAGACGCTTGCTTCAAGGCCATTTGTCTATGTAAGTTCAACCATTGCTTCAAAAAAACATCAAGGTTTTGGAATTCTTTCCTTCCCGAGGTAAATCTATTCATATGAAGCGATCTGTCCACAGTGTAAATCTTTGATCTATCTACTTTTGCTTTTCTTTTATTTTACATTTATTTCTATTTAATTCTATTAGTTGTGTATATCTTTGCTTAATTATGTTTTTTAAAGGTCATTTATCTTATGTATGTTCAAACATTGCTGCAAAAGTGTCCTCTTCTTAAGTAAGGAACCAAGATATTGACAATTTTTTATATTTTTATGGAAATGAAAAAGGGGGGATTTTACCCTCCTTTTTCTAGAAAGGGGGACAAATCCCCCATTCCTTGACAGAAACCCTGAAGATTATTTGAAAAACTGGAAAAGGCGCTAGATAACACTTCATACTTTCTTCAAAAAAACTTTATAATTCCCCAAAACACACATCTTTAAGTTTCCTCCCAACATGTCAGCACTGATACGCAAAAACTTGCAAAATTCAAAGCTTCTCATGTGATAACGATCATCCGTAATTGTTTCTGTAACTTCTAGTGCAGCACAGTTCAGGTACATCAAAGGGCACACAGTATTACCTACAAGGTACTCTACAGGTACTGTATGCATGCCACAGACCATGCCGTGCGTCTGCATACAAATTGTACTATTGGAAGACAATGACTTTGAGCTGCCTTTTTTCAAGTTTCAGTGCTAACCATATCATCTGCACACATTTTGTGCACATAGCAACTCAAGATATGGATACTCCAGGCTCATTATCCTGCATAAAGTATGCCACTTCCCACATTCCTTTCGTTTAGCTTTTAAACATCAATGACAGGCACATGGGCACATGTAACTTGCCTTACAAGGAACAATGGAATACAAGTACGAGATACTTACTGTAACTCACCCCCTCCAAAAATTACAAAGAAAAAGATGACCTACTGTATGTAGCTATCCATGTGGTCACAACGCACGTCAGTGCTGTTACATGCATTGTCATAGCATGGATAGCTACGCAGGTAACCACAACTGCTGCGAAGTCGTCGAGTCGAAATGACCTACCTTGTAATGCATATGTGTAAGTGTATTTATATGTATATATAATGCTCCGAACACCTGTGGAGGTGACCGCTTACCAGTTAAATCGTCCCTTTACCAAGATGTTCCTGTTATTGGTCAAAATTTCCCCATGCCAAAATTTCCGTGGACTGAATTGTTGTTAGTTTTATAATTTTTTCAACTGTCTGTAAATGTTTTTATTAATTTTAGAATGCTATTTTCTGTTTCTTCAAGGAAAACGAAATACAGTACAGCCGGGAATAAACCAGAAAAACGCATCGATTTTCAACGTGTAACTAGTTTTCAAACTAGTTTCTAGGCGTTCGCAAACTAGTTTCTTCCTTTGTAAAAATCGTCTGAAAGTTGTTGAAAGGTTTCTTTTGAAGTTCACCCATTGTCCGTCAAACGAGTAGTTCTTTTCTTCCGTTACAATAGCAACAATGCACAGGAAGTTGTGAATGGAGGAGTTGATCGACGATCGATATTAGTCCTCTATGCAAGTTGGCAAGTCTTACAGTGGTGGGCTGGTTAATGATCACGATCATGGGCCGCTTGTACTGAGTAATTGAAAATATGCGGGTACCGAGAAAGCGTACTGTAAACGTTTCAAAAACGAAAAGTGTGAACAAAATAATTTGTAAATTCGCGTCAAAAATCAATCGGTCCGACATAAATTTGCAAAACGGTGGTCAAAAATTCAAGGCCTTGAAATGTAACGTTAGAGTCACCTTAAGAATGGAAAATACATTGGTAACATGTAACAGGTATAATTATCACCACGGTGATTGGTGAGCGAACGCACAGTACCATCGGCGACGGCTGGAGATAACAAAAAAACTGTGTGGATGGAATTCATTTTTGTGATTGTGTTAATCCCCTTGTAATGTCGTAGTCGAAACATGATACAATATTTTTCCTATAACCAAGATGCTACGATTATACAAGACTTCACATTATCAAAAAGAAATTAACAAATAAATTGTACTGTAGACAGCGATATTTTTACGAGAAATTTGAATAAGTACTTTGCAGAATATTTCGCAAACATACGTTCACGATTTTTTTTTTAAATGTACGCCATATTATTGGCTATATTATTTTACTGAGTTGCTTCGTGACTAAAATGTGAAACAGGAAAGTCAGTTATCAAAAAGAATATTTTCTTTCCATTTTCTTATAAGGCCATTCCGATTTTGGTATCTACATGAAGTTAAACAGGCTACTCACACATCGAGCCGCGCAACATAGTCTCATTTCTACACCGCCCGCGGCTGCGTGACAAGGCCGTACACTTTACGGCTTGCGTAAACGTGAGGGATATGGTGTATAACATCACTAAAAATTTACAGAAGTAAAAATATGCCTACTGTATACTGTACCACAAACTGGAAACTGAGCTAACTAGTTTCGGCACCCTTTCGGAAGACATCGTAAAAAAAAAGAAAAGAAGAAACTTATGTCTATGCGTCCTTTTTAAGAGTTATGTAAAGAAGGCAAAGGCGAAGTAAATTAAGACACAAGTATTGACAATTAATTTCAGAAAGTCATGTAATGGAAAGTGGAGTCACTATATGCTGTAGGCCTACCCCTGTAGTTTACCGTACATGTCGGTTAGACGGCTGGAAAATGCTCATTTTGCTACCGTACCCTTTTTAAAGATCCTTTAAGGACACACTGAAATTTTAATATGAAGAGTGGAAAATATGCTCGAACTTTCCTAGGTGACAATCATCAACAAAGGCAGGCATGCGCATTTTTTTTTCGGAGGGGAAGGGGGGACCGAACCGCTTCTGCTTGAAAAAGTCTAAATTACCTAATGTATGACCCGAATTTTCTACAAATTCTACCAAAAAATAGGCTTGGTCTCTCCTGTTGGAAGGGGGCTGGATTCCCCACCCCACCCATTCTCAGCAGTCATATATGTTTTCTTGTTGAATGAGGCCTGATTGATACAGTTGCACTCAAAATTTGCGATCCTGTGTTTGCAGAGATCCTAGTTTGCAGAGATTCTCTTACCTTGGAAAGCATGAAAGGTAATCAGTCGTCCCGATCCGCCATTCTTTGAATATATATATATCCTTTTATTTCCTAGTTTGTGAAATGAGCGGCGCCTTCGTCTGTGTATTAATTCATCATCACTGCATATGCCCTACAAAAAGGCCAGATGCCGCTGTCGTTTTAACAGCCATGGATGGGTGTGTCCATACCCTTCCGCTCAGAGAACGGCGAATTACGGTACACAATTTACAGCGGCAATACGATGCCGAGTGACCCTTAGACAATCCGAGTAGGCCTGCATAAATGAAACTACAACGCACTGCATTGTCTCATTTTTCAGCCATCATTGTACTGCCTAACATCTTATAGCCCCAGACAGCACACAATATTCGCCTCAGACTGCACACATTACTACTCGCTTACACTTTCTGGCTAGCTCGTTGCTACATACAAAATGTATACTGTGGCAACACGTACCTTCGACTCAAGAATTTCCCAGGCACCTGCAATGGTCCCAACTTATTTGCATGCAATGTTCTGCATACTGCGAGCATTGCATATTTTCACGACACATAATCGGTAATTAACCAGTTAAAAACACCTTTACTTGTGACGTCATTGGACTTCCCCCTTTTTTCGCAAACTTACGCGTGCAAAATTTCCATTGGCTGCTACCAATCCCCGTGAGCGGTCTACCGTTAACGACGAACTATTAAGTCCCGCCCCTACTACTCGAACTAGGCTTCACCCACCTTCAAGCACGGTCCGAAAAACTTACGTCTGCCAATGCACGATCGTACTGTCGATTCCGCGTGTAGGCCCGATATAGTGGTATAGTAACCTAACGAAGTAAGTTTCATATCCTGGGTAACGTGCCGCTCTACGTGCGTTACGAACTATCTGCCATGGGCGAAAATTTAGTATGAAGATTATCAGCAAAATCAACCATTACGAGCTAAATTTTGTGCCGTATCTTATTCATGGGTGTTGAGTAAGCCTACTTTTGAGAAAAGTATTCGGTAAGAGTTTGGTATCGGACGAAATATCGCTTATGTGTAAAAGCCAAGATGGCGCTGGCTGTCAAAGATTGAAAAAAAAATCGAGGCGATGTGTGTGACGTCACGAAAACGTACAAGGACTAAATAGGCATACGACTTCCAAAAAAGGTTACGCAAAAATGGGCGCTGGCCGTTTACGATGAATGAGTATTAAACCCATAGCTGCGATTGGTTGGTTTCTCGTATAGCAACTGCATTTCCCAGGCATTTGCAGTGGCCCTAATAATAATACAGTAGCATGCGATTGCAACATCTGGTATGTGCACATTAACGTAGTACAATACTCGGCCCATGTATGAAAATGAACGGTATTTTGGGCTGCAAGCTACGGCGTACAGTATGAGTATATAGCTTGTGACAGTACTAAGCGATAATGAAGATACGGTTTCCCAGGGGCCGTGTTAAAATTCGGATCATGTTAGCACATTACGTCGTGGGTGAATTTAAGGGACATCCCGGCAAAGGCAGGGTAGGGGAATATATACTGCATTGCATTCCGCTGTAGGGCCTTGAGTCGGAGATTCAGGAGTCAAGTCTCGAAAACTGATTGCCGAAAGTGCCATCTTCATTCTCTCTCTCCCTAAATGGACAATAATTGGATTAATATTTTTCCTAAGGACTCGGGCTTCAAAGGTTTTGTAAAATAGGTAAGATTCAAAATTTAAGCATTTTGCGTCGTAGAGGGAGGTTTGTTAGAATTAAAGTAAGTCCATTGTGGTTCCAAAGGCCACGGGTGGCATGGGGTTAAAATGGGATCCAAATTCATCGCAACATCTGTGTGAAATGAAAATGCGGCGAGGCCTTTGTATTGTACCGGAACTAAAATGTGATACCATTGCAATGGCGTTCCCTCTGACTAATTTTATGGACCTAAACAGTTTTAACATTTAGTCCGCGGAATATGAGGTTCCATGCAAAGTCAAGACTGTTGAACCATGCATAACATGGGGGGCATAAAATTTTCTCCTAATACCCGGTGTACTTGTTTCAATTTTCATCTGGGGGCAGAAATATATTTGGTGGGGCATTGCCCTGAAATGTCCCCCCCCCCCCTTCCTGGCTACGGGCCCGTTCAGCAGGAAGAAAGCGCGATCGGAAGATAAGCTGTTTTAAACAATTCATACTTCACTTGACATATTTTCAAAAAATAAGGTAATAGGCCTTTATGCAAAACATCAAATGGAAACGTACAATTTCTTGCTCCAACAAAATTTACCAGTAATTAACGGCGAACTTAAACTTCATTACGGATCGTTTTTATGTCCATCGCTGATAAATCAGTATCGTGCCCATATCCCTTGACAAGCTTTCTCCGTGATTGTGCATGTCATATTAGTTCTTTGTGCATCGAAATAGGAATAACGGAATTTGTACTTCAAATTGTTTACCCTTTTACGCTGCACGTGTTATTTCCATTAAATGTGTGATAAAGATATATACATTCATTAAGAACTACACATATTCGAGTAAGTAGCAAATTGAACGTGAATAAACTAACAACCTGAAACATTAGCCGGTCCCCGGTAGGCTTTTATCACTTTGGTCTTCAGATCGATATTCTAAGCATGAAGTTGAACTTCACTTAATTCCATTGTCGTATTCAAAATTAGTCTTTGTATTCCAATTTACTGGACTGACAGAGTTCTTGGTCTTGCTGAGTTTTCAAAACCCGCAACTATTCTGCTAGGCCTACCATTTCTCAGTATTTGGATTCGGCAGGATATAATGTAAGAAGTTACGGGGATACACAGTTGGAATCTCGGAACAAGGGGCTACGATGATACGTACAATCAAACTATCCTTTTAGAAGGCTACGAGGATACACACAGGGAATCTCGGTTAAAAATAATATATAAAAAGCCAGTAAAAGTTTACGAGGATAACTATCCTTTTAAAAGGCTACGAGGATACGCAGTCGGAATCTCGGGATATAATTTTCACGGGCTACGAGGATACGTGTTTAACACATTTGCCGTTCACAATACAGTACTCCTAGTTCAGTGCATGCATGGTGTCCCCCCTTGTGAACTTCAGACTATTGATTGCCAACAAGTGTCGCCAAACAAAAGAAGGGATTACGGAAACTCTGAAAGGGAAATGACTGACTTGACAATGAGTAAACTAGTTGAAAACGTTGACAACAATAGGCAACATTGACTGACTTGTTGCCATGGTTCTTTTCAAAATTGACAAAGAATAAGACGTAGTAAACTAGTTTGGCTGTCTAAGAGGATTAAACGCACAGTAAGACGATGTTTCATTTCTGTTCATTCCCGGCTGTACTGTACTAACCGCAATTTACTTTACAACTTAACCTACCGCCACAATACTTGAAATACTTTAAGTGTTGTGCATAGCCTACATGCAGGTATTGCAGTGAGAATGTAAGTGACAGTGGGTAGCTACAGTTAGCGTGGCGCTAAGTAGTTTTTTTTTCATGTTGTGATATGACTGTTCTGAACCAAAACACTATTACTGATTTCCCAAGTACCTGCAATATATTAATTACAATTAAAACTTCCTCTTTATGAAAGTTAAAAGAGAGATTTTATCATACAAATATTAATACTGTAGGTGGGGACATTCTTGTATTACTATATGTAACAACGCCGGGACGTTTTCGTAAAAAGAGGGGGCGTTTTGGTAGCTAAAAAGCGGGGACGTTTTAGTAAAGGGATGATTTGACTGGATACCAGGTGACCTTTCTTGTAGGCATGTACAGTGTGTGTGTATATATATATATATATATATATATATATATATATATATAATATATATATAATATATATATATATAATATATATATATATATATATATATATATATATATATTATATATATATATATATATATATATATATATATATATATATATATATATATATATGATGTAATGCTTCAAATGCCTGTGAACCTACACATCCTACACCTAAACAAATTTGGGCTAGACTTATTGGACCCCTGATTGAAATTGGCACTGTACACAATTGGGCCTAATGCATAAAATGGCACAATTTCAGAATACCCTGCGAGACTGGAGCTCTGTTTTTTTCACTGGCTGGTGAGAGTGAGATTTGCTGGGAGACTAGTGACTGGTGGCGGTGAGAGTGAGATTCGCTGGGAGACTACTGACATGGAGCGCAACCATTGGATTGTGCGGAGCTTCCCGCTAGGGGGAGTTTTTGCCAAAAATACCCCTAGATTACAGGAAATGGCACTTCCTCTGTCTCATTACTGCATGCCCACAATTGCCAGTTTTCACATGTTTCATGTTCCTGGAAATTTTTAAGGAGACATTTGTTCACATTATAAATAGGCTTACGAAAATTGGAAATTCTGAGGCCTACCAGTATGTATTGCTGACAGCCTAAAATTGAATATAAATACATCCTGATAATGGAGGTGGAAAGAAACTCAATGAAGACGGCATGCTGCTGGATGCTGTTACAGTCGAATGCACACTTCTTGAATTGCAGTTTTAGTAGCAGAACGAACTGTATTTGGTTACGGGTCTAACACATGCTTTGGAGTAATAACCTGTTGACCCCACAACTGAATTCATGCTGCAGCATAGTTAACGATCCGTAAAGACTTATGAGTCAGAGTGATGGACGGTGGACTCAGACCAAGGGTGAAATTAATGTTAGCTGAACCAGGAGCCACTTTCAGCCAAAAAGTGTCTCCTGGTTCCCTGGGTTTCTGATAAAGTTCCATTACAGAAGGTAGACTTATGGTTAAACTGCGTAGGTTAGGCACCAAGGGCAGTTGTGCTGACTGGATAAATTTGTGGCTCCATGGTACATGTAATCTCAGAGAGTTTTTGTTAGTGGTAATTTCTCTTCTTCGAAAGAAGTCACAAGTCGATATACCACAGGGTTCTGTTCTTGACCCACTTTTCTTAATATTCACCAATGATATCGATAGCTCTCTCACATCTAGTATAAGTAAGTTTGCTGATACTAAGCTCTATAGGAAGGTTAGTAATAATGATGATGCCTCATTGCTGAAAAAAGACTTGGATATAGTAGGTTATGGTCTCAGACTTGGCAAATGTCTTTTAATGCAGATAAGTGCAAAGTTCTTCACTTTGGTCCTAAAACTGTCAGCTATTACTATAAGATGAATGGTAGCATTTTGAGTGATGTGTCTTTGAGAAAGACCCTGGTGTAGTTATTACAGGGGATATACACCCATCTGGACAGTATGCAGCTGCTGCTAGGGCTAATAGGGTGCTTGGGTTGATCAAGAGGAATTTCAGTAGTTTTAGTAAAGAAATTGTACTAAATCTGTATAAGCAGTTGGTAAGACCCCATCTCGACTACAGTAGATGCAGCCCAGGCTTGAAGTCCCTTCTATGAAAAGGACAAGTTCAGAGGAGAGCCACTCACCTTATACCCGAGGTGAGACATCTGCCTTATCATGTTAGACTTCGACATCTTGAACTTACCACCCTGGAGATGAGAAGGATTAGAGGGGACATGCTCCAGGTGTACAAGTTTCTCTCTGAAAGGAATCCTTTGTTATCTTATAGTTATTTAAAGGTTTGATTTTCCGCTTCACAAATCACAAAAATTCGTTTTTAACTTTCCAATTACGTAAAATTCTGTTTCAAGCATACTGTAACTGCTTTCCATGATTTTCGGATTTCAGAGAAAATAATGTTGAAAACAAGTTCTAAACTTGTCTGGTTATGATCCTGAAGGCAGCAAACACTTGTAACACACAAGCGACCTAGCCTAACACACTATAGCATTGGCAAACTGGAGCCTATACTGGCAAAATTTTGCTGATTTTCATAAATGTCCTACTTGTTTTCTGATCGCAACTTCAAGGAGTTTTGATGATTTTAAGGTGAATTTGCCACCATCTCAGATGGTAAAATGTCTGTGTATGTCTTGGGCATATGCAGGCATTCATTTGACATGGTTCTGAAAAAAAATAACTCAGTTTCTTGTCAAAAGTTTACATGTACAGTATTTTGAGCCTGATAGTTTTTGCTAAATTCTGTGAAATTCCATACAGGAAAGTAAATTCCGTTTTTTCCGCGTTTTGCTGTGATCTCGGAAAATCCTTGGCCCTACATATTTTGAGCCTTCAAAGTAATTCTCAGGTTAGAGGCCATTGTGAGAAGCTAGTATTTTTGTTTTGCAAAGCTTGACATTAGAAAGTTCAGCTTCTCTCATAGAGTTGTCAATGAGTGTAATAGTCTGCCTGAATAGGCAGTTAACTCCACATCAGTGCACTGCTTTTTGTTTCACATTGACAAGCTCTTCCATGACTGTGGTAAAATCTAATTGTACTGGGCTCGTTTGGTGTTGGTTGATTGTTTGTTTTCAGTTAAGGGTTTATGGACTTCAGGGCATCTTATGGGGCCTTGGCCCTCCTTTTTCCTTTAAACTGTTATGTTATTTTTTGGTACAACCAGGAGACACTGGGTTTACTAGGAGACAGTAACCAGCTACAATGATGTAGCATATTAGGGACTTAAAGGGTGGGCGTTACTTTCGGTAAAAAAGTGGCACCTGGTAGCATGTTTTAGAACTGGGTCAACGGGTGTTGTTTGCAACAGCACCTGGCACCCGCTTAATTTCACCCTTGACTCAGGCATAATTGTTTACATTTGGGTTGCAAGAAGCTGACTCGCTGATGACAAGATTAATTATACTGTATACTGCACTACTGCCTGCTTACTGCAAACTATGATCAGTTGGAGAAGGAACTACGTAGGTAGCATGACAGCTGGTATTTTACCAACACCAGGCACATCATTTGCATTATGAGAGGAATTTTTTACACCATATTGAGACATTGTGTGAGAAACTGATGCTTCATCATGACAGCGTGAGATTGCACCGAAATGCGAGACTCTTGCTGAATGCCTGAGAGTTGACAGCCCTGCTACAGGGCTATGCAGTCACTATATACATAATTCACAGTGGATTTAAAGCCATCTAGGCAGGGTGCAGCTGCTGCTGCTAGGGCTTATAGGGTGCTTGGATTGATCAAGAGGAATTTCAATAGTTTTAGTAAAGAAATTGTACTAAATCTGTATGCAGATGGTAAGACCCCATCTCAACTACTGTACAGGTGTAGATGCAGCCCAGGCTTGGAGTCCCTTCTATGAAAAGGACAAGTTTCTTTCTCAGCAAGTACAGAGGAGAGTCACTTGCCTTATACCCAAGGTGAGACATCTACAGTACCTTATCATGTTAGACTTAAACATCTTGGACTTACAGTACCACCCTGGAGATGAGAAGGATTAGGGGGGACATGCTCCAGGTGTACAAGTTTCTCTCTGAAAGGAATCCTTTATCTTGTAGTTATTTTAAGGTTCAAAGTAATTCTCGGGTTCCAGGCCATTGTAAGAAGCTAGTAAAGTGTTTTGCAAGGCTTGATATTAGGAAGTTCTGCTCTCATATATTATCAATGAGTGATAGTCTGCCTGAGTGGGCCAGATTGGAAAGTTTGCCCTGAGTGGGGTATAAATCCCTCGCACAAAAATATGAATCTCGAAGTTGCCAGCTGCACAAATTTAACATCTGACAACTGCAACCGTGCAGACTTTTTGACAGCAGCTACGCAAGTTTGATAACACGTTTGCAATTCAACTGCACAAAAGTTACCCCACCCAAAAATCTTGAAACTGTACTGTAGATAAGTTTAAACTCCGCACATTCAGTACCATCTACACTGTACTGGTTCTTAACGTAACCACACAGAAGGCATGAACGTAGACTATCCATGTACAGTACATACTGTAGGTAAGCAGTTCCCAGCCACCTCCATAGCCCCTATGCAGCATAATGTGTTACAACCAGGTATGACTGATATGTGTAAGGTAAATTGACTTGCAGAGTAGTTCACACCATGTGCGCGTTTACATTACAGTACTTTCTCATGCACTTTACAGAAGTGATCATGCAATGGTGAGGTACGAGGGTTGCACTATGGGTGTGTGTGCTGCGTACCATGTACAACAGTAGAGGCATTGATTTTTACCGCTAGCAGTTTTGCAGGGCCATACGCGTACATATGTAGGCTGACTGCTAGCAAGGGTACATTCCATGCACTCCGATATGAAAATCTTCAGCATAGAGTTGGCATTTCCGTTGTATTTTCTATTGTTTTTCTTGGCGTAACTTCAGCGTGGGCCTGACATGGAATGCACTGTGGAACACTAGACATTACACATACATGTACAGTGTATACAAAGGCTGGGCATATATAGCATGTATCTTCAGACTTTGGCGGTTTAAAAACTTGTAATGACAGAGGGCAGAAGAGGTAAGCACAATGCCTGGGAAAAGTGATTTCCTGCAATCTAGGAGGCAGTTTTGGCCAAATTTTCCTCAGTACGCTCCGCGCCAACCAATGGTGGCAATCCGCTCCTGATAGTATCAGCCACGCAATTCTCTTGGCCATTATTAAAATCCCCTGTGCACCTTTGCAACCTTTCCAATATGGTGAGTGGGTAGGCTAGTGAACTCCACATCAGTGGACTGCTTTTTGGTTAACATTAGTGCAGACAGTCAAGCATTTCCTTTGTAATCGACTAATTGAGCAGTTCTACTCGCGATTACAGCGATTAATTGTGAACAAGTATGACGTCAATACACTGTCATTGGTACATAGCAAAAACACATCAGAAAATCTTCTGCAATGGTACACACTGTTCATTTCCTCTGTGGTTTCTTGGAGAGTTGGCTGGCCTTAACATTACAAAATAGCTACGAAACAAACATAAACAACGAAAATTCTTTGTAATAATTGAAAAAACTTATGTATGTGAATCTACAAGGCTACTACTGTACTTACGTTAATAACTGCAAAGCCAACACTGAATACATTTTACACCTTCTAGCTTTTTAGTACGCAGAAGCAGTAAACCATGCAGATGCAGCTTAACTTAGAAACAAAGCTCGTGAAAAAAATTAGCCCATGCTGTAGCAGAACAAGGGTCTATTGACCAATAATATTTGTCGAATGACTCTGCTATGTTTATTAAGGGCATTGGAAGTCAGTCACAACAAACACCGTGAACATCGAGCAAAGCAGGCTGGTTAGTGCACAGTGTACATGTGGAAGTTCGTTTGTGCAAGAAACTGGGGTGCGAATGGAGAATCCGTGACCGGAAGTTGCGTAAATTATAACTTAAAACTTACAAAAGATCAGTGACAAGTTAAGTTCTAAAAGAACCAACAGTAACGTGACAAGACAAGCTGTTCAACAGAAAGCAACAGTGGGATTTGAACGCGGAACATTGCAAGAATACGAACGCGGTACAAATCTCAGTATAGCGATCCTATGCCCTAACCGATAGCGCTGCGAGCCGAGCTGCCGGCAAATGGTTTTAAATATTATAAGTACTTACAGATGTATACGTAGGCTATAATTATACATGTATACGTATTCTATACGTATATCCTTACGGGTATAACCCTAACCTTATCTCTATGCGTACCATATGTATAACCCTATCCCTATCCGTATGCTATCCGTATGCCTACTATGTATGTAACCCTATCCCTATGCGTATGCGTACCCTATCTGTATGCCTACTAACGTATATAACCCTAACCCTATACCTAACCCTAACCCTAACCCTATACCTATGCGTATCACGGACGTCACTTCCGGGCACGGATTCTCCATTCGAGCCGAAACTGGTTGTAATACCAACTCAATGGTTTTGTGTGCAGTGATGAGTGCTGTGTAAGTGTGATAGTAGAACAGTAATAGTGCGGGTGGAAGACACAAGGTTATGCGTTGCCACGGAACGTGCGGTGTGATCGAAAACGAAAGTTTTGAACACTTTGATACAAGTTTGACTCAACTGATAAGTACTGTCACTATTGAAGGGTATTGCAACAATGTAAGAAAACTAAACTGAACTGTTTGAAATATTTCTGACAAATTGCTTCCATGTTTATTTTTTTTTTTTTTTTTTTGTTTGTTGAGTATGATATGGTGCTAAGTACTTGTAATCGAGAAATCATAAGTTAGGTTTAGAAGGCTATTAATCGCACTACCAAAGTGTACTCGCAGCTACTGACAATTACAGGATTACGACAACCTGTCAGCACTAATGTTTGGCCTAAAGTTAGGCCTACACAGTGTGGCCTAGGCCTACACTGTTACATTGACAAGTTCTTCCATGACTGTGGAAGAACCTAATTTTACTGGGATCATTTGGTTTTGGTTGGTTGTTTGATTTCAGTTAAGTTTTATAGACTTTAGGGCATCTTATGGGGCCTTAGCCCTTTAACCTAGTGTTATGTTATTTAGTGCCTAAGGAGTAAGGTTATGGAGAGTCTAGCCTACCGTAGATTTGAGGAGACCTAGCCTAGCTAACTACATAGGCCTAATACGCACAAGTTTACCTTTCCTGGACAAACAACACTGAGAATTGGAAGAACAGTTCAGAGTTTCAGACTTGTAAAATGACTTACACGTTGTACAAGATTACTCAGCGTTTCTTATATGCAATTAACTAGCGTGTCTTCAGAAGAAATTCGGACTCGTAGTTGTACTTATCTTCACCAGCCTAGCCTCAATTTGATGACGGAAGAATAGAACTTATACGTTTCCTACTCTGCTTTGAATGCTATTATTAATTACAGAGAGCAAGGGTTATGGCAGTAGCTATCTTCTGAGAAACTGTTAGTCATCACGTACATGGCCCTTGCCCCGAGTTGTCGAGAAAATACACATTCACGGAGTTGTCGAGAAAACACACATTCATTGTCATGTCAATTACTATGATCTGTATTATTTTGCATAAGCTTGTTGCCAGTGGCGCCGCCAGGTTTTGGTGATGGGGGGGGGGGGGGGGATAACAGATGATGTCATAATGCCACCTCAGTTTTCCCCAAGTCTGCTTAAATTGTACCATTTTTGTGCGTCCCTGCGATTGTACACAGCAATGTGGAGTCCTTTTTGGCACTACATAAAGGTGCCGTCCTGGGGGAGGGGTCCCCCTCCTCTTTGGGTGCCCCCTCCCCTTTGAGAAATTTTTGTTAATTTAAGGTTGCCTAGATGCAAAATAGTGCTATCTTTGGAGTATTTTTTGGAAGTGATCTTATATGATTGGAAAATATCCTTAGTTAGTGAATTCTAATTTTTGGTTAGGAGAAAGAAGAGAGTGTGTGTCCCTGTGATGGTATACAGCAGTGCGGAATCCTTTTTGTCACTACATAAAGGTACCGTCCTGGGGAAGGGGTCTAAGGGGAGGGGTCCCCTCCCCTTTGAGAAATTTTGGTAATTTAAAGTTGCTTAAAAGATGCAAAATGGTGCTATCTTTAGGATATTTTTGGAACTGATCATACATGGCTGGGAAATATCCATAATTTAGTGAATTCTAACTTTTGGTAAGGTGAAAGAGGAGAGTGTGTTGTCTTAGAGGGTATGTTGTCTCAACAAACCTCGCCAAGCCCCCCTTTTGGCTAGGTTTTAATGCCTTCTATTTGGGGAAACATTTTACGACAAAATACGTGGGTGGAGTCCACAGAAACATTCTTGGACTATTACGAAAATTTTCCTTTGTCTCATTGAGCATTATAAAAGGGTATCTAATACTGACAGACACCTATAGTGCCTCTTGGAAGCTCTGGATTGATTATATAAAATGGGGCACTGATATGATATTACCTGACATCCAAATGGTACTACAGAGTATAATGCCGAGCACGTTACAACAATGGTATTTTTTACTAAGTTTGAAAGAAAATCCAGACGAACATCTTCCATCAATGGGGAATGAGAGAGAGAGAGAGTATAGGTGCAGGGAAGTGATATTAGACGGTCCCCCCCCCCCGATAGGTAAAGCAAAAGGGGTTAAGGACTAAAAGGCGCGTTTCAGAATATTTTTTTCGTCGTAAGTGTATTAACAATCACCATCTATACAGGCAGAGGCTGCGCGCGAAGCACTGGGTATAAAAATTTGAAAAATGTGTAACGGCAAATACGCACTTTCAACCTTCCACATCATGCTACGAATTAGATTGAAAGATCCCATAGATCCCTACAGATGTTGGGGATGTACTTCTGTTTTTCGGAAAAGTGTTGTGATCAGAATAGTTGCATGTGTTATAACCTTAATAATGGTCATGAGTTGGAGTGAAGACAGCGATGAGTGCGCGCGAAGCGGGCCGAAATTTTTCATTAAATAAGAAAACCATGACGAAACCTGCATTCATGCTCTGCATCGAGACACTTTCAATTCCCCAACAAACCTATTTGCCAATCACAAAGCCAGTCCGAGTTTACCTGAAAATTCGTAAACAGCTTTCAGCTTCTGTTGCTGTGCTTCTGTGGGAGTTGCTACCGAAATTTATTGATAATTAGAACAATACTGAGGTAAGTTTTAAAGCGCGCGAAGTGCGCGAAAATTTTGAAAGTTTGCGAAGGATTTGCGATAATTCTGATAGTATGAGAACCATTTGTGATGGAAAATGGTTACAATAGATCCATCACTTGGTTGAAAATACACCTTACCCTACCCCCTACAGAAATCTGTAGCTTAAACGTCTTTTGGGATCATTTTAAAATTTTCAAAAAAAAAATTCTGAAATCGATTGGGGGGAACGCGCCCCCCATGCCCCCCGTGCCGGCGCCACTGCTTGTTGCAAAGGACCACTCCCCCATGTCGAGAAACACCATGTCCCTTTGCCCCTTAGGAAGGGGAAGTCAATATCGAGAGATCCAAGGCATATGGGAACAAACAGGGTATCATGAGGGGGTAGGGTACATTTGCGCAAAATTTAGGGTATAATATAAAAAATGGCGTACGTTTTGCCCGAAAATAACAAGTCTTTTGCCCGGATGGGCGGCCTGCAAACAAGCCTCGCCCAGTCCCCCGCCCAGCCCCAGTGGCGGCGGAACTGGGGAGCTCAGCCCTCCAATGGAAAAGTGAGGGCCTAAAGGTATGTTCAGCGCCCCCCCCCCTTCCCAATATTTGTTCATCTCATCTGATATGTATTACCATTTTTCATAGATTGATTTTTTTTATCATTAACTAAGAAACTGCAGACATGAGATCCATATTTCAAGGCTGGATAGGCTACATACATCTTAGAACACTCCAAAAACACAGCCAAAAATTTTCTTGTACTCTCCTCGCCAACTGATGATGGCGCTCCGCTTAGAAATATGTATTACATTTTTCATAGATTTATTTTTTTTTTCTCCTTAACTGAGAAATTGCAGACATAAGATCCATATTACAAGGCTGGGTACATGCTCCTTAGAACACTCGGGAAGTGCCGTTTCCGGCCATCTGGAGGGTTTGTAAAGCCAAAAATTTTCTTGTACGCTCCGCGCCAACTGATGGTGGCGCTCCGCTTAGATAGTTTTGCTGGCACTCAGCCCCCCCCCCCTTTATTTTTTGCGTTCCTGCCCAGGGCCCCAAGCCCCCGACCTCATGCGACTATACATTATCCGTCACCCATGAAGCTTCCAACATGATTTTGCCACGAGAGCGGGCTCGACCATTCCTCCAACGAAATTGTATGTGTGCGAACTGCATAAAAATGCGTAGGCTATAATCTGCCTGAAATGTACTAACAACTTAAGCCGTTCCCTGAAAATGTTGCTAAACAACTTTTTTGACATTGGCCTTAACGGGGCTGAACCATTCTGAGTTGGGCATTTTATCATGAGGCAATTGACGTTTTAAGACTGATAACAACCTACCTGAATAATGGGGACTGTATCCCCTAGGCCCCCACTGCGTGGCTCCGTCGGCCCTTTAGATGAGTTTTTTGTTGTGGATAAATTGTCGGTGTCTTCATCCGCCCTACGGTTATGAATTCACCGTACAACCTTCTAACGAGAGTCCACTGTCGTATGCAGGCCCGTAGCCGGGAATTCTGATATAGGGGGCACCGTCACCGCATGGGGGGGGGCACCGAAGAAGATTTGTAGTTTGTAGTCAGTATTGCCACAGTATGATAAAGGTTTGCGGGAACCACATCCAGTGGATGATATCTCAAGCCTTACAGAGATAAGCTTAAAGATATTGATATTAGGTGTGCACATGCGCGCCGCTAAGCGCTCTTGCACTGAATACAGAGACGTGGTGGGAAGTCCCCACCAGGAAAGAGAACATGGTGGGATAATCCCCCACACTTTGCGAAAGTAGAGGGCACCAGGGACCCCATAAGGCAGGCTTCGTGTGGTCCAGTATAATATTGGTATGAATTTCCCCGAATGTCGAGGAATTAAAGGCATTTTCCAGTGGCTTTTCATTACGATCCTATGTGAAAGACAAAAATATTCCAGTTCAACCCCGTAGCAATACTCTTTTCCTAACTCGAGATATCTAATGTTAAAGACTGCTTATTTTTGTCCAAAAATACCTCCACTTCTCATCAAGGTCACAAAATGTTATGTAAAGTGGGCACATTGCCTCAGATTTCTTTTATTTTTCTTTATAATTGATTATAATTGAATGTCCTGTTGTCCTTGAAATTTGATACTGCTGGAATGTTTGAATATCTTTCCATGTAGATTTAGCATAAATCTACAACATATGTAGGGCACAATAAACAAAGTTGATAAATATTCCCTACAGGGGTGTAAATATCATAAAGAAATTCAAGGCTTTGTCAAATTAATGTGCCGCGATGACATCACAGTTTCCCATGATGCACTTCGTCTTGAGAAAAAATTGCATTTCTTTGAAAATGTATATCTTCCAAGAGCTACAAGCTATTGAGATGCGGTTTTCACCTCCTAGATGAGAAAAATTTTCTGCATTTTTTGAAGGTATTGATTTTTGTCACTGGCAAATCCCTTTAACACAATGGGAACACTACGTAGCATGAATATTTCAGCGAGATTTGAATGAGAGCACCCCAATTAGCTCTTCACAGTTCACAATTCAGATGGTAGTTATCGTATTTTTATTTGAACGAAATTTTGCATGAAGAGTACATTTTTTGACTTATGGTACTAGTAAATAACTAGTAAGCTCCAAACCACGATACGAATATTACTCAAGGTATAAGATTGCTTCATGAAAAACCCTTGATGCCCGGCATCTAACTTTTAGCTTTCACCTAGCTAGAACAGTTCACTGGATTTTTTGTGCTGATAATATTTATTGGCGATACAACTTTGATTGTGAAAACTGCACGAGAAGCAAGCCGAAAGACTCAGCAAGGGGTGGTGAATGATATGCCCTAAAGGGTCAACTCAAAGCCTGGGCTGCCAGAAGCGACGGATAGTCGAACACAAAATTCTGTGCTCTGTGGAAAAAATTTGGGGTTTTGTTGAAGAAAATCGAAGATATTTGGTTCTTATTAAAGAAAGTTAAAAAATGGGTTTCTACGGAAGAATCTGCCCTCCCCATCCCAGATAGTGCGTCCAATTCTCCCGACTAAAGTTACTCTTACAGTAGCCCCTCCCAAAACTGTCTTGGGCCCCTCCCCTTGTGCAAACACAAACCTAGTGTATTGCTTAAGGTCATGTCCTGGTGGGTAACAAGGCCATAATATGTTATCAGGATTCTTTCTGTGCATTCTGTGTACTGTGAGCTACACTGCATCTTTTGACCTTGATGTCTATCAAAGAGCATTCACCAATTGAGATTTGTTGCTTTCTTCCAGCCAAAAACGTACTTGGGGTGATGAGTGTCTGTCTGTAAGAGCAATATCAAGACAACGAGAGACTAGTCGAGGGGGTATGTCCCCTTCCATTACCTCTGGACTCACCACCGATACACTTTACGTTTTCTTACAAAATATGTTTGTCATGGTGTTGCGTCTAAATTAAGAACATTCCAAGAGAAGATAAGACTTCTAATCGATTCAATTTTGTGTTTCTCCAGGATCACTTTTTCACGAAAGAACAGTATCACCTGATTGTAGAATCTTTACCTTTATGTGGCCAACATATCTGAAACGGGTGTTAAAGCAAATGTAACTGAAAAAGACAGCGAGCGTAGCGCGCAAAAATATCTGTAATTTTAGAACAAAAATGTTACAGAAACAAAATACGTTCCTTATTTAAAGCCTTTGGGATCATTTCTGTGGAAAATCGTCCGGAAACACAACGAGGCCCTGCACTGTTTACAGAGATTTTATTTTCCATCGATTTTCCATATAGGGGACACAGTGGTCCACACGGGGAGCACGGCCTCATGTGCCCCCGCCTGGTTTCGGGCCTGGGCGTATGCCTGGAGGCCGAGGCTTTGGGAAATGGCGCATCTCAAATTCGCTAGCTTAAATACAGTGGAGAAATTTGGCAGTTTGGGGGTTTGCTCGTCGTTCCCCTGCTAAATATTGAGATGTCCCTGATCCCCCTATCCTCGAATAAATCCTGCATACGCCCCGGCCAGAGTCCCTGTGGCCAGGGACAGCGATCCTGGGGTGGGGTGAGGGATATATATCCCACAACAAAGTGGTTGAGGGAGATAGGTGATGTGTATTCCCTCAATAAATTTGGATGATAACGGTATTGGTTTGTCTTACAAATTTGCAAACTTTCATTTTATTCCCAGGTTGTTAAGGTTTTGTTCGAAATTTTGCCAACATTTTTCTGCGCATGTACTCGCGCGCTTTAGGCCAATTTGGTCTTCATACAGCAAAATAGAGAACCACCTGCCAATTAATCATAATATAGCCTACAAAATATACCGTAGTCTACGAAGTTTCTGTAAAGTTGGGAAATGGGAAATTCATCCTCAATCGCAAAATTCATCCCCCTGATTTTGGCGTACTGACGAATCGTCAAAGCAAACCAGATTTTCACGAATCCGTGGTATTTTTAATTTCTCATGGTGGCGAATGTTCTCTCAGTCTTAAGTTCTTTACTCATTCGTTTGTGTGTTTTAAATTGCAGAAAATAAAATATATCACAATGTCATCACAATGTCATCTCAGTGTTTAAGGGTAAGATAAACAGATTCGTCACTATGACCGAACTAATAACCACACTCGCCGCTATGCCAGTTTGCCGTTTCGTTCGTACGCCAAAAAAGGGGACGAATTGTTCTCTTCTATTTGTTCCATGGTACGTATGATAACGTATCCCATTGATCATTTCGTTGAAAGACGATGGAAACAATACACTGCAAGTATTTAAGCTCCTATAGGGGGTCGTCCTCCCGGGACAATTGAACTGTTCCTTTTCTCGATGATTACGAATCCTTTTCTTCATTCCTCGATTTTTGTTTGCTAGCTTTGCCCGCTATATACAACTTTTCATATGCTACGTGTAAATGGGGACTAAACACGGTATATACATGCCAAATATGCTATGCCGGCCCGTAGCAAGACAAGGTAATGAAGGGGGCGAGACAGTTGTTTGGGGGTATTTTCAGGGGCGAGAGAGATATACCAAAATGCATTAAGGCAATGTTAATTTGTTTCTTTAGGGGCGAAAAAGTTTTCTACGGCGTTGCTCGCCTTGGCCCCTTGGCTGCGAGCTAGCCTATTTTCTGGTAGTTTCTTTACACGCTTCCCACCCCACCTCTCTGTCGTTTTCCTTGTTCCGACCCGACAACTTTGTACGAAAACCAAGAAAGGTTAGCACACCTCAATTTGTAAGAATTAAGTACGGCGATCAATGCCGTGACCCCTTATTTGATACCTAGGCCCCTTAAATATTTCATCCTAACTACGCCCCTGGAACGGAGAAAGCAGAAGGATCAGGAACAGTTTTCCCAAGTAAGTTCGATTATACCGTCCAGTGGCGTAGCCAGGATCTTTTGAGCAGGGAGTCACTGGGTCACGAATCTTTCCTAGGGGTGCACGATTTCCCTATAGGGCTTATATACTATATACAGAACTGTGCATTCCAAAATTTTCCACGGGAGCACCTGGGGTGGCACGGCTTTTTCGTGGGGGCACGTGCCCCCTCATGCCCCCCGTAACTACGCCACTGATACCATTCTATAATAATTTTGAAGCACATTGAAGCATACCTCATTACGTTTATCTGTCTGTCTGTCCGTCTGTCTGTCTCTCTGTCTGTCTGTCTATGTTGGTCACGGACCTCGTGAAGTATAACACTGTCCCTCCATACACTTGCCACAATACCCGTTTTACAAATTGAATTCGGAGGTGTCCAACCCATAGTACTAATCCCATCATGTTTGCCCATGTTTCATGAACCCTTGTATATAGTATATTGACCTACGTTTCCAAATTACCCCATGTATATGTGCCCGTGCAAAACCCATGTCGCCACATTAATTCCTTACTGAAGCCATAACACTGCAAGTAAGTCTCATATTGGTCCAAGTGGGTTTCGTATTGATTGTTGTCTACTGTACCCACCTTTCCCTGATAAACCCATAAAAAAACAGGGTTAAAATTAATATGATCATCATTGGCTAGATAGATATCGACGTCGACCAGGCCTCGGGTCTAACTCAGTGGCACCACCAAGATTTAATGAATTAGGGGGAGGGTGGGACCCACAGAAGATGACGTCGTAATATCTCACCACAGTTAAACCCAGTAAGTGGGTGCCGAGTGTGAATATGCGTATCAACGAAACTTTGCATCCAGGGCGGCGACTTCCATTGTGACCTATAGTGCGGGGTGCCGTCCTGGCCGGGGAGGGGTCTAAGGGAGAGGGTGTTCGTATAAGGTGGCTTCGATGAAAATGACGCTATCTTCAGCCAAGTTTCGAACTGATCATATGTTGACCAGCTCTCACACTTTAGTTAACCGTTGTTCTTACTTTGTTGGGTTTAAGAGAAGGGTGTGGTATCTAAGTGGAGGCCAGTGAAGATCCTCCACTCGAGAAGCTTACATAAGGTGGCCTACATTCAAAACGGTGCTTTCTTTGGCAGTTTTGAACTGATTACAGGCTAAAAAATCCCAATTATTTAGTGATATTTTGGCTTTGGCATGACACCCCTACCATGAGACTGGCACAGGGCCTCCTGGAAGCTCTGGGGTATGATGCTTTAACTGACATCAAAATGACACTACGGAAGAGAACACCAAACACTTCACAAAATCGTACTAAGTTTTACTAAGTTTGACCGATAATCTAACTTGAACAGCTTAAAATGGGGGAATGGCCGAGAGTAGCGGTATAACAAAAGGGGTGGAAAATTAATAGGCATGTTTCATAATGCTTATTCTCTGTAAATGCACTTAATGACCTGTAAATAAGCTTTTGTACGAGTAATGATGTTCTTCCAATCATGTAAACCACGCAGCAAATGTTGCCCATAAGGTAAGATTTGGTTGCACTTGTACCTCTAGTTTTCGGACTGAAGTTCTCACCAGCATAATACCTTGCCTTATCGTCCTAATAATGGTCATCAGGCATCAGTGTAGTAGTCGAGACCAACATATCCGAGACCGAGACCGAGACCAAAGGGTGTCGAGACCGAGAACGAGACCAGGAACAAAACTTCGAGACCGAGACCAACAAGGTCCGAGACCGAGACCGAATGTACATATTGTATAGGAAAATGAGACAAACTGTCCAACTTTCTGAATACTTGTTTTACCTGACTTTTTACCGTACGCTCTACAAACGACCTATAGCACCAACAGTGCATCAGCTCATTCATGTATACACCTCTTTTCTATTATCATATGTCAAACATAGTTAACATAATTAATAACGTTACATAATCATTTATTTTTCTAATGTGCCCTTCTCTTTAAATCGGAGTCAGTCAGTGCTACAAGTATTCAGCGTTGATGAACTTGGTGCCAATTAATGCATATAGTGAGTTTGTCCAACCCACAGAAAAATGAGTCACAGAACTCTAGTTAGTGTCAACTTTTCCTTCTGACCAAACATGACCATGGAGCTCCTCGCAGTTCAAACAATGCCTTCATTGCACTTGAGGAACATGAGTGTCTAAAGCATGTCTACAGAGAGGCAGGGAAATAGCAACTCCCTGAGAGGCGTGCTTGATGTGGTCGCACGATTATGCCACCCCTGCTGAAGATCCTCTCCACGGATGCTGAGGAAGTAGGGACAGACAGGACTTTGTAAGCCAGTCTGTACAGGTTCGGCAGCTTTGTCGACATATCCTGCCAGAACTGTTGGGGGTTAGTGTCGCTTGGACACTGACACGCCTCATCAAAGTACTTGACCAGCTGCCTCCTGGTTGTGGTCTCCTGTACAGACCAGACTGCCACTGACTGTTCTGATTATACTGAGTAACCTAACTTAGGTTGCTTATCCAATGCACTATTATCCGCACTGACCAAGTTAAAGACCCACCCACTACCTCACAGAAGAAAGTTCAACCCATAATAGATACTAGTGTATGGACTCGCTGGATGAATGAATTTTTCTCCATGAATTACTTTTTCAAAGTAAATGAACTAAAAATTATTTTGAAATAAATTAGTTTATTTAAAAAAGAAATAAAAACGACAAGTTTTGCCGGTCTTGAAGCGAGACCGGAAAAATTTCCGAGACCGCAAGGGTCCAAGATCGAGACCAAGAGCGAGACCACAGGGTGTCGAGACCGAGACCAGGACTCGGTCTCGAGACCGAGACCGGTCTCGAGCACTACAACACTGTCAGGTACAGAGTGTTATCTGTGGCAATTGCGCGCGAAGCGGGTAGAAATTTTCAGTGTAGCCTAATGCGATCAGAACTGAAGATTTCAACGAGGGCTGCTCGTTTTGAAATTCTGCAAAGTATTTTCGAAAATTTTGATAGTTTGCGAATGATTTGTAATAAAAATGATTAAAAGATAGATCTAAGTCGAAAACACATCTCACCCTACCCCCTACAAAAATCTAAATCTTAAACGCCTTTTGGGTTCATTTAAACAAAAATCGAAAACTTTCGAAAATCGATTGGTGGGGCACACGCCCTTATGACCCACCCTCCGTGCCCTCGCCACTGCTAGTTTAACCTACTTAGAACTAGAATTTGTATGACTGTATTTTGATACGACTTGAAAGTAATATTGGACAGAACAGGGAAGCCAAGCTCCTTCTGATATTGTTATTTCTTCACAAGACCTTGCTGTCAATACTGAAATGTGTCAATATGCGCAAAAGCTGAAAGCAGGTCCATACAGTCAAGGGGGTAAGGGCGTCGCCCATAGGAGCCCCCATCATTTTGATGATAAAAAGTTGACCGTATAGTCTATAACACATCTCCTACCTGAAAAATCCTCGTTCACCCCCCCCCCCCCTACCTTAACATATATTCTTGACACAGACGGGCGACAATGCTGGAGGGAGGCCTAACGTTCATAAGCAGTGTACCATCTGCTATAGCATAAGGGTACGGGACCACTTTGAATAGGTTGGCCGGGCACTTTTGCCCCTAATTTTAACCACATTTTCCTGAAAAGAAATATTCTGCCCAAATAAGGGATCACGGGCTACATAGCCATCGCTTCTCGTGCGCCTACTATAGATGCCTGAGGAGCAAAATCACCAGCGGTGGGAAATGGTGACAATGCAACTTGCCGTACATACAGACGTATGTACCTTTCAGTTGGTAGCTGGGTTTTGATTTTTAATGCTTGCTTGTTATTCGTGTTACCGGCAAATTGTAGCGTATACGTACAACCAACACATCAGTAGCCACTAAAGTTCTACCTATTGAAGTGCTAACCCAGAGTTCGAACTTGCAGGATGCGTAACCCCAATATTTGCAATCACGGTATTTCCCCTAACTTGAAATGCTACGGATGCCCTAAATAAACGTTATAGAAAGAAAAACAGAAATGCAAAATAAGTCCTGATTAAAAGGTCATCATCGTACAATGCGGTATACATGACCGTACGAGCGAAAGTGTTTCCCGTCTAAAATTACTTACATATAGGAACCTGAAACAGTCCGTCTAGGTTGAAAAATAATGTGTACTACAACTTTCAAGTGAAGTGAATAAAAAGAATCAACTTGAAATGGATGAAGAGGGAGACAATTCGTTTGACAATGAAGCATCAGTGCACAAAAATACCAGTTTCATGTCAATGGCTATTCAACAGAGCCAGGGCAGGCGCTTAGCCAAGTGAAGGGGGCAGACCCCCCTCTCCTTGACCATATTTTTTGTCTTTTTTAATGATTTTTTTATGATATTGCTAGTAACTCAAAATAAAAAAATACTTAGATGCAACTTACAAGGCCTGGGAAGTGTCATTTCCAGATATTTGGGAGGCATTTTCTGCCAACAATTTTCTTGTACGCAAACCTATGGTGGCGCTGCGCTTAGAGAGTTTGCCTACAGGCTTCGCCCCCTCCTTGTCAAATTCCTGGCTACTAAGCGCCTGAGTCAGGGAGAAGAATAGATGGAAAAGGATAGCAGGAAGAGGGGAAAATACGACATTCTGAAACCAGCAAGTTCCCACTAGAACTCCCTACTGAAACGAGATTTCTTTATTGGTAAACACGTAATGAAAACTTGACGTAAAAGCTAAATAGGCCTTCTCAGATCCCAGGCTGCCTGGGAAATCAGCGCTTGTAAAGAAAACAGTGTTGTAACGAGTCATGACTCGAGTCACTAATTTTCAAAATGGAAATGACTCGAGCAATTGTATCATAATTTTACTCATTGAAATAATACAATGACTCGAGTCACTGACTCGACTCGAGTCACATTGAAAGTAGTAAATGACTCGACTCGACTGCAAAATTGAGTGACTAGTTACAACACTGAAAGAAAGGGGTGAACAGGCAAATATTGTCACTGAAATATTACTATAAATACATATATTGGTAAATGTAGGTTGTGCAGCAAATGTTTACTTTTGAACTTTTTATAGCTAGAGGGCTCCGGGGAACGGCGCTACCTCGGTCACCCCAGCCATGTGCAACAGTCAATATACGGATATGTATGTAACACTGGGAGCAGCGATCGAAAGGACAGGTGGGCACAAATATCGACACCTATACTCAAACCTCATTTCATATAAAATCTTCAGTAATTTTCAAGTTGATACGTGAAAGAAGAATTTTTGCAAAAGGGGACCGCCCGGGCCCTAGCCACCCAGTGCACTTACTCTGCTTTTAATGACTAATGAAGTAAGACCGAGAATAGTTTGAACTAATCCAAAATTTCACTCACGGTGATCTGATGCCAGCGACGATTCATTAACCCGACGTTCTTACACGTTCATCAACTGTGGCCTGGCTGTGAGTGAGTATTGTAATCGGTCCACTTGAAGACGTGAAGAGCACAGTGGCGTCACTAAGGGAGGAGGGGGCAGGGGCATGTGCCCCTAGGAAACCTTGTGCCCCCGTGTGCCCCCCAACTGAGATTTGGGATTTAAAAAAATATAGATCTTCTGTAGTCAGAGTATTCGACTACCAGGTTTCATATAATTTGATTCTTCTTAGGACAAGAAAAGGCAGCAATCTGTATTTTCTTCAAATGATGAAATGATGTGTGTCGGTGGCTGAGCATCATCCATAACCCTCGCCCCCTCAACAGGCGTGAATATACGCCTTGATAAAGTGTAGGCCTAATGCTCAGTGCTCAGTGCAGAGGTAAAACGTCCACCTTGGAACTTGCCTGTCGCTTGAGTTGCAAATAGTGGTCTAATCTCAGTACCAGCAATTTCGATGTGACTATTCTGTATTTTCTTCTTCGAGAAAAAACAGTTCCAATAATCTGTAAAGAGAAATATATCAAACAAAATTCTATGCTGACTTTAGTCCCGGATGACGCCAATCACTCAGTTCGTGGGATCACGAGAATTCCACGTTAATCGAAAATTCCACCGGCAGTTGAACGAATATTTGATTTGGCAATACACATGCATGGTTTTCACTTCCACGAGAATTTCTCAATCTATGAGTAAACCTTTTTTGTTCATAAAAATTCTTAAATTTGTTAACACATATTTACTTCAAAAGGTAGGGTATGTGGCACCAGATTGTATGTAAGGACACCCAATTTTTCAAACATTTTCAAAGGGGAGGGGACACCCCTTTCCCTTAGACCCTCCCCCACTCCGACAATCACACAACATATTACATTTCCTCCCCCCTTCCCTGAGAGAAATCCTGGTACGCACTGGGGGAAGCATGGTCTTGACAGTGTGCGGTTCATAGTTCCCTGCAAAATTATGCTCCGTTGCTGTCTAGTCGTGCCCCCATCGAACTGTTGTGCCCCCCCTTGTGCCCCCCAGAATGAAAAGTCTGGTGACGCCACTGGTGAAGCATCACTGGATCGAATCGAGACGAATGTTCGAAATGGGACAGAGAAGGGAGGGGAAATTTCGAGGTTAAAATCCCCTAAAGCGACATGGACCACAAGTCTTTGACTTCTAGCTTGAATCAACAATTAAGAAAGAGGATAACAACGAGCGGTATCCGGAACTCTATAAAGGCATCCCATAACATGAATGCGCGTATAGTAGTACATTTTGAACACTGATCGGGTTTTCTTTTACACTCTGTCAGGCTGTTAGAAGAATTAACCTCCTCTGTAATAAGTTTTTATTTGCTGCTCTTCCCTGATTTTTAACTCCTCAAACTGGCTATGTGAATGGGTACAGATTTGAGATTAAGTGCAAAATTTTTAAAGTTGTTTTCTAAAAGCGTGAAACGAAGAGGAAACTTTAATCATTGTGATGTAGTGTTGGTACTCTGCTGTTGTTCAACACCTTAAGGCCTAAAACGAAAACCACCGGCATGCTTAGCAAATGCCCAGTGCCAGTAATTGACACGAGAAGATTCCCGGACAACTCTCCCGGCGCCCAACAATTCCCACACACGAACAATTCTCAACTCGAACAATTTCCAACTGGACGATTTCAAATGTTATGGTGGAGGAAGTCGACTGAAGGATAGCCTGCGTAGCGCCTCTGTGGCTACCGCCCCCTTAGACTGCCGCCCTCAGAAACTTTGTCTGTTCCCGGGGTAACTGAAGGGTGATTCTTATGGGTTGGAATTGTCCAGGTGGGAATTGTCCAGAAGATATTGTCCCGGGATTTATTCGGTGAGAAACCAAGAATTTTCGGGGGAAGAGTTGCCCGATCATGCACGTAAAACTTCATCATAATGTTCATCATTTATTAAATGTATTTGAACCTCTGCAGTGAAAATGTGAATTGCTCCTTGGCCCCACGTGAACTGTTGAAAGGTATGTGGAGTTTTTTTGCTTTCATGGCGTCATTGGTGGTGCACAGGTCTAAACTCGGGAGCTCTGTATTAGAAGTTGGCCAAGGCTAAAGGGCCTGTAGCGCCAAGGTTTGCCCGAAGGGAGGCAAACTCCCAGATGGAGGGCCAGCAACTCGAAGCTCCGACAAGGGCGGAGAGTTGCCGAAAGGTAGGCGAAGGCCAAATTTGTGCCGAAAATTTAAAGTTTCTATGGAGAAAAACTTGAAATTTAGGGGCTTTTATGGAAAAACTTAAAAAATTTAGGTTTGTTGTGAGGAAAATTAGGAAATCTGGGGTTTTCATCAGTGCTGTAGTCGAGATCGGAGGGTCCGAGACGGAGACCGGCCTCTCAACGGGCTTTACAGACTGTTTGCATAGGGACTCGAGACCGGTCTCGGAGACGAGACCGACAATTTCCGGTCTCGAGACCGGTCTCGCCACAGCATTGGTTTTCATTGAATGATTTTCCCTCATCTGGAGAAAAAATCAAATAAATCTTCGTTGGCGTCGGTGTCGGATACACTGAAGTTTCATACTAATTTCTCTGGCATATGCACCATACAACGTATAACAATACAGGGTGATGAGGGCAATCAGAAATACCCCCAGCCTTGACCCCAACAGAAAAAGTTGTAGCCAAATGCTTATAACTGTTTCAAGTGACATGCACTGACGAAGAGCAGTTTCTGTAAATCGCAGCAGGCCCGAAATAAACCAGGAAGAGTGGGAAGCCCCTTTCCCATCTCACAGAACAGAGACTTCTCACCTTATCCACATCTTTTGGGGGTCCATAGAAAAATGATATTATTTGATTCCTCCTACAATACCTCAGCAAGCGAGCCGCTACGTATGTACGTATATCGGGTAACTTTTTCCATATAATTAGAATATTTGGTCTTCCACTTAGCGGACATTACAGCGCTTGAAAATTACTCCTGCTTAACGCTAATATATCCCAAAGTCATTCCTTTGGGGCAACCAAAGTTAAAGGCCTACATTGCGCTCATTGACAACTTAGTTATCTCACCAAGGCCTTCCAACAGGGTGGTGGCTGGGGGAATATCTACCTATATATTTTAATTGGAAGGTTTCTTCGTAAAGTTATTGTTTGCTTTGGCTGAAAACAGCCAAAAACGTACCTTAGAAAATGTCAGAATATTGGATTTAAGAGTCTCATTCCTTTTCCCCATATTTACAAGCCTTCCAACGGCTCTCCTCACAGGTGCCCAAACCCTTGTTGGCCAGAGTGCTTCTCTGCACTGTGACTACATGTATTCACGCTTATCAAAAAAGACGCTACAATCTTATCCCACGGCAGACAATACAAATTTTCCCTACTAAGTTTATTTCTAGCCCCTTCATCAAATTATTTAAAAAAAAATGTCGGAGTGTCTAGTAGGCTACAGCTCCCAGACGAAAACAGAGTAGCCTTAACTGAATTTAGATTGCCGAGGGCAGCATCACTGCAGTCATACTGTGTGTGAGCTGTACATATATTGTTCTCACATATGCGGTATTGGTTCAACACACCTATCGAAATATCAAGCGAAAACAGGCTTTCGCCGTTCTTTGGAAACGGGTTAACTAAAGGGGTGGCGCCGGTCAGGGGAGGGGACCCTACATGGCCCCTAGTCGGGGAAGGCTGCCTCCCAATGGGGGGAGCTTTAATATAGTGAAGTACTATGTAATCCTAACGGCGACCAGTCACCCCAGCAGTTTCCTTGTTTTGTTTTTTTTTTTTTTGTCTCTCAAGAAGGCATTTTATTTTCATTTCATTTATTAAAACCAGTATAAATGACAGGCATTCATAAACAGGAGTACAAAAACAATCAAAGATCAGGCAGATTCTTCAATTAAAACCCCAAAGCTTCAATTCACTTCAGTAAAAACCAAACATTTTCAAAGTTTTCTTCAATAAACCCCAAGTTTCCAAGCTGCGTTCCATTAAATCCCCAAAGTTTTGGAGCAAGGGGCTCTTTTGGGTTCGCCGTCCTTTCAAGTCGGCAAGCTTGGGGTTATTTTCCAGCCACTAATAATGCTAACGTTAGCAGGGAGTGATTAGGACCCCTTATAATCATTTCCTAGGCCTACCTCGGGTCCACGGTCTTTAAGATAACGTAGGAAAGGTAAATATCTGGGGCTTAGGGAGCTATTTAGCTTATTACTCGTGACCTGCGAGCCACCTCACATGCTATCATTTGAACTGACATACATTATTCGTCCTCGATTTATTTGTCAGGGACCAGCACCAGGTCTTCGGCCAAGGAGGGAATGGTAGATGAAGTTGATGAACCCCTGAAATAATTCCCTGAAGAAAATTAAAAATTAGTATTATAGCAATACAGTTTATCATATCCAGTCCTCTCCCCAATAAGCTGGCTACGGACCTGACCAGCACATACTAAAAAGTTCTGAGAAGTATTCAAAGCTGTGCAAACTTCCATCGATATCTACAGCAAGGGGCGGGATTTGATGTCTGAAAGTGGGGGGCAAACGCCAGGTGGACTGTGGAACGACGCCGAAGGCCCCGCTGGAGCGAAACCCCTTACGGCGTGGGGTCCGCGGCCGCCTCAGGGCCCCTGGCGGGTCCAGGGGCCGAAGCCCTCGGAAGCTCTGGGTATATAAGAAATTGTAGGCATTAAAAAGATGCATTTTAGCTTCAACTTCAAATGACTTAAGGTGTGCAATTAACATACCACAAAAGTCACACTTTTACTTTTTTCATTTATATTCTTAATCCATGTGACGGATGTCAGATGGGATCGATAATGCTGATGGCTTGAGGAAGTAGGGGAGAATGGGTAATTTTGAGGATTTCCCGGGGCTTTGGAACAATCATTTTAAGTATGGGGTATCTTGTATTCAGAATGGGTGGGCGCGAAGCGCGCAGAAAAAAAATTGCATTTTTCATTTTTCATATTACAGTACCGGAACTGACCCTTTTCGTGCCTGAAATCTTGCATCTAAACAATCTTCAAAGAGTCGGTAAATTTACACAGATCGATGGTGATAAATATTTTGCCTTGAAAATTTCTGGGGGAGGGGAAACTGCCCCTAGGCTGCGTACGGCCAAGGGGACATGGTGGTTTTAATGATAATATAAGAGATTGTACGAAGCTATATGACAAGCAGGATGTTCTACAGGAAGAAAACCCGAAGCAATATTTAAAACGGGTGCTCGCGAAGCGCGCAGAAGAAAACAGCGTTGAGACATTTAATTGTAACCTATTGTTGTTCTTTAGTTTTTAAATGCAGTATTTTATCGCATAAAAAAATTTTCCTACTTTCCCCAGGTGCCTGTCCTTTCTGTAGAGCAGGGTATGAGAACCTATATCCTGGTCCATGGAGGCTTTCTTTCATGTTGAATTTTGTCGATGGTCTGGTACAAGTGCCCCTCACTATTTTATTAGAGTGAAAAATAAGGTAGTGTCGATTTTGAAGGTTATAGACTATGTGATACTAAAGAAGTCAATGAAATCTTTTGTGGGTAGTTTTACATGGACATTGTCAAGGGCATCGGCAGTTAAAGTGCCAGGGAAGTAATTTTTATTGGAGGCAGCATCTTGGGAAGTTGTGGCCAGCGAAGCCTTTAACCGCGATAGCCGAAGGCTGGGGACTGAGGGTCCTCCCAAAAAATCTTTCTTAAATTTGACGGCTTTTATGGCCATTCTGGACCATTTCTCTTGAGGAAATCCTGCTCCAACCAGGAGTAATTTGAAATGCTAATGAAATAGATTTCATATGATGATCGCAAATTTAAGATCATAGTAACCGTCAGTCAATTTGCTGAGGATGGTGGTAGTTGGTGAGGAAAGTGAACAGCAAGAGGTGTAGCGAGGGTTTTGGGCATGGTAATTTAGTCGAGCTGTCCTACAGGAAGTAATAACGAGGCAATTCCACCAAAGTTTTCCTTCGCACAGCCAGCAGTACTAATGAGACATCGATTTAAATAGGGGTCATACGAAGAACGCTGATTTTTTCTTTTTCTTTTCGAGAATTGCGGTTCCGTATACATGAGTAGGATTGGGACTTTGTTTGCAATGGCGAATTTTATGACGTACAAAGTACTTTCAGGGACCCTTATTTCAGAGCTTCGAGTCACAATAGTGTGGGGCGTAGGACGAAAGAAATTCTACGTGCAAGACAAAACTTTCAATTGTAATTGTCAATTTCCTCCGGAGGTGCGCGCGCCGAGAATTTTTTTCCTAGTAATTTAATGGTTTTTAATATTAACAATTCCTTCATTAAACCTTGCATATTTAATCATAATAGGTTGTTGAAAATTCTCTAATAATTTCTCTGGTCTCGCTTACTTTCGCTCATAGTTTTATTTTTTAAGCTCTGGAAAAAAGTGGGGGGGGGGGGGCAAGTGCCCCGCTTCCCCCCATAATCCCGCCTATGGAGTCTTTATAGTTGTAGCCCTGCACATGTTTGGCATCGTAAACGGTAATCTATTCAAAAGGCTTACGGAGATACAGGGACGTAGCCGGGGGGGGGGGGGGCAGAGGGAGCGACTGTTCCCCCCCCCCGTTCAGTGTCGAAAAAATGTTAAAACTGTGATGTTTTTGCAGGGTATTTTGTCAGTAGTCTTTTGATCTTAAATTCTCGTCAGCTCTGTTAACTCCATCATAATCGTAGTAACATTCAGACCTCCTGACTGAGCTACTTTACATAATGCGTCAGCCTAACTAGAAAGGATCACAACACTCATGTTCGTATGATTCGTTGTTTATGAAGCTAAACTATAGCAGTCGTAGGTGATACGCGCTTCCTCTGAAAAATTTTTAGTCAGGGAATTTCAAACACAGACGAACACGTAAAAAGTGCAATATTTTGCCAGTTTCATCATTATCATGTGACATCATATTACCAAACAGATTTTTTTCCTGTTTGAATTTTTTTAACATGTTCTTAATTCAAACAAGAAAAAATCTGCTGATAATATGATATATGATAATGATGAAACTGGCAAAACATAGCACCAGATTGCATCTAAGGACCTTCAATTGTTCAAAAGTTCCTCAAAGGAGAGGAGGACACCCCTCCCCCATATCAGTCACAAATGTGCCCCCCCTTGCAAATTCCTGGCTACGTCGCAGCGGAGATAACTGCAATCCCTCTCCGTTCAAATTCTCTGCTTTTTTAGCCAAGCACATACTTTTTCGAGCAAACACGTATATAGCATTTTCGCATGACAATATCGGAGCCCCACCCTACCCCTCCCACATAAAAGTGCCCCATGGGTTTTTAATTTGAGTCCAGTGCCGTAGTGTACACTATTTACAGTTCCACTTCAAACTTCAGAACCCACACCAGGGTTACATTTGACATTTAAACATGCTTTCGTTTCGCTCCTTTGTTGACAAATTTAGTAATCACAGTATTAACATTCGTATCTGTCAAATTCCTTTCGTCCACGATTGCCACTCGAAAGTTTACTGAACTATAGTTGCAGTCTACACGAGGTTCAATATGTTGGTGAAATGTTTTCTCATTTTGGTTGAAAGCAGTGATGGATGTACTAGTTGCCAGTATAAAAAAGTGTTTATAATGCGCACGTGTCCGCCTGACAGGATGCGCAAGGTGCAAAGAAAAGGAACTAATGAAAAACTGAAAATAATTAAACTAAATCACAGGAAGTTTGTCTCATGATTTGGGTTTTAAGAAGTCTATTAAAGGTAAAATGAAGGGGCAGGACTTCAAGTCATGTGACAGTGCATTCCAAAGACGAAGGGCAGCCATGCACTTGGAATGACCGCGACTTTTAAAGTTGGCTTATACAAGTGTAAGAGGAGATACTGTGCGGGTGTCCAGGGCACTATCCCCTGATGGAAAAAGTGTACGGGACAGGATGTTATGGGATAAATATATCTGTCCCGACACATTCTGCGTAGGAGAAAGAGAAAAAAAGAATCGGGGACATTTGTGTCTCAAGAATTATCAAGATCAATTGTCCCGGAAGTGTGGACATGCACTATTTCTTTTTACATTGCCACCGACTCGTCGCTGTTGGTCACATGATCAAATGTTTTTTCCCAACTTACGAATTGCGCCAGTGACGAACGGCCAGGAGGTCTTTTTGTGGCAAATTAAATAATTTGAGGAACAATTGTAGGGCGATGACTATGATCTGAAGCTTAACTATACTAGCTGTATAAACTTATTCAAACACGTTCAGGGCTGTCAGCTTTAAGTGACTTGGTGAGACTGAAATTCGCTGGGAGATTACTGACGCAGAGAGCGACTAACGGTTTGCCCGGAGCGTCCCGCCAGGGGGACTTTTTGCCAAAAATACCCTAAGATTGCAGGAAATGGCACTTCCCGTGCCTAATTACTGCATGGCTACAATTGCTAGTGTTCAGATGTTTCATGTTCCTGGAAATTGTTAGGGAGACATTTTGTTCAAATTATAAATAGGCCTATGAAAAATTGGAAATTCTGAGGCTTACCGATATATTGCTGACAGCTCAAAATCCAATATAAATATATCCGGTGGACTCACACATGATTGTTCACATTAGGGTTGAAAGGAAATAACTCCATGATGACAAGATTAATTTTACTGAAAACTGCACTACTGTCATCTCACTGCAGACGATGATCAGTTGAAGGAACTCAGGTAGAGTAATAGCTGGCGTTTACGGACACCTGACGCATCGTTGCGTTATGCGTGGATTTTTTTTTAACCACATTGAGACATTGCGTAAGACACTGCTGCTTCATCGTGAGAGCGTGAGATTGCGGCGAAATGCGTGACTCTCACGCTGAATGCGTGAGAGTTGACAGCCCTGCACGTTTTCGGTCCATGGTGACTGTGCATTTATTTAAATTTGCAAAGAAAAAGGTTTCAAATCAGTGTGGTCCTATCCCCCTTAAAGGGCCGTCGCGACCGGGGGTGTGGGGGTGTCTCATCCCCCCCCCCCCCACCCAAGTTCGTCAGAGTGAAGATAGTCGGAAAATCTGAAATACCAGTTGGAATTTCTGATAGCTCAGTCTAGCACATTTTTCCGACTGAGCCTATGTCAACTTTGTATATATTTTACAACTAGATCAAGAGAGAATTATACCAAACGTTATTTTCCTCACGTAAAATCGAATCAAAAATGTCCTTTTTCGTAAATTCTTCTCAAATTATCAAAATTTTTGCGCGTTCCGCGCGCTTCAAACCTTACCTCAGTGTTGTTCTTATTATCAGTATATATTCCAATAGCAACTTTCGGAGAAGCACAACAGTAGAAGTTGAAAGCTGTTTACAAATTACCAGGTAAAAGACTTGCCTTTTGAGAGATATGTTAGTTTGTTGGGCAATTGAAAGTTTGTCGATGCAGATTCTGAATGCAGGTTTTGTCATGGACTAATCTTATTTAATGAAAATTTCGGCGCGCTTTGCGCGCCTCCGTCACGATTTGCAATCAATCTCAAGAACGTTATTAAGGAAATTATTCCAGGCACAGTTCTACGGGGGCTAGGGGGCTTTAGCTCCCCCAAATTTTTCCAAGTCCCACAAATTTGCGCAAAATTTACATAGACTAATATTGGTGAAGACACAGATATACTCAGAAAATATTCCAAATGTCTATTTATCAGGCCCGTAGCCAGTAAGTTCTGTAACGACTCTTTCTATAATTTCAAAAAATTTTCGCGCGTTCAAAGTTACGCGCGCTTTCAGTTATGGTTCTGTCTAGTGGTAACGCCCACCGTTTCAAACATATTGGATTTATTCAACGTTTCCACAAATATTGTTCTTCCGTGTAGGCGTGATTCTAGAGAAACACGAAAAAGCATCGTTGCAAAGTTTTTTACTCTCTTTCCTAACTTTTGGAAGATTCTTTCTTCAGCCTCGCCATCGTAGTAAACATATTTTGTAAGAAAAAAATTTCAGTTTCGTAGGGAGGCTAAATGGGTTAGATAAAGACTGTAACCCTCGACGAAGACCGTGCAGTCGCCCCAACAAATTTCATGGTTTTGCCCAGATTCTTCAAAAAAAAAAAAACTTTTTCAACTTTCCTTAATGAAAACAAAAATGTGGAATCCTTTTTCAATATAACCCCAAATTTTTCGTCGTGCTTTGCGCGCCTTATATTTCGAGTTCGACAACCCATTGCATCTGTCGGGACTTAGAGTAGCTGTCTCCCAGTCAGGGCGCTTTGCCCCCACTTCGGCAAATCAAAGCACCACCCCAGGCTAAGTCTGCGTGCATGTTTTTCATTTTGGCAAATTGGAGTATACCCCCAAATTTCGGCGCGCTTCACGCGCAATCCTCGCAATCCACGTTGCATCACATATGAACATTATAAGCACAAACGTACAGCATAAACTAGGTGTACATTCTGAAACGCAATTGTTAGTCCTACACCCCCTTTGCTATACCTGACTGGGAGGTCTAATATCACCGTTCTGCACCTATACTCTCCCTCCCGCCCATTCCCCGTTGCTGAAAGCTTTTCGTCTGGACTTTCGTTCAAAATTAGTAAATATATGACCGATGTAAAGTGCTTGGCGTCATACTCTATATTATTATTTAGATGTCAGGTAATATTCATTGCCCCCATTTTATATAATTGATCCAGAGCTTCCATAAGGTCCTATACAGGTATCTGCCAGCCTTAGATGTCCGAATAGAAGGCAGTAAAGAAGTCAAAAAGGAGGGCTTCAGGAGGTTTGTTGACACCGTATTCTTCTCTTAGACAACATACTCTCTGCTTTCACCTTACCAAATCTTAGAATTCACTAAATTATGGACATTTTCCAGCATATGATCAATTCCAAAAATATCCCAAAGATAGCACAATTTTACATCTAAGCAACCTTACCTTAACAAAAATTTCTCAAAGGGGAAGGAGACACCCCCTCCCCTAAGACCCCTCCCCCAGGACGGCACCTTTATGTAGTGACAATTCAATTAATTATGGACATTTTCTAGCCATTTATGATCAGCTCAAAAAATATCCCAAAGATATCACCATTTTGCATCTACTCAACCTTAAATTAACAAAAATTTCTCAAATGGGAGGGGACCTTCACCAAGGACGGCACCTTTATGTAGTGACAAAGGAAGGATCCCCACTGCTGTATAGAAATGCAGGGAGCATAAAAATGGTTCAGTTTACGCGTCACCATTCAGTTGGAAAAACATCCATCCAGTCGGAATTTGGGACCTGCACCCCTCCTCCCAACGTATGACCCTATACTACGGCCCTGCCCCCTTTGGTTTTATACCTACTTCCTTCTCTCTCCTTCTTTTGCAAGATGTTGGCGGGGATTTTCGTTCGAAATTTGTAAAGCTTCGATGACCGTGAATAGCTTGGTGTGCTCTCAGTGTCATTTGGAGGTCAGCTGAAGAGTTCTGTACATATATCCCCATTTTCTTAATTAATAACACAGCTTCCAGGGAAATTTACTCCTGGATCCCACCATAATTTTACTCCTAGGCCACGCCAGGGTCTTATGGCGGCCCATAGAGCCCCTCGCTGTTCGCAGAGCGCTCCATGCTTCAAGTTCAACTGCCAGCGCTCACGGAGCTGAATTAAGAAGCATAATATAGTCAGTTCTTCCGGTCACTTTTGAAAGAAGTTCTACCCTTTTTCCAGGATTTTTCCGCCTCAAGGCGGTGGTATGTTGTTCTTTTCCTCAGTAGCCTATAAGTTGATTTTTATTTTTGGATCCGATGTGGGAGATCCCTCTTTGCAAATATAAGCAGGATAATTTAATTTCGGCACTCTAAGTAGGAGTTTTGCAAATTTTGAAGGAGGACTGGAGGCTCAGATCTTGCACGTTTCACTTGGGAGTCAGGTGGGTGCCTTTGCAACAAAGTGGCTTCGAGAAAAGGTTCTGTCACTGATAGCTTGAAACCCAATGAGTAGGTTGGCCTTGGCAAGAAGAGTATTATGCAACTTCGAGGATGAAGAGAAATCATTGATACTCTCTTAATGTAAAAGAGAGAAATTCGCTCTTCGACGATTGCCTACACTTGACCAACCTGCGGCCCGCGAGTAAGTCTAGTGCGGCCCGCGAGAACTTCTCTAGATCTCAAATTTTTTGGGAAATATTGGTTCAAATAATAGAAAAATAAGGCCTAATTGAAAACAAGTCTATTTTTAGCGCAATTTTAGCGCATTTTGCCCAGGAAGTAGCACCTGTGAGGTGTCAAGAAAAGGGCTGGGCATGAATAACGTAGAATCACCGAACTATAAATAGACACGGTGGGTGAATTAATGTCTTGGCAGCTGTCTAGTTATGTGTATTAGCCGATATACTGTACTTAAGATTTACTGAGGGAGTGTAGGCCTACTAAAGTATGTAACAAAATATTAATCTGTTATTTAGGTCTCATTAACAACGGAGGTAAGGTACATGAAAATAAAACTATGCCCTTGTCATGAAATGTAACTTTTACGAATGTACTACTAATCTACTACTTTAGTTTAATAAAGCTGACATTAATAAAAAAAAATAGTAATTTAAGCTGCGGCATATTTCACTTGCTGTGCAATTTGCCTTTTTCCGCCTAGAAAATGCCATTTTCCGCAAAATTTTCAGAGATTACCCTTTGTTTCAATAAATAAGAAATTGCTGACATAAAATCCTCATTTTGAGGCTGAACACATTCAGCTCAAAACACTTGAGAAGTGCCATTTCCGGACATTTGGGGGGTTGGAAATGCAAACAATTCTCTGTACGCTCCGCGCCAATCATGGTGGCGCTCCCCAGAGATAGTCCTGCCGGGCGCGTAATTTTTTTCCCAGGATGGTTGAGGGTAAATCACGCCAATCGACGAATCAGCTTCTTGGAAATAGGCCACACCCCTATTTAAAAAATGACAGCTTTTCGACCCTTTTATTGTAATTCTGACACCGGATTATGAAAGAACAGGCCAAATAACCCCAATCCACGTAACCCTAATCCTAAATCTAACCCTAACCATGATTTTGAAACAAATTGAAAATTTTTTGAAAATTGAATTTACCCTCAACCATGCTGGGGAAAAATTATGCCTGCCTTGCGGCCCGCAATGAAAACTTCAAATGGCAATGTGGCCCTTGGCTGTCAAAAGGTTGGTCACCCCTGGCCTACAGTGACCACTCTTTTACAGAGTGGAAATTGACTGAAATTCCACTCTGCCCGGAGTGATAGTTAACTCTAAAGGAGTGAAAATGCCACTCGATGGAGAGTGGGATTCCACTCGAAACAGAAAGTGGTCACTCTAGCTGATAAAATGTACCCAGACTAACAAACTCTGTTTGCTCAGACCCCATGAAGGTGATATTAAATTTTTAACCTCCCTTCTCAGACCGTTAGGCTTCTAAAATCACGAGGTACGACTGTTCAAGAAATAAGATGTACAAAGTCAGTGCTTTGTAGTTATGGTAAGTTGGTTACAACTGCCGCTCGATGCGCTTCTTATTTTCATTCAAGGAGCCAGTGGCGCCACCAAGACGTTTAGAGGCAATCTTCCCCAGGAAATGCTTTCGTCCACACCCCTACGTACATTTCCTCTCCATGCCAGTACAAAGGTATATGGTTTGTAGGAGCAATGCGCACTGGCACCCATAACTTTTGTCCCTCAAATATGTGGTTGCCCCCACCCCCATTTGTCCCTGCTTTTGTTGGAAGCATCACTCTTAATAGCAAAAGTTTCTGTTATGAAACTTCAGATATGTGACCATGGCAAGGTTTTGCTGAAAGAGGAAGATTTTTCCAAAGGAAATCTACTCGTAACGTCCGAGTATGCATTAATCACTCAGAATTTGCAGTTAACCTTAAATCTGTGTTCTTACTGAGGATCTGCAGTGAGTAAAAGACAAACACAATGTCACGGAAGAGTACACCCATGATTTGTTCGACCGAGAAGGGGGGATGGAACTTCAATTTTCGTGACAGCATTGCAAGCGTGCAGCGCGCACAGAAAAGTTACCTAAAATACCTCATTGAACGCTCAAAATGGCACCGGCGTTACGTCCTTGATACGTCCTTGTTACATAGACATAACCATTGACCAACACCTAACATAAAAACACGGCAAGACCTGATTTCATTTTCATTTAATTGTTTAATCACATGATTAAATATAATCTGAAAGGAAGTCATCCAGAAAGCCACAACCGGCTTAACATAGTGGAAGACTCCCTACAAAAAAGAGAAAAGGAAAGATATATGCAATATCTACAAAAAAACAAAAATATATACACAACTATGAACTGTTTCCGATTTATTATCTGATTATTTGGAAAACAGCAGTTTTACAAGAGTCACTGGGAAAGGTAGGGAGGATTTCACCAAAAAACTTAATAATGATCAATAATGCCTTTCGTAATCGTCTTTTTAAAAATAAACAAAAGAAAAACAAAAGAAGTAAAAAAAGTTTTTACTGAATCTACGAGAGTTCCACATTTTGGTACTACTAGTACGATTACGCAAGCAATTCGTACAATAGTAATGACGATGGACAAATTTCACACGTAGTATAATAGACATAAGCAAGAGTATTGCTTATGCATTGACGTCAAGTAACGTCATTTTGGAGGCAAAACAATGAGGCACACTGCAGGAGAACTTCGCACGCGCGTATCCCACCGGAACACAAATCAGCCATCTGCATTTGTTGGTGTAGGTTGCAATAATACGCGCTTGCCTCCGTTCTGTGACGTCATGTGCATGAGGTCTGTAGAAAAATTATGAAATATATCCGGTAGTAACCTGTTTCAAGTCTCATAAGTAAAATACACGCAATCCTGAAATCAATAACGTCAGTGAACTGAACTAATTTAAACTTTCTAAATAGACCTTATGCATATGATGTCATAGAGCAGAAAGTGTTCCCTCGCTTGGAGGAAAAGTGGTGTATCATTGCAAGTTACACCAACAATGCAGACAGCTGATTTGTGCATCAGGGGATATGCGCGTAAGTCTGCTACACACGAGTGCGAAATCTACGCCCTGAGTGCACGTGTGCTTAATTGCTTTCCTCTAAAATGACGTCAGTGTGATGTCAATGCATAAGGTCAATGGCGGGCTGGTGTGGTACAGGGACCCTGCATGGGCTACATGGCGAACCACTCGTTTCTGCAATGTAGTAACTTGGCTAATGTAAGAACTGTCTGCCTCGCTTCAGACGGTGGAAGAATAGTTAGTGATGGATAATCAATGTCTTGTAGAGTGTTATGAGTATATCGTTTTGTATAAAGTGTTTTAGTTTGGATAATATGCCTACATTCCCCACATTCCTTGAAATCGTCTTGGAAATATTAGAAACATGATCTCGCCAGGCAAGTTTTGCATCTATGATTTCTGAAGAATTTGCTTGTGGTAACTTGATTAACAGCAATCCCATTTATACAGACATCACTATCCCACCTGGCAGTCGGTTTTACTATACCAAAGGTAATAAAGGTAGTTTTACTTATGGTTAAGGATAGCTTGTTAGCGGAGAACCTATTACATATCTTAGTCAATTCAATTGAAGCGGTATTATGCAATACATTGTACACTCTAATGTCTAAAGAAAATGTTATCATCATATCGGCATAAAGTCATGGGCGTGGATCATGGGGGGGGGGCGGGGACGCGCCCCCCTCACTTTTTTTGGAAGGGGGACATCTCCAAAAAGTCCCCCAACTTTTCCAATAATATAACATAGATTACGAATTGACACTACATTTTAAAAGCTAAATTGCCCCCAAATATGGCACCATTTGCCATAAAGACACCTTAAAATTTCCTTTTTTTTTCAAAGGGGAGGGACCCCTTCCCCTTAGAACCCTCCCCCAGGACGGCGATTCACAAATGATGAAAATCCCCCCACCTTGGAGATGGATCCACACCCTTGCATAAAGTATAACATCATCTTTATAGGAAAAACAGAAATATCATTCATATAATCAATGAACTGGAGTGGCCCCAAAATGGACCCTTGGGATACCCCATAGCAGGCGCGGTTCTAGATCGAGACTTTGGGGGGGGGGCTTAGGGGGGTTTGAAACGGAAGAATCATAAAATTTTCTCTCAAATATGTAAATCGGCCACGCGCCTGCTCAAACCAATGATAATAAAAACAGTACCATAACCAGGGACGGCGCAAGGTTTTTTGATAGGGGACATGGCTTGAGTGATCGTCGTCTTGGGGGATGGGTCTAGAGGGAGGGGTGTCCCCTTCCCCTGAGAAATTTTTGCTAATTTAAGGTTGCTAAGATGCAAAATGGTGCGTTCTTTGGGTAAGTTTTTGACTATATGACTGGAAAATGTTCATAACTTTGTGAATTCTAATTTTTGGTTGGAGGACAGAGGGTTTCTTAGGGGAGAGGTCTTAGGGGAAGGGTGTTCCCCTCCCTTTGAGAAATTTTTGCTAATTTAAGGTTGCTAAGATGCAAAATGGTGGGGCCTTTGGGCTATTTTTTGACTGATATATGGCTGGAAAATGTTCATAATTTTGTCAATTCTAATTTTTGGTTGAGGGAGAAGAGGGCGGTCCTAGGGGAGAGGTCTAAATGGAGGGTGTACCCCTCTCCTGTGGGAAATTTTGGTTACTTTAAGGTTGCTAAGATACAAAATGGTGCGGTCTTCGGGACAGTTTTGACTGATATATGGCTGGAAAATGTTCATAACTTCGTGAATTCTAATTTTGGTTGGGTAAAAGAGGGCTGTTCTAGGGGATAGGTCTAAGGGGAGGGGTCGCCCTCCCCTTTTGAGAAGTTTTGGTTACTTGAAGGTTGCTTAGATGCAAAAATGGTGTTGTCTTTGGGATATTTTTGGACCCGATCATATGGGTTCAAAACATTCTTAATATTTTTGGTTAGGTAAAAGAGGAGCCTTTTTTTGTCTAAGGGTATGTATCAACAAACCTCCTGAAGTCACCTTTTGGACACATTACTGCCTTCTAGTCGGGGAAAGTTTTACGCAAAAATGCATGCATGGAGTCCACAGAAATATTCTGGAACTATTAAGAAAATTTGCCTTGCATCATTTGTGCATTATAAAATCGTATCTAAAGGCTGGTAGAAACCGGAATATGGCCTCTTGGAAGCCTCTTGGAAGCTCTGGATCAGGTGTAGGCCTACCCCGCCCTCCTCTTTTCTTCTCCTTTACGTCTTCTTTTCCTACTCTTTTTCTCCTTTCCTGCAAATTACAAGGGGGATAGGCCTCCCTTTCCCCTGAGTGGCACCGCCCTGACCATGACATAGATGTAACGTATATACAGGCATATATTTTTTTTTTATTTGGAAGAATGTAGCAAACGTTACTGTGAGATACGAGCAACTGGACCTGTTCACATTAATGGGAATAACGATTCGGCCTGTAGATTTGACTTAAAAAGACTGCTAATATAGCTTGACGAGATCAGCGACGAAATGACTCGTTTTGAACTTCCAACAGATGATTAATCCGTTAACTTGATTTACATGTACGTACATACTATCATAGATGTTACTTATGTTACTTATCTGACCCAACTTCCATTGTATGAAATCGTGAACCTAATATGTGATTTCGAGACAAAAACGACAGTTTCCCTTGACAAACTAAATCCACTGGACCAAGATGTGCACAAGTGTATTGGGTAATTTTGTTTTTCTCAGTACACGCACATATTGCATAACACAACCTCTCAATTTTTTTTGGGGGGGGGGGGCTTGAGCCCCCAACCCCCCCCCCCCCCGTAAAACCGCGCCTGTCCCATAGCAAATTTCCTTGAGACTAGAACTCATACCCTTACAGTTAGTATATTGGGACCTATTCGAGATATACTACTGTGAAACCATTCCAGGATATGGTGGTTGCCGGTATATCTCGTTATGTAGTATGCAACAGTTCATCTAGGTCAGCTCTCAACTTTTAGTTGGTAGCACATCAGATCTAGTTTGGGAGCACTGAAGCTGCTCAACAGACGTGCCCCCCCCCCCTTAAAAAAAACAGAGACTCTGCTTTAGGCCTTTTTATGCTGTTTTCAGGGTAGCAATACCATCTTTTTATGTGCATAGGATTGGTTAGCTAGGATTTCGTCTATTGTGCGGTTCATTGCACGGAAAACTAAATCTACTGACTCACGTAGGCCCGACGTAGTGCCATCTGGGCTAGTCACGCTCGAATCCCCTTGCTGCAAAGGTTGGGACCGTATATATAATCGTCTGGCCTAGCTTTCGGGCTTTGTGTGGTGTTTTTCGCTGCATTGTTTTGTTTCTGTTTTGATGTCACTTTTTGATAAACTTTGTCCAGTTCCTGAATGTAGCAGGATCCTCTCGACGAACAACACAATTTCCCTCTCTGCTTTCTCATGGTCACTCCAAAAACTGACATTTGTTGGGAGTATATAGATGTGAATGCAAGCTTCACGTACTATGGTTCACCATTTTATTTTAAATTTTTCCTCAGGAGAAAGAGTACTCATAATTTCCTTTGGCAACTGAACCCCAGTGTCACGAACAGGGGTGTCACTACCGGGTACGTGTGTGTGTGTATGTGTGTGTGTGTGTGTGTGGAGGGGGTGGTTCTAGCCTCAACCCCAGTATTATTCAACGTGCGGTCTGTCAGGACAATTTTGCGGTCCGTCGAGAAAAAAATGCCACTTTCTTCTGCAATTAATTTACTTTTTCAGAAAAAAAAACGCTTTTATCTGGGGCTACAGAAATCTAGGGGAACCTTATGATCATTAAAGTTTACTTAGGTGAATGAGAGCCTGACCAGCCCATCTCAGATATAGCTGTACTGGAAAACTAATTCTGTTTGTCGGGAAATCATTGTATATTGTTAGGGAAGCTATTGGTATCACTTACTGATTGCTCTGTGTCAGTGACCTCTACTGCACTATTCGGGAAGCCATTGTCTTCTTTGTTTATCAATCAGACGTGAGGGCGAACACATTCATTTGACTTTCTGCAACCAAGGGTGGATCCAGGGGGCGTTGCCCCCATGACCAGTCTGGCGCCCCCAGTACAAGAAAAATGCGCCCCTCCTGCGTCCTAAGAAATTAAGTAAAATTACCACTTGCTGGCGTCCCCTTTTCAAACTGTCCCCCCATGAGCTGGAGGCTGGATCCGCCCTTGTCTGCCAACGTCGTCTGATTTTGTAAATCCCTTTTGTTGGTCAATTCATAAAAGATGGGTCGCAGTGAGCAGGGCTGGGTCTATTACAGCTGCATACTACCACGACTTTACTCAACTGCGACGTGACCCCCACCACTCCCCCGGCTCCACTACGAACATCAAACTGCAGACTGTCAAATCGTAATTGGGACTGAAATTAGGATAAAAAAAAACAAAATTTTGAATACACTTAACTGACCCTTCTTCCACGAGACTGGCTTTCGCCGTCGGTTTGAACCAGGGTTGGGAAGTAACGAGTTACAAGTAACGCCGTTACTGTAACGAGTTACATTTTGTGTAACGGAACCCTGTAACGAGTTACATTTGCATTTCAGTAACGGAGCAAGTAACTAGTTACAATTCTGTGTAAAAGTAACTGTAACGGCGTTACATTTGGGTCCCGTTACTTTCCCGTTACAAATAGTCAAAATGACCACAAATTGCATTTTCTTTGAGCTAATAACAGAATAACAGAAAATTTTCAAATTGATGACACTTTGGTAGTAAAATGTAAAATTATTTTCGATATAGGCTATTTATCATTCATCGCTATTATCGACGTCGCCCTCACCGACATCAAATTTTATTCACGATTAGAATCAGAAGTTGATATTAGATGCACACGCTGCAGGCTTACAGGCCGGGCCACTTGATTGTCTATTGAACCAGGGAGTTGTCAAATAGCAACTCCCTGATTGAAATAAGTTTAAAATTGATCTGTATGTCAAAATACTTATTAGACAGATCAATGCTTATTATCCATGAGACCGATTTGTGCGATTATTTGAAAAATACTGAACGGTCCTCTAAGGCTCAGCTGACTTTATGTATTCTAAGTAAAGTCAGCTGGGCCTTGGTTTACTCATATTGTCCTTTAGAGGACACAGTGGAGACAGTGTACCGTGAGAAACGGGTTGGCCCATGGGCATTCAAATACCAGCTTACTTTGAAAGTTTAATCATTGCCTCTTGAGACGTTAGGGCTGGACCCGTGTTCACCCTATCCGAGTCGGAGCTAACTGCGATTCTAGATTCCCGAATCTTTCCGAGCATGGTACTACTCAGGATCCTCAAATTTCTGCCAGTTTTGATTCCAATGGCACCAATTCCGAGACCAGTCTTTTTGCCAATGTATATCATATCACACATACAGATGTTTTAATTCTATCGTACATGTCCACCATTAATTAACAAAGTCATCGTTTGTACTCACTTCCATAGCCTGGCCTCCTGAGTAATTTAGTTGATTGTATGTGACAATACCTTAGATCTGTACATTGTGCACAAATGGAACTTTAAACACTTTTAATGTAACTTTCATATTTGAGAACTCGGCTGGAATGAACTCCGAGTCCGAGTCCAGTTACATCACATTCCGTAAAAATTTCGATTCCGGAACCTTCTATTCCGGGCAAATTCCTAATCTAGAAAAACGCTCTTGAGACCGGCATTAAGCTAACCGAATCCGGACTCTTGCGTTGGAGCCCAGTAAATCTATACGGTGCCAAGCGTTGGTAAACACCGTGCATCCATTTATGCATCTAATTTAACATGTATGGTATCTTTATTTGAATCAAACGTATGAATTTAGGCTATATCATATTCTTTTCAATGTCCGTAACTCCTTACACTGGAATAATAGTACGGTTAATATAAAAAAACAGCAGAATATTGAAATGGTCAATGGCGTTAAAAGTATCCTAACAAAGCTAATTGGAAAGAGAAGTGTCCGACTTAAAGCTTTACCTATTGTAAAGGGAAAGTGAATTATGTGCACATGATCTGCATGTATAAACTGCATAGTATCACCATTTCTATGCACTGTTTTATATCGACACAATGTGAAACTTGAAATTTATGGGGAAATATCACTTAGCCCAACCTTAGCGGTGAGGTTTTAAAATTTTACTGCTAACAAATGTATTCATCCTCTTATTATACCATATTTATGCCCTTGAGGGGTGAAGACTTTAATTACTGCTGAAACAACGCTCTTCCCCTTTCCGGCATAGCCGCTAACCTCTCTAAATTAGCCGACTGTGTGATGGGAGTATAAAGATTTCAACCCTCAAAGAAGTACTTTGGTAACTGGAAAAGTTTTGGTTATAACCATATTCCTCTAACAAATAGTTTGCGTAAGCTCCGACACAGTATCATGATTCGCTGCTTCATGTTGAGCATTAGGAGCCTCTGCGACAATGCCCATTGAAGATCAGCTAGCTTCATTGACTTTCTTTGGGGAACACCTAAGGATAACCGGCACAAATGAGGTGTCGGTCGTCTCATGTGCCCCCGTCTTACTATCTAATTATGCCCCCCCCCCTCCATTTCAGGTACCGAGGTACCGTATATTCACCTTGAAATAACGAGTTACTTTTGAAATGTAGCTAGTTACTTTTTAGTCAAAAGTAACTGTAACTAGTTACTTTTTCAACATTGTAACTAGTAACTGTAACGAGTTACAATTTTACGGAATTAACTGTAACTATAACGAGTTACTTTCAAAGCGTAACGGGAACAACCCTGGTTTGAACTCAGGTCGGCATAATGTGAGCTGGTTTTCCACTTTCTCAAATCGTGAAGTCAAGGGCTTTTGTGTTGCTGTAAACACTTAAAAGTGCCTACACAGGCGCGGATCCAAGGGGGAGGGGCTTCCTCGGGCTCAGCCCCCCTTTTTCCTCACATCAACAACAACAAATACGCGAAAATTTGCATAATGTTAATTTTGGAGAATATTCAAGGGGGCTTTCAACCCCCCCCCCTCCCCCTTGCGAAATGTCTGGATCCGCCCCTGCTACACTTTGTATTTTTGCGGTGATTGCGAATTGGAGGTTAGGTTTCCGACTTCTTCTGTAGATGCAATGCCTAAACGCGTTACTGTAAGGCCTTACATCCTATTTTTCGGCCCTCCTCGCGCGCATCCTTCATATACGCTAACTGTCCAGTTAATTCAAAAAGGACAGAGCACGTGCATCGATTATTGCAAACTCTGTGCAACCTTCGCCAATGCCCTGATCCTAACTCCCAATCCTCAAACCCAGGGGCGGATCCAGACATTTCGAAAGGGGGGAGCTGAAAGCCCCCTTGAATATTCTCATAGATTAACATTATGCTAATTTTCGCGTATTTGTTATTGTTGATGTGGCGAAAAGGGGGGGGGCTGAGCCCGAGGAAGCCCCCCCCCCCTTGGATCCGCGCCTGAAACCTGTTGCAACATCATGAGAAATCGAATGAATGTTAGTCCTGGTTACTGAACGAACAAAATGGCTACTTGCAATTGTTAGATCTGTTAAGTGCGTATCAGTTCTATTTGTAGAGAGAAAATTGCTAGATGTAAAATGAAGGCAAACCCATTACTAAAATGTTCACAAAAGTGTTATTTTTTGACGCGTTTCGCCCGTATTCATCTTATACTCTTGATAATCTGTCATAACGTCCCATAATACAAAGTGAGTATAGTTATTGCAAAATTCCGTAGAAACTCTATGACTCTCCACCCACCCCATCATCAATCCCGCTGCAAGTTTTGACGAAATCGACCGGTGGCTATAGTCCGAATTACGCTATTCAGTTTCAAAAGGTATAGACAGACTGTGATTTTATGGTCTGTTTAGTGCGTATCAATGCCATTTGTAGACAGTAAAATGCTTTATTCAAGTGCCCAAAATCGTGTAAATACTTCAGAGCTTTGCCTCTTGGCCCGCGGCCCACACAGGGACATTACTGAATGTGCCCTAAGGCGGGTCACTGAACCCCATACCAAGACGATCTTATGCTCCTGTACCATGGAAGTACCACCTCGGAGTTAGCTAGTACTTCCGTGATGACCATATCGACCTAGCTGTTGTAGGAAATAAATGAAAACGGGTGCGCCCATGGGCGACGATCCCGGGGGACGGGGGGACATGTCTCCCCAATATTTGAGAAATCGCCCATTGACTTCGATTTTTCACACAGTAAATTATTGGAAAATCTGGTCGTGCCCCCCCCCCCCTCCAATATTGAGAGCAAATAGCCGCTCTTTGGTGCGCCAAGATCAAATTGACATTGCCAAAGGTTAAACCGCGTTTTCCATAAGGACTTTTTTCATTTCTTGTCCTCTTGTTATACTTAAATGTTCCATCTTGTACATTTTGCAAAAGAAAAAGCCCTAAAAGAGGGTTATGAGTTGACCGTTCTCGACACATACATTTTGTGTCAGGAATGACTGAACCCTTTTTGCAGGGCTGTATCCGAGTCCACCTAACCCGATTACGGAACAATTCCGATTCCAGTGGTCACCCGCATTCAGGGCCAGTTCCGAGTCCAGTACCCTTCGAAAGCCAGTTCCAATTCCAGGTCCTGAACTTACGGACCAATTCTGAGTCCGGCCATTTGACAATGTAGCATCTCGTAAAAATGGTCTTTATACTTTTTTACTTACACTCAATTAAAACAGGCAATTTCATTCTTTTGCTCACTGTGTAATTCAATTAAAAATTTGATCATTCGTGTGTTGGACTGTAAACCAATAACAACATAGCCGCAGGTAATAGTTATGATAATTTCACTTTTCTGAGATCGTCTGGAATTGGTTTCGAGTCCGAGTCTGACCAGCTGCAGCCCATTCCGGGCCAATTTCCATTCCGGAACCACCCGTTCCGGGCGAATTCCGAGTCCCACGACAAACGGACTCGAGTCCGGAATCGAGTCACAGTCTGGACTGGGACGTTACAGCCCTGATTTTTGTAGGGAAAGGTTCAACCCCCACTGACGCCCCCACCCCCACTCATTGATTCTTAGGAACGCCCATGCCATGAATTTTGAGTGAGAGGAACAAAGCTACAGCTCAAACGCATTCTGGAGCAGTTAAGTTTTTTCTGGAATTCTTTAGGGACACTTGTGCCTCACATCACCCGCCCCCTCCTCCATCACACCAACAGTGGGTGTGGCCATGGTACAGGTGGAGTAGACAAACCAGGGAGGTGTTATTAGCTAATAACACCTCCCTGGACAAACAATCTCCGCAGAGGCGAGCAAAGATCAAGAACCTTCCTTGCAGTGCAGAACTTTACGTTCATCTGTCTAGCGCCCTCGTTTCATCATCGGGTAGAAAATCAAAACACTGGAAGACAAGTTCCGTGACTGTATTGGAGTTGACATTTACGTAGGTGGTAGAAAGTCAGTATATGTTGTGTACGTACAGTACATTATGTGCTGTCGGTATTTCTCATTGGTTTATAGGGGATTTACTACTAAAGCATGTGCATTCAATGATCTGTCTCATCTCGCGCGCGTAGTCCTACAACAGTATACAGTACCGTAACAACACTGTATGTACTATGTAGCCTACAGTAATACTAATAACATACTGAGTATAACATCAACAGGGTCTCTCAGTCACAGTACGGGGATATTCAGAAAAATAACTTTCGTTTCGAAGTGAATGACTTAAGAAAGGAATTGGATTTCACTTGGCAAGTATGGGTTGAAAAAACTGAGAATGAATCGTGCAACTACTACAGCCTCTATGGAGACAGAGCAAGCGCCGAATACGGCCCTAACGTTAGGTAAGTGAAGTGAAGTCTTGTATTACCATTACTATTTGATGCATTATCATAAAATCATGTTAGCCTACTAATCGGGAACAGTAGGCTAATAGTTATACTAACCAGTAACTGTTAACTAACTGGACCAACTGTTATGCTACATGTTAGGCCAAGGCTAAGTTGGGCCTCGGAGTAATATCATAGTCGTCCTCACTGATATTTTATGAGTCATAGAGCCTACTGTAGCTCAGTCATACACTAATGTTACAGTAAGTTACAGTAGGCTAGGTCTAGGCCTAGGCTACGGTAGGCCTAGTGTTAAGCTGAGATGGATTTCTCTTCAGTCTCTAGGCTACATTAAAAGCAATTGAAGACTGGACTGGGCTAATTAAATACCTTTGTGAATATGAGAAAAGGACGTGTAACTGCATGAACTGACATAGCCTAGGCCTAGACTTTAGGCCACAGGCTATGCCATAGCCAGATAGGCGTAGGCCTAGGCCTATGCACTTATCAATTGAATGATGCACCCTGGGCACTACCCCAGGACATGGTCATTGTCCACAACTTCGCTGACAAAACAGGATCATGGCCACTATCCGTCCGGCAGACTAGTACAGTCCGATATTAGGAATATTGAAGTAGGCCTATTCATACTTTTTGCTAAAAAAAATAAGAGATATTAAGAGAGTCGTTCTCAAAATGTTATTGGTTGTATATTATCCACCTTTATTTTTAATTGTCTAAGAAGAATTATTTTGAGAACGACTCATCATTAACCATAAAAATGTGAAAGTAAAGATTGCAACCCCCAATTTTTCAATGGAATGGAACAACCGGACGGATAGTGGCCATGATCCACAAAACATACCACTGATGTACCCCTCAGTCACTTCTGTGACGGACAACTTGTGTAAAATGACACACCCCTCAGTCCAGTCTGGAAAGTTCGTATTTCCTACACCGAATTTTTACGCCAGTCACCTGTTTTCTCAACTTTTACGCCACGCCAAATTGTTGTACTGTGTTTTAAGTACAGTGTGTATGTAAAAGACAAGAAAATCACGCCATGAAATTGGCGTATAAGGTCTTTACTGCACGCCGAAGATCTTTGGCGAAACATACATGTTTTCCAGTTGGGCCCTCAGTCACTTAACTGATGAACAATATGCGATTTTGACTGACATGTGTGTCACCAAAGTGACTGACAATGGTTATAATTGTACATAAAGTAATGGCAAATGACCCACAATGACTCACCCCTTGGTCTGTAAAATGACTGACATCTGAGGTAACATGACTCATCCCTCTGTCACTCCAGTGATAGACAATATTGGTACAATGACAGACATGTGAGTCACACTGTCACTGGTCAATGACCCACATTTGACTGACCATGTCCGGGGGCAGTGGGGTGCATCATTCAATTGATAAGTGCATTAGGCCTACAAGCTGAAACGTCCCTTTATCAAATCGTCCCTGTACCAAAACTGCCTTGCTATTGCCTGGTCAAAACCAAAATTTTCTGTTTAATCAGGGCTCGACAGATCCCCCGCCCGACAGTCCAGGGCAAGAACAGAATCACTCGGACAAGTGCACAGTTCAATATCATAGTCCTCTGGGCAAGTACTCCAGCAAAGTCTGCTCCACAGTGGCAATTGGGCAAGTTACTCAAACTGCAGAAGTAAATATTCTTGAGAGCAAGTAAATTTAGTAAATAGCTAGCCCGACGGGCAAGTAATAAAAAATGAATTTGTTGAAGCCTGGTTTAATAAAGGAAAATGAAGTACAAAGCATGTTGTGATATTACTGGCTGTAACCAACCAATTACAATCAACTTATCAAGTTTCAACATGGACCTAGCCTGTACTTGCAACCAAAAAGCTGTCAGTGTTGATTCTTATCGTCTGAAAAAAATCAATTAGCCCCCTGGCTGAAATTCAATTTAGGCTAGGCCTACCTAACCAAGCACACACTTTAAGAGGTTATTCCTAATTCCTTTCTTAAACCTGCATTTTCTAGTCCGGTACAACTGCAGTATATGTCTCCTAAAGACATACCACTAAGACTCTGGAGGCACAGTGGCAGTCCCTGTGACTTCAAAACTCAGTGAACATAGGCAATCTTCTCTAACAATGAACACAAGATTCACATTGAGTCGTTCTCCTGAAAAACACAACCTTCACGTTCAGCTACAGCGACCACAACTGGGTCTTCATTCCAGATTAGAGGCTCAGTGGCCTTGGACAATCTCTCACTTCAAAACTCATATTGACAAGTTCTCATAATACAGTAATACCGGTACTACCTTCATGCTCAACCACTGTGACCATGACAGTGCCTCTACTCCAGATTGGAGGCTCAGTGGGCTTGCTGACATTTGAAGCAATGAAGCTTAGCAGCGGGGAGGTTCGGGGTACGATCCCCAGTCAGGTCAAAGTAAGGTGGGTTTTTAATCAAGAGAAATCTACAGTTTTCCCATCTGAACCGGCCTCTGAAAAGAAACCAAATTTGATATAAATTGTTGAGTTGACTACCACCTGATGTGAAGTTTTTATTCATGAGTCATGCTTTTCCTCCATGTTTGTGACTGCTTAGTGTCATAAAATAACTGCCCTTCATCAAGGCCCCTGAATTACAATCTTCCACTTACAGTTTGTTGCTAAAGGTAGTACACCCCTTGCTGGCTGTGGTGTTACACATCTACTGTTGGCCAACTTCATGATGTAGCTGGCAGAGCTAAGGTTGGGTGATATGGAAAATTGTCATTATCGCGATAATTTGTTTTGCGAGACGATACAATAATAAGAATTTGAAAATGACGATAATTTCTTGTGGAAGAAATATGAAATGAATTGCCTTGTGTTGTTTTCTTTCTTCATTTTGCTGTCTCTAAAATAATTCTATTACTGAAAGCATTCTTTTGTTACATAGAACTGGTGTGAAATCAATTCAAGTTTGTCATTTCTCTCCACATTTCCATCGAGAAGAGAATGAAACGAATTAGCAGTCATTATTGGTGATTATTCTCAGCCCTGAATATTCCAGTATCAGCATGGAAATAAGTCTGAGAAAACGTATTGTAATTATCGAATTTTCGTGATAATTTTTGTATTATTATCGTGATAGTAGAAAGTCAGTATCACCCAGTCCTTGAACAGGACCGTGTACTGCGTTAACAGTAGAACCTACTCTGTACCACGGTCCTTGTCCTGCCTACACAAAATTTCCAGTGGTTAGCCGGTCTGCCAGCAGACCGGCATTCCTCACAGCTTCAAATATCCACCTACAGTATGATTACCATACTTTCCATGAACGTTCTTTGTCATTGCATCTACAGTATGCTTCTTGACCAGTTTTTCCTGGAATAGAGGGGAGCAAGAAGGTGAAATTTGGAGGTAAAACTGACCTTAACACTAAGTGAGTTACAAGATTTTAGAGTGCCCGTGCAGTCACATGACTGACTTCCCTTTAAAAAGTTTTAACCAGGGTAGTATGCAAAAGGATACAGTATGTCATATAGATGTACATTTTTCGACTTTGGAGAAAATAGTTGTATATTAGAAATGGACCTTCACCTCAAATCGGTAGATATTGACTTCAAAATCTGAAACCAAGAAAATGTAACAAAATTTAAGGAAATCCTGCAAATAATCTTAGGAAATTGGACATCAAAATGTGGAAGTGCTGCCATGAGCCAGTCTGACAATATGGCTGCCGTTTTTGACGAACGTTGAAGCGAGTTCTGTAAGTTTTGGCGTTAGAAAACACCTGTGAGCTGTGTGAATGCATATTTTTCTACAATATAAACGATAATAAACTGAAATGCATTGTTTTAAAATCGGAGAAATGACAATTAGTGTAGGAACGATTGATTTCTGATAAATTTTCCTCTCAAACCTTAACTGCCTACTTTGTGTAGGCAGGACAAAGACTCTAGTGCAGAGTAAAACAAAGTGTACGTAGCATAGAGTCCTGTTCAAGGACTAGTATCACCCAACCCTAGGCAGAGCCAATAGAGCACTTTCAAAGGATACCAGTAGCAAATGGACTTAATAATTATGGTTAGTCTTTTGTGCATACGTGTCCACATACATACTACTTTAGCTCCATCATCTTTAGCTCCATCATCTTTAAATAATACAGCAAGGAATTAAGGAAACATGCTTGACCCCACCAGGAGTGTTGTGCAGTATTCATCCAGATCCAGATCCTACCCAATATATTTTAGGGGATGTTTTCACATTGCGGGGTATTCTATAATTGTTCTGGCAAGGATTTAGGTCTTAACTCCATCACCAACCACTACAGTACAGATGTGGAGGAATGGTTATCAGGTTGGTTTTGTTCATCATTTTGTGATGTGGGCCAAAGAACTGCACTAATGAATCCCTTGAAGACTGAGCACACATTTTGAAATAATAGGCCTACAATTGATTTATAAAAACCCTTTCAGTCTTAACTTTCTTTCCGGAAACATGTAGCTTAAATTTCTTTAAATGTTACTCAACCATATTTACTGCACAGTACACTTGCTTCTTTCACTCAACAATAAAATATGTTTTATAGAGTTCAATAAAAATGCAGTCACAAAGCACTTAAAAAAAATATGCAGTCACCCCAGTTTGAATTAGTATACCCAGGTATCCTTATTCAGGAATTGCTCCTTTCAATCATGTGACAATATTTGTGTTACTTTCTTGTTAATTCATGCAGAATAACTCCTTGGTTTACTTCAATATTTTTATTCATAAGCCTTATGAAAAAGACTTGGTAGGGAAATTTCGAAATAAGAGGAGATTAGTAACACAGCTTATTTTTGAATATTAATTCGGGAAACTGCTTCAGGGTGGCAGGGGCCCATGGAGAGGATGGCCACCCAACTGTCAGGGAAATTTTCCAATTTCATTGGGGAGCCTTAATCTGTGCAACAAAATATATGCTATAATCCCAAAGATGGTCAGTTGCCCTGGTGCCTGCTTGATTTTGCTCATACTGTAGAAATTGCAGATTCTTCTGTAAATGCCCAAAATTTCCATTTTCCTCAAAAATGACCGATAGATTTTTCAAATTTTCTTCAGTATAAATGCAAATTTTCCAAATTTCTACACTAAAACTCAATTTTTCAGATATTTTTAAAAGAAGCAAAAAAGTTTTATGGTGAAGGTGAAGGTGAAGCTTGCTGAAAGTTTTATTTTCAACATCTTTCAGTACAGATATACATGTACTGTATGCACAAACTGAAAGAAAATCAAAATTCTTTCAATAAATTTACTACCAGTGCCATTGATCCATTTGTTAACACTTTTAACTTTATAACTATTACTTAGTTAGTTAGTTAGTTAGTTAGTTAGTTAGTTAGTTAGTGAACCACAATTAAAAATGGTTTGTACCTCCTGAAGACTGTTTGAACTGTTTACTACTGATGGTACGCTCCACTGTATGGGACAGTAGATGGTCAGAGATGGTCATACTCTGAAGGGTACTGTATTCTTGAGAATGAAGAGAGACATTCAATAAATCTAACAGTTATTTTGTCAGGGGATGTTATCCCTGCCTGTTGTGTAAAACACCTGTTGGTCTCTTTTGTACCTTACAAAACATGTCCACACAGGTACCTAATTGGCCATTGAAAACACTTCTAAATGCTCATTGAGGTTGGAACTGTGTGCTCTCTAGAACTTGTGAAATGTCTTACAGTACGTGTTCGAGGGGCTTCACTATATAAGGGACTTTAATTGTGAAGCTCAAACTTCTGAGCGAAAAGTTGAAGTCATTTTCTGTAATTCCAGCTTAAAAAATAGTCGACAGAATAAAACTCATATAATAAATTAGAATTGCCTGGAAAGTGTTACACCTTGAGTAGGGAGCTGTTTTGTATGTTGTCAGTGTGTAAATTGTGACATTGGTGAACCTAGAATTAGTATCTTGTGAAAGAAGATTGCAATGTGTTTACGGTAGTGCTACGTAAATACCATAATTGATGTGAAGGTCCAAGGCTTGATTGTTAACTGGGTTACACAGGAGGGGCCGGTGTCCTGTCTTCATCCAACAGAAAACTACAGTTCTCCATCTAGTAGAGCTGACCAGATGCAATTTGTGGTTACTGTATATTCTTTTCTTCATTGAGACTTTGTTTTTTGTTAGCATCGGGCCCTGTAAGACTTAGCTACGTCTACTGCATGCCACCTCATGGAATCTATTGGTCAAGTGAGAAAACATAGGCTACAAATGAAGAGCAACTCGAATCGAAAATGCTATTAGTGTTTCCCAAATGACAATATTTTGCAAGTGTTTTAATGTGTTGAATTCATACAGTATACTCAATTGTTGTATTATAACAGAGAGGAAATTAGCAGGAAGATTGCCTTGGATGTTTGAGTAATTATGGTGCTGCACTTTTAGGAGCAGTGTAATTGTACTTACAGTAGCTGCTTGACACTCTGAAAATGATCAGTTCAAATTGTACTGGCCAGGGTCATAGAAGCACTGGTATCTGGTCAGATGGTTAGATTTGGTTAAAAATTTAGTCAAATAGGTGTAAGTTTGAATAAAATCTACAGTAGATAGCCAAATATATATGTTAAAATATGATACTGGGTTACAAAAGTGTGACATGCAGGGGAAAAATTAAAAATCACTAAAGCTCTCTCTTGAACATCATATTATATCCTAAATAAAGGCTAAATTTCAACTGAGGTAGCTGAAGGATAAAAAAATATCAGAAAGTGTGATTTCTGGAGTTAAAATTAGATGTAAGGCAGTTAACGTATGTTACTCGGTGTCCAACAGTTGTTTTTGAATTTATTAATCCTGCTTGGCCCAAACTGAAAAGAGAATGTGATTTTTAATTTTTCAGAAGATATCTTCAGATGTAGAAACTGAATATATTTATTTTAGACCACTTTCACTAAGAAATAATAAGGATAATTTCTGAGGACACCATAACATACGTTAACAATATAGTCACAAATAATGATAAGGCACTGTATCTATAGCATCAGAAGGGAATTTTTGTGTTTTTTACATTTTATTTATTTTTATTTTGTTATTGAAGGACTTCCATGGCAGCAGAAATCAGCATTCCTGCTTTTTTTCTCAGAATTAGACTGCATTTGTTAACGTATGTTATGAAGACACCAAAGAGGACACCATAACCTACGTTAACATATGTTTTTAAAACTTGAAAATTTTCACTCAGTGTGAATTGTAAGGAGTTGCCAATGTGTCTCCTGGATGAAACATGTAAGTAAAATCAAGATAGGCAAGTTTTTCTAGATATTCCCAGTGATTCACTAAGTGGTGGTTAACGTATGTTACTCAGTCTTACAAGTGGACACCAAACATTGATTGCTGTCCATATCTTGATATTTAGGAGATTTTGGAAATCCTCATAGTTTAACATCACTACCAACTGGGTCCTGACCTGGTCATATGAAATCAGTATTCCTGGATGTTGAAAAGTGACCAAATGGTCCCCCTGAAATCAGTGTTTAACGTATGTTATGGGTGGACACCAAATGGAAAACACTGTTTGTGGCCTAAATATTATGCTTTTTGGGTTTTAGCAACCTCATAAATTGTCATTGTCAAGTACTACGGGTTAAACTCTTCATAGTAAACCAGAAGTCTGCATGATAATACGTCACGAAGATGAAAATTCACCTCATTTAACGTATGTTACGCTGGAGGACACCAAGAGTAACATACGTTTAAATGAACTGTTAGTGATGTTTTGTATTTAGTTATTAAGCATGCATTCATGAAATGCCTGTATAAATTCAAAGTAGTACTCTTAATAAAAGAAATAAATCAGAAAACACATCAATAATGTCAAGTTACAGTAGATAGGCAAAAATGTGAGTTTTCTGCAACACTTATTTTTATGTCACACTTTGGTGTCCTAAATAACCTACGTTTTTTGAAGGTAAGTCTAAATAACTTCACATACACATGTTACATGGTCAAAAAACTATCTCTGCTATGTGATATGATAGTATTGTATAGAATTAATATGGAAACTGATTTGAACAATTACCACTTCAAAAAATACAGCACATCAAAATTATGCACAAATAATCTCTCCAGTATCATATCTTTACATATATATGATCAACTTCTGCTTAGGTGCTCCCTGGCCTCTGCTCAGTATAAATTTGAATTTAAACAACCATTGCGCCATACCGATACAGCACAGCATATAATACCATATTTGTACTGATTTTTACAGTAAACTGCTTTCAGGCGGTTGAGAGTATCTGTACAAGGAGCACTGGAGTTCCAGGAAAGATCCTGTTGAGTTGCTTTAAAGCACTACTGAGTACTGGAACAGTAGTGCACATCCATGCCCTGGGAGTGATGTAGCAACTGGGAAATTACAAACTCAAAATATCATATCTGTAATGTCAAGCTACAGTATGTGATTGTTACACTATAAATAAATAGCATTGGATATGGACCAGTCATGAATAGGAAACCACAGATGACAGATCAGCCAATGTTGTATGCTATGTCTGGTAGAGGACAGTTATATGTTGATATACAGTCAGATCTTGTAGTCTATAAACAGTGCCCTACCATCATCTTTGGATCAGTGTGGCAGTTCAAGTGTACTGTACCTGGCTGTATTGCATTCCTGTTGCATTTATGGCATGTATCAGATTTACTGGTAGCTTGCTTAGCTTACTGTATTCATGATACGTGAAGTGGAAAGAAAGATCCTGCTGAATGGCCCAGCTGAACATAGTATGCAATCAACAGTACAGTTTAATAGCACTTTAATATTTTTTGATTAATATTAATGTCAGCCTAGTGCTGAAGTTATGATCATTATTGAAGTGACAGAGACTAAGTGAGAGTTTGGTTTTTGGAAAAGTTAAGAATATTGCCATGTACTGTTCAAAACACTGGATGAATTTTAAAGGCTCTCTGATCTCACCCCAGGCAATTAAAAATTCTTCCTACAGTACTAAGTTTACAGTACAAGCCTTCTCCTCCGTTTAGGCAAAAAGCATCTGTCTAACTAGTACATTATACCTCCAAGACTCCAAGACATAGCCACCGTAGCCTGCACTGAGTTTTAAACTTTTAATTGCTCTAGGCCATATTGGCACAAAACTGCATGTGAGCTGAATTTGGAACACAACTGATGGTGCAACGGTCCAACCAGAGTGGAGCTCAGCCACAGTATATTGCTTATGAATGTCAATCACAGTACAGTCATCAACCATGTTTAGAAATATAGGGATATTCCTCAATTTGCTTGGGTTTGGGCAGGGAGTTGCTAGCAGTGGAGGGGGGGGGGGGGTTGCCATACCCTTTTGTAAGTTAATTATTCTGCTGCATACATGTGCAGTACTGTAGTGTGTTGTTTTAAAAAGGTATATTGATAAAGTATTGAAAGTTTCATAATATTTAATAAAGGATTTTTTTTTCTCAGGTTCTCGTGTACACCCCACCTCAATAGCTTGTTAGATTTGGAACATATAGAATTTTTAAGCAAAACTAATTTCACATCAGTACATTGCATTATGGGAAATCTGGGATGTCATGTAGGCAGACATTGAACAACTTTTGTATTTCTTCATTATCTTGGCATTTGTGTTTATAATGAAGTGTATTTTGCAGGCAAAAGTTGTAACTTTTGTCACAAAATTGTAAGCTCAATTGATTCACAAGGAATGCTGGTTCAAGCTAATTTCACAGTAGTACATTGCATTATGGTAAATCTGGGGTGTCATGCCAGCAGACATTGAACACCTGTTGTGTTACTGTACTTCATTATCTTGGCATTTGTGTTAATGAAGTGTATGTTGTAGGCAAAAGTTGTAACTTTCGTCACAAAATTGTAAGCTCAATTGATTCACAGTGAATGCTAGTTCAAGGCCTTTGACATACATTATTGTTCATATATTTTATGCACAAGTTGAGCTAATAAATTATGCATGATTGCTGTTGTTGTTAGCATTTTATGCCAGTAATTACATGTCAGATTATGCAAAAGTTTTCCTCTTCCTGGAAATGGTTGCTTTTTATTGTGAAAGACGGTTTGACAGAAGCTAGCTGGCTTTAACACTGTACAGTAGAGGACTTAAAAAGTATAAGATTGGGTGAGGTGTATAACATATATGGTGAGGTGTAATTGGAAAAAAAAAAAACATTTTAAGTTTCAGTTGTATCTTTTGTTTCATGGTAGCATTTTTTTGTTCTTCAAATGCTCAGTTTCCCCTTAGTCAGTGAAAATTCTCTGAACTGCTAAGGTAACTTATAGTCCCTGATGAAATTTACAACAAAAAAAAAAAGTATATCTGTCTATTGCACTGACAAAGCTATTGCACTGCCTACAGTAATCAGCCTGCAACCTGCTCACGTCAGAGAGGTCTGCTTAGGCCAACTTTTGGACATCGATTGAAAACTGTCACTACTCTGCAGTAAGTGGCAGCTATGCATCTGAGTACCTTTAATATTCAGTTCACTGTAGACAATGCGCAATACCCCCCTCCCCCCCCCTGACCGACTGCAGTGGTCAAGTGGTTAGAGCATCCAACTTGCAGCCAGAAGGTCTAGGGTTCAAATCCTGGCCGGGTCATACCAAAGACTTTAAAAATGGAACCTACTGCCTTTGTGCTTGGTGCTCAGCATAAACAATGGAGTAGGGAAAACAAGCCAGTGAGCCACAACTGGAAAAAAGGCTGTGGTCGTCTCAGCTTGAACCAATTGGTTGGAAACTGGGATGTTAAACCTCATCTAATCTAACCTAACCCCCCACCCATGGATGGTTCACATTCATAGGCCTTCATATACAACTGTTAAAAGTTCTACCCTGTTTTCCTTTGAAATGGGAAAGTGCATGACCTCCCCAGTGGACAACCTGGTGAGGGGGGGGGGGGGGTTGTCTTCTTACAAATTGTGCCTTGATCCTTGGTGGACACTTTTTAACTGTGTCTTGGGCAATGTTGGGCCTAGGTCTGTTTTTTGGGGGGGGGTGGGTGGGTGGGGCAGGGATACGTACAGTCTTCCTCCAAAATACTTTGGGGAAATTTTGGTTCTGGTATAGAGGGATCTCTGTGAGTTGCTCCATGAATTGAAACATTTAGGCAAAGTTAGCATGTAATTAAAAAGAAGTGCTGGAAATCCTCCCACACATTTTTCAACAATTTCACCATGGTTAAAATAATCATAGTGACACTTTCTTTAACAATCTTGCAAGTACTTGCAGGATTTTGAAAGAATGCATGTGGGAATCAATTACATATTACATGATAGCACTGCCAAATTAATGACCTGTGCAAACACTGGTCTTGCACACTTTGAGAATATCTGCTTCCTACAGTACTCTTATTGCTGCTTCAGTTTTTCCTTTGACATGAAGACCGACTGCATGGTCAAGTGGTTAGCGCAGCCGACGTGCAGCTGGAAGGTCTGGGGTTGACTCCTGGCCAGGTCATACCGAAGACTAAACCTACTGCCATTGTGCTTGGTGCTAGGCATAATGGAGTAGGGAAAACAAGCTATGGAGCCACAACTGGAAAAAAGGCCGTGGCCGGCCCAACTTAAACCAGTTGGTTAGAAACTGAGCTGTAAAACCTCATCTAACTCTAACTCCTTTGACTTAAGGATGCTTTGTATTTATTGGCCATGCGCAGGGCTGGAAAAAATGTTTGCTTTCAGGGAAGCTGGAGAAAAATTTTCCACAATTCCTTCAATATTTTCATGTACAAAATGATGTAAATTCTCCTCCAGTTTCCAAAATTTTCTTCCAAATACACAAATTTCCCAGGAAGGAGCCTATTCCCAACTTCCCATCTATTTCCACCCGTGCATGCATGTGCAGAAAAAAAGTTGTTTGACAGTACATAGAGCTGTGGCAGTAAACTTTGACATTTGTGAAAATTAAAGACTAAGACACACGTAATGGTCAAGTCTGACAGTCAAGTGTTTTTTTATGAACGACAATAAAGAAAGGTGCGCTCTTAAACTTTGGTTTGAATGGTAAATTTGCGAACTGTTAAATGTGTGCAAACAACAAATAACTATTGAAATTTGCTCTCTCGATAAAGACAAATTATTTTTGATAAGGGTAAATGTGAAGTCCATTGGGAACGTAGGACTATGAGGGAGACACTTTACTGTATGCGCAAGAAGGTAGTGAACTTATATTGTTTTGACATAGACCCTTTTCCAAATAGCAATTACAAAGGATTGTGGGATAGAATTTTTGTACACATCCTTTTTGGCCACAGTAAAATGCCATTAACATTAACAATGCGTACCAAAAACTCTATCCCACAATCCTTTGCAATTGCTATTTGGAAAAAGGTCTGTTGGTGACACTTTAGGAGTAAAAAAAAAAAAACTTGCTTACAAATATCATTCCAGTTTGACCTGAAAAATGGCCCTGTCCTCTATTTTTTTTAACATATAACACTGGATCTGGTCAGATTTCAGTAAAAGGTTATTTTTTGCCCCTAAATGGGTTGGTGTACTCATTCTCATAAAGTTGGCAGACATTTGAACACTTTAATAGAGCTGTAACCGTTTAGCGATTAATCGCTAAACGATCGCATGTGTAATAAACGTTTAGTACAAAGCTACCAGCGATTAATCGCAAAACCCGTTTTTGCTTACGAAATAAAAAAACAATCTGCAGTCATTACAGAAAATTAGATGTTCACTTTAACTCTTTTTGAAAAAGTGAAATACATAATTATACAAATGGTACACACGTAAACATACAACATCAAAGTTGAGCTTCTATGAGGTTCCGTGTTTGAGGTTCATGGAAACTATGTCCCCCAGACCAGATGTCACTAACGCATTTTACATATTCATCATGTTCAAGAGCACGTTTGAAGTTTCTCAGTCGATCATAGGTACTTGCGATTAATCGCTAAACGATCGCAAAATTTTGCGATTAAACATTTAGTAATTTAGCTAAACCTTCACAGCCCTACACTTTAATAGATTTGGAACCAGTTTTTTTATGACAGTTGATTGGAAAACTCTGGGACATAATAAGAAAGATAATGACAAAATAATGTGGACCCAGCTTCACTTCCACTTGTTGTCTTTTTTACATAATAATTTGAAAACAAACAAACATAAAATAATGAAAAAGGTCCCTGCTGACGTGACAGAACTGAAATGACTTCAAGTAAAATTTCTTTGCAATGCATGCGAACTTGGTTGGTACTGTACCCAGACTTTTAGTAAACATTTTAATCTGCAAATTTTTCTAGGCAAAAAGCACATGCAGTCTTTTGCACTTCTGCTTACCTCTTATACAAGATGGCATGTTCAGACAACTCAACAGGTACTGTAGCTTATTTGAACAAGTGCACCAACTCATTTGGAAGTGCCTAACCATCAGTCTGTTCATCAGGCCTTCCCATTCAACAGGCAGGCTGATCGGGGTGGCAGACATCTTGTGGTCTGCAAAGTTCAAATTTTCAGGATGAACTTGCCATCACTCGTGGATCTCTTTGCCACAGCAGACAGCGTGCAACTTTCATCATCTGTACAGGTCCCTCAACCTGGCAGCCAGAGCCACAGATGCCCTCTCATGTTTGTGGGGCAGTGTCTACATGTAAGCTTTCCTCCAGTGGGGCCTCATTTGCCTGGTGTTGAACCAGCCCTGGTTCAGCTTCTTCTCCAGCCCCATGATTACAGCTCCTACCAGCTTCCTACTGGGACTGGCCTCCTGTAACAGCTCCAGGGGAGATCTCCTAGCTGTCACAGCTGCATTTCATTGTAAAAACACCCTGTCGACATATCTGGCCACTCTTAGGCATAGCTTCACTGTGCAGGGCAGTACAGCAACAGATTCCAAGAAAATTGTCTGTTCTGTTCATATTTAGAAAGAAAATCACTTTTAATCAAACTGTATAGCAAATGATTTTCTCACCATAGATTCAGATCAAGCCCAGGTCCAGTCTATCAGTTTTATAGTAGGGTTCAAATTTCATTTTGTTTGAATTTTCTTAAAGCTCTGAAAAGGTTTTTTTTTTGTCAATATTTAAAAAAAAAACTCCCTTTACAGTAAGAGTTTTATGAGACTCTTTTGGAGTCCACACCCTGGGCAATTTTTAAAGTTTTTTTTTGTTGGCAATTATGAAGGAGGGGGGTGAGGGTGATTCTTGTAACTTTAGTTGTTACTTCCCTCATTTTTTAGCTCATACCAGCATGCTGGTGTGAGCTATTGTGATCATGCGGCGTCACTCTATCTATCTATCTATCTCTCTGTCTGTCTGTCTGTCTGTCTGTCTGTCTGTCTGTCTGTCTGTCTGTCTGTCTGTCTGTCTGTCTGTCTGTCTGTCTGTCTGTCTATCTATCTATCTGTCCACACTTGTTCAAAATGCTTCTCCTCCCACATGCTTTCGTGGATTTTTTTGAAACTAGGGCACAATGTTCCTTGGGTGGTGGGCCATTTGGCGTGTTCAGGAATTTTTGGTCCAAGGTCCAATGTGGACCCTAGGGCCCATTTTATGAAATTCTACAAAATGCTTCTCCTCCTACAGATTCTCTTGTACAATGTTGATGGTTTGCCATAATGTTACTCTCTTATTGGTCCCTTCGGGGTGTTCAGGAATTTTGGGTCCAAGGCCCAAGATGGACCGTTGGGTCCATTTTGTGAAATATTGCAAAGTAATTAACTTCTTCTCTATTTAATGTTCAAAGAGAGGTAACAGCCTCTCATTATAATGCTTGGTTAGTGATCTCATTATGGTGTTCTTGAATTTTGGCCTAAGGTCCCATGTGGGCCCCAATGGCTCATTTTATGAAATTTTACAAAATACTTTTTCTCCTACAAATTGTGTTGTACAGTGTTGATGATTTGTCATAATGAAGCTCTGTTAATGGTCCTTACAAATTACTTCTCCAATTTGGGATGAAGAATACTTTGGATACCTTTCTAACCAATTTTGTGCCACCCCTCTATTTTACCAGTCTCACAAAATCACTTTACTACCTATTTTCTCTGTACTGCACCCTCTTTAAAACTGTCTGTGTAGAAGAGGTCAATCCTGTGCAGTTGTTTAGGTTAGTTTAAAGGGAGCTGCTTAATGGGATTTCCATTGGGTATTTCCATTGTGTGTGCATTGTCAGAGCACGTGGGTGTGTTTGTCATAGTGACGGTAGTGACCCTCTGTTAATGGTTCTTTTAGGGTGTACAGAAATTTTGGGTCCAAGGCCCAATGTACCTTAGGGTCCATTTTGTGAAATATTGCAAAATGGTCAATTCCTCCTCCAGTTAATGTTAAACAGAGTTGAAGGCTTGTCATAATGGTGCTTGGTTAGTGATCTGTTTAATGTTTATGGTGTTCTGGAAGTTTGGGTCTAAGGTCCCATATGGGCCCTATGGCCCTTTTTATGACACTTTGCAAATTGCTTACTCCTGCAGATTCTCTTGTACAATGTTGATGGTTTGTCATAATTATATTTGGGTAGTGGTACCTTCAGGGTGTTTAACAAGTTGGGGTCCAAGGCACAAGGTGGACCATAGGGTCCATTTTGTTTAGTATTGCAAGTGATTAACTTTTCCTCCAGTTAATGTTTAACAGAGTTGACGGTCTGTTATAATGATCCTTGGCTAGTGATCTGTTTCTGGTTTTGTGGAAATTTGGTCCAAAAGCCCATGTGGACCCTATGGCTCTTTTATGAAGTGTGCAAAATGCATCTTCAACTACAGATTCTCTTGTACAGTGTTGATGGTTTGTCATAATAATACCTGAAATTTGGGGTCCAAGGCCGAAGATGGGCCCTAGGGGCTTTGCTTTCTTAAATTGTATTCGTGAAACAACTTACAAAGCAAAGATACAGTAGCGTGACAAATTTTTTGTGACATTTAGGAAGGTGCCATCAGGGTATGTGAGATTTGGGGTCATAAGCCATTTGACGTCATTTAAAGTCATATGATGCTTGCACTAACAAAGACTAGAAGCCAGGGACCCTTAATTGGATGAAGGTATGAGCTTCAGCACCATTGGTGCTCTAGTTTAACATTTGGAGGGATGGTTTGGCTACTGCAGGAACAAATCCTCGATCGTCCCAGGGTATTTTTATTCTGGTTAATGGCTGATCCCAGTGTAAGTACAGGGTTAAGGATCATACATTACTATGTCATAAACACAGTTTATATCATTAGTCTTGTTATTCCAGTGTAAGTACAGGGTTAAGGATCATACATTACTATGTCATAAACACAGTTTATATCATTAGTCTTGTTATTCGAGATAGCAATTCTTTCAGCTTAATGGTTACTCAGTTTCAAAACTCTGTGTAATATCTCAAGCTGCATACACTGACATATAGATTACATTTGGTACCAGCTACTTAGCAAACAAATGCTCTGGTACAGTACTTTCTTTACAACATACAGTAAAGGACAAGCACATGCAGTGCCCTGTATTGATCTGTACAGTAGGGGTACAGTGATGCCCGATGCTTTGCCTTAACTGTATAATTAAATTACATTACATAGTTTAGGGTCTGCTTGGTATCACATTTTATAGGAAAAAACTCCCATTTTTAAAATCAACTGTTTTGCATGGTAAATTATTTAAGCTGTAATTAATCATGTTTGCATTTAATTATAAGTGCTTATTTGCCATTAAAGTTTAACATCTCAAGGTTTTTAAATTACAAAAGAGTTGGTTAAGCCCCTGTAGTGTTGTCTATATTAATGAAAGTTAAATATACTCAAACACGGAAAAGGAAAACACCCCTTTTGCTGTAAATTATGTGTCATTTAATAAAACTGCCAATATTTATGATTCATCAGTATTACTGTTATAGTCAGTGGGAACCTTTAACTAATGAGACAAAATGTGACCCCCCCCCCCCAGGCCCCCACTGTGACTCTAAAATGTGTGTCATTTTGGACCAGTTCGAAAGTAACATCTGCTATATAAAGTTGGAATTAATATATCATTCTTTAAAGACATTCCAAATGAAAGAAATACAGCAAACAGCCACCTTAACTTACAAAGTGGGCCATATACAGTACTTTTGCTAGTCTAGTACTGCACTGTATCTGACTGTTTAGCAAAATCATCAAGTTTGAGTGAGCTCTCTAGTATTGTTCTTCTGTCAAAGTGAAATTAATTGCAGAACATATTTATGCTGGTAGAAATGTCATCTTGAATTTCTCTTTTTGTTTTTGGTTTAAAGAATGTTTTATTTCGTATTTGTCAGATACAGTACTATATGTCAGCAGCTTTTGTTAGAACTGAAAGTTAAAGCAAGATTCTAGAAGAAACTTGTGGTTGCAGTATTCAAAGTATGGTAACTTTCAATGCTTTACACATTTTGCTGCAGCAGGAATTAATATTGAAGACTGTACTCAGTGAGTAGCATACCATAAGTGGTACTGTAATCAACAGCCATGGTCCCCATGTTTAAACTATTGGTTGGATGGTTTTGAAGAAATGCACGGCAATTTTGGAAAAAAAAAACAAAAAAAAGTGTGATGTAATTGTGGAAAGCACAATCATGCAAAGTGGCCACTGATTCACTAAACCTGTCATATGATTGTGGAACAGCATTGTTCATGTACTGGTATGTAGTTTCAATGCTGCAGGTGAGCAAGTCTGTTGGGATCTTTTGGAATGTATCCACCCACAGTTTTTGTCAGGACTCCCAGCTTTATCTGTCAATGGTTGAAAATCACACAGCTCAGTGCATGTTTCTGAACCTACAGTATGTGCTGTCTCTGTAGTGATATAATGCTGCTACAGTCCTTGCATGCACCAATACATATGATGGCCTGTATGATGCATATTTACAGGTTTATGGGGGGGGGGGGGGAGGGGGGATAGAATTCTATTTTGGGGTTTTGCGGCCTATGGACAGAAATCTGTAATGATTTATTGACATATCAAGTTGATTAGCTTAATGTAAAACATTTTTGAGTTTCTATAATATCCTAAAAAGTCTTAATGAAATCAGACTGTGATTGGCTTGAAGGTTGCAATCGTCTGCTGTATGAATTAATGATCTTTTGACTTGCACACTTCTGTAATATTTTATGGGATCTGCTTCCAAAGGGGCTGCTGTTTTGAGTGCGCTCTTTGAGCCAGCATTACTCTTGGTTCAATGAATAACTAGTGCTCAATAAATCCCGAAGGAATTGGTAAAAGACCGGCTTAATTAGGCCATTGGTTGTTAAATTGCTTATTCAAGCAAGCCATTGATTGGATCAGTTCTTCCCAAGTGAAGTGTGTAATTACTTGACAGTATGGTCTATTCCTAATGCATGTTCCTTTTATTTACATGATGTGTGTACATCAGTGTGTAGTTATGGATACTGCACACGTGAACACAGTTCTTTATTTTAACACTGTGAATTAAGAGAAGAGTCGCTGGAGAAAGTGATTTTGTCCCCTTTTGGTGTGGAAACTTTCATTTGCAGTACACAAACTGTACTACTTGAAATGTGTAAGATTATGTACAGTACTTCACTAAGTCAAAGTGGGTGGTTGGATAGGCGTAACCAACTTGCCAAAGTACAGTAGTGTATGAGTGTATACAGTAATAGTGCACAGCATGGTTGGATATGGTTTTTGCACAACCTTGTCTCTGTACATGTACAGTTCAGCATGGTAGTTCAGCTAGAACTTACTGTAATTCAGTGCCTTTCACAGATGTTTCATCACCTGGTCTCCCATTTTCCGCTTCCTAGTGAGTTAAAATTCTACCAACAAAGTTTGTACTTCAATTGCTCCAGCTCAGGTTTGCAGCAACCATCTGATTGGCACAAAGACAAAAGGCCCAGGCCATCATGCATGTTTGAATGCCTAAGGCAGTATTTGGCTTAATATCACTTCAGGGATGGAGGCTTCATTACTATATACACCTCACATTTCACTGATCTGCATCAGGTCCAATTGGCACGTACCTTCCTGTCTGCATACATAGAGAGCATGGGGACCTGTTGGTTGAGGTGCTGGACTTGTGATCCTAGGATTGCTAGTTCGAGTCCTGCTGGGTTCATATGTTGTGTTCTTGGGCAAGATGCTTTATCACTATCAGGGATGTAGCTACGGTGGGCGGCACTGGGCGGTGACACCCAGCACTCGATATTCCCGCCCGGCACTCCAGGCAAACACACGTCCCCCCGCCCACCACAAATCTGCCTACCGAGACCTAACACTAGCCCTAAATTTACTCCCTAAAGTAAAATGAGGGAAAAATGAAAAATTAATGGCTGAAAAATGGGGTAGATGCCATGGGGTGGGGTGAGGTGCTTTCCCCAGATGAGACAATTACCCGGCACTCAAATTTTGCTAGCTACATCCCTGATCACTATATATTGTTTCTTAACTTTATTTCCACCCAGGAGTTAAATGGATACCTGTGAGGTACAGTTGGTACACATAAATATGATTAAACTCATACAACCACAACAGTTAGAAAAAAGGCATAAATATTTTATGCAAAATGGACTAAAGCTTGTCTGATTTTCATACATTCCATGGGTTCCAAAGTCTTTGGGGTTCTAGTGTGTGATTCCTTATGCTTACAACTCATCCAAGTCCCATTGATTTACTGTTGTTTGTAAACATAAGAAGGTCATAGAACAACATTACAGTTTAAACTCTGCCTTGCATTATGAATATTTTATATATAGTGAACCGGGTACCGGAAGTCGATGGTCGGTCGGATACCCAGGAAAATATAACTTAGGCTACAAGTTTGTTGTAAAGTCATAATAAGAAATTTTGCTTTGCACATTGATACTGTATAATATAACACCAACGTATCTTACGTATGGGCATGACAAGTGTTCTTTAGGCGTGTGCGCGATAAATTTTGCCGGGAAAAGTAACATGTAAGGTGTTCTGTCACACGTGCAATCTATGTTAGTGAAACTTTGGACCGGATAGCAATTTCAGAACCGGGTCCTGACATCGTCGGTCGGGTACTCGGGTACTTGGGTACCCGGGTACCCGGGTACCTGGTGCAAACACTAATTTTATATGGTAACCAATCAACAGTTGAGAAGTAACTTTAAGTTAGGCTCATGAATGTCGTGAAATAGGTTGATCTGTGTCATTGTTTGCAGGTGTTAGAATAGAGTACAGGTATGTACATTATGCGAAAAGAATTACATATTCAACACCTGCTGCAAAGGTTATGAATATGAAAAATGTTCATTTCTTATGCAAAGAGGACTGGAAAACTTTGGCTGAGGAGATTCCTGACAAATACAGTTTTACTTCATACCAGACTAAATCATTCCAAATGACTCATTTTAAAATGCAAAACATCAAAAGATAAGTAAGTTGCAAAAATCTAGTCTTTGATCTTAATACTGATTGATACGTTCAGAAAACACTGCTTTTGACAGCAATTTATCAACAAAAGTTTGAGAATGACATTTTCAACATTCTGATTTTGAAAGGAGACTTGTTTTCAGGCAGACACAAAGTGAATGTTTTTTTGAATAAATAAAACTTAACAAAAGGGGAATAGGTTTCATTGGTGCTTTAAATTTGCAAATTACATTTTTTATGCAGAAATAGTTTTTTGAAGGGCTCAAAAAATATCTTTTTGGTACAGTATCATAGCTTTCTTTGAAGCTCTTAAGAGATGTTGTCAGACTTTTTCATATCTGCAAGCAGTATAGACTTGGACTGTCTGTCTTCATTGGGGCCTAGAAGAAGGTAGCAGATAGACCTCCTGAGGGTATCTCCAAAGTAAAAAAAAAAAGGAAAAGAAAGAAAATTAATCTTGAAAGAAAGTCATTTGTCACCTCATAGTGGTGTAAATTGGGGACTCTGACTGCATCATGCTCTGGATAAAACTTGGGAATTTAGTTCACACTTGACATTTGAATTCAATTCATATTTAAAAGTAAAAAAAATGAAATGATGTCATTTTTCCTGTGTGCTTGATATGTTGGAGTTTATTTTACAGTAGCTTATGAAATGAACTCTGTAAAGGGAGGTGACACCAATTTCTTTATTCCTTTTTTTTTGGGGGGGGGGGAGGGGCGGGGTGGGGGGGACTGCTTTCCGTTTAAGAGCCTTATTTCATATATATTGGTTGTCTTCTCTAGTCTAGTCAGGTGAATGCATGAAAATTGATATAAAAGTATTTAATTTGCTTGATTTCAGGATGTATGTTATTTTTACACATGAATGTATCCTGTTCCAATGGTATTTGAGTATGGGGGTGTATTTTACAGTAACATGTCATCAATAATGTTTTTCGAATTAGTAGAATACTGCTGTACCTATGTAGTAACTAGTCTCTAGAGAATTGTAATTTAATTCTGTGAAACTTTTCATTACTTTGTAAAGAATGTTTAGAACACTAAGTAACTGCAAATCACATTTATTTAGTATCTCCTTGCTACATTTACAGTAGTATGCATTGTTCCCTGATGGAAGGGAGGCCCGGCCCCAGAGGATGTTTAAGCTCCACACCCCCTAACTTGAGTGAGAATTGGCCCAGGGACTGGCTGAACTGTCTTTTTTGATTCCTTGCCGAAGGCAGGCAAGGAATCTATGCGATGGTGATGTCGTGTGTGTGTGTGTGTGTATGTATGTATGTGTGTATGTGTGTGTGTGTGTATGTGACGCCTAGCTTGTAAACACGATATCTCGAGGTAGCAATGACCGACACTTTTCATATTTGGTATATAGATTTGTCATGTTGAGAGGAAGAACCCTATTGTTTTTGGTGGAGGTCAAAGGTCATTTGAGGTCACCAGAGGTCAAAAACCGTAAACTTTGTAAACATGATATCTCAAGTTAGCAATGACCGACACTTTTCATATTTGGTATACAGATTTGTCATGTCAAAAGGAAGAACCCTGTTGTTTTTGGTAGAGGTCAGAGGTCATCCAGGGTCACCGGAGGTTAATCTGCGAAAACCTTGTAAACGGCTTGTAAACACGATATCTCAAGATAGCAATGACCGACACTTTTCATATGTGGTATATAGATTTGTCATGTTGAGAGGAAGAACCCTATTGTTTTTGGTAGAGGTCAAAGGTCATCTTAGGTCACCAGAGGTTAAACGGCGAAAACCTCGTAAATATGATATCTCAAGATAGCAAAGGCCGACACTTTTCATATTTGGTATACAGATTTTACATGTCAAGAGGAAGAACCCTATTGTTTTCGGTGGAGGTTAAAGGTCATTTGAGGCCACCGCAGGTTAAAAGCCGAAAAGGCTCGTAATCAAGCTATCTCAAGATAGGAATGACCGACACTTTTCATATTTGGTATATAGATTCATCATGTTGAGAGGAAGTACCCAAAAATTTTTAGTGAAGGTCAGAGGTCATTTGAGGTCACCTTAGGTAAAAGGCCAAAAAGCTCGTAATCACTATATCTCAAGATAGGAGTGACCAACACTTTTCATATTTGGTATATAGATATGTCATATTGAGAGAATGAATCCTATTGTTTTTGGTGGAGGTCAAAGGGCATTTGAGGTCACCAGAGGTCAAAGACCAAAAACCTTGAAATTGGGATATGTCAAGATAGGAATGGCGGATATAGATTTGTCATGTTGAGAGGAAGAATGCTATTGTTTTTGGTAGAGGTCAAAGGTCATCTGAGGTCACCAGAGGTTGAATTACAGAAACCTTGTAAATGGCTTGTAATCACGATATCTCAAGATAGCAATGACAGCCACTTTTCATATTTGGTATATAAATTTGCCATGTTGAGAGGAAAAACCCTATCTATTTTGGTGGAGGTCAAGGTCATCTGGGGTTACCAGAGGTCAAAAAACAAAATTTCCCAAGAATTCCCAAGATTATCATATGGGGTCATCAGAGGTCAAAAAGCAAAATATCGCAAGTATTCCCAAGATTGTCCTCTGGTTTCACCAGAGGTCAGAAAGCAAAATTTCCCAAGAATTCCCAAGATCGTTATCTGGGGTTATCAGAGATCAAAAAGCAAAATTTCCCAAGAATTCCCAAGATCGTAATCTGAGGTCACCAAGGGTCAAAAAGCAAAATTTCCCAAGAATTTCCAAGATTGTTATATGGGGTCACCAGAGGTCAAAAAGCAAACTTTCCCAAGAATTCCCAAGATAGTCATCAGGGGTCACCAGAGGACAAAAAACAAAATTTCCCAAGAATTTTCAAGATCCAAGATCCATTGGAGTTGAATTCCTTTCAAGACACTTTCGTTTTCTTTTTTGTTATATTTGGTGGGGTTCAAAGTTCATGTGAGGTCAGCAGAGGTGAAATTGTTAAAATATCGTAAAATGATGTAGTCAAGGTAGATAAATTTGAGGGATAAACCTCAGTACAACAAAGCATCCCCATTCGGCAAGGAATCACTAAGCCCTTAGGCTTTCTGGTTATCCATTTCTGCAAGTGTTTTGAAAATGATATAATCATTGTTGAACAGAAGTTATTTCGACTTTTACTCGCTTGAATTAGAAACCATTGTTTCCTCTTGCACAGATCTGCAAAACCAGTATCCCAACAACGTTGTCCTCCCGGAAGTTTTGAAGTCCATCCCCAAGTCGAATGAACTGCCAAAGGTCAGAAGTAGGTGGAACATTAATGAGGTAAGTGTCTCTGCTTCCAGATTTTAGTTGTAAAAAGTGCAACTTAGCATCAAGCAATTGTCCTGTTGAATGAGCTGCTATCAGATGTATTTTGTCAGTGTTTTGAAAGTGATTGATGTCCATCTTGTAAGTGAGCGGGGAAGACTTCTTGGGAGGGGAGAAATGGCAGGCACAGAGAAGGAAGTACTGAAATGCCAGTGTTGTAGCTGTTACAATGTGTACAGTATTTTGGATGAACCTAATTTTTCATTCATTTTCCTTTGATTTATTTGATGAGGAATAGAGTTTGAATAGTTAAGTACCCACAAGGAACATTGAGGTTGGTGTACTGGTGCTGGGGGTTAGCGTGGAGGGGCGAGGTGAGGGTACATACTCTAACATGGCCTTTTGTATCTGTGGGCACTGTCAAGTATTGTAAAGCTGTTTTGATATTAAAATAATCTGTAAATTAGTTTCCTACAGTGCCTATTAAATTGTAAATTTTATGCATAAAGTGAGCTGTACAGGGTACCTCAACGAGAATTCAAAAAATTTTGTCGAGGTAAACTTTTCAAGGGAGGCCAGACAGGAAGTACTGTACAGATATGCATCTATTTATCAGTATGAATGAAAATTTTTAGGACCAGTGAATGGATTTCTTTGAGACTCTATTCTTCTCTTTGTGTGCAATACTTTTTTAAACCGTCTTCCCTTTTGGCTTAAACCTGCATTTGAAATCTAGAAGCCCCAGACATATTAGATGCAAAGCAGCTCATTATGGCAAGGTTGTTGATTTCATGTTCAGTTGTCATGTCATTATCACCATGCATTTTTTTTTTTTTGAAAAGCGCAAGTTATTGAGTGGTCTTTGATCTTGCTAAACCTTGTCATTGCTTGCTAGAAAGCTTTAGATACAATGTGTTGCATAAGCTCTCACCCATTCAGGAGAATTTCAGTTTTCTCCCAAACGGGAGAATCTCCCGAACTGGTGGGCAGTGTTTTTGAGCTTGGCCAGTTATTGGGGTACTCCCATACCTGACTATCCCATGTCAGACAAAAATTAACAGTGGAGAATGCCTGCACCCTTTTAGCTTAGCCTCAGCCAGCCAGTTTTGCCACATTAGCACGAAAGGTTTATAAAAAGCTAAAATGCAGAAATCCTGCTTGGATTTCTTTTTTGAAGGCAAACTCATACTGATACAGTTTTAATTGAGAGCAGTTATTACATGCAGCATAAATGATGGATTGTATACTGTAGTTCTGGATTAAACACTAGCACGGCATACAGCTGGAAAATTTTTCATGGGGGGGGGGGGGGAGTTGTGCAAGAGTTGGGGGGGGGGAGCTCTGCCATTTATTCTTGAGCTGCAAATAACTTGATTTCTTCTGTAAGAACCTTATTTTTTGAAAATAAAGCTACCATGCTGCCAATATTTTGAATTACAGTATAATTCTGTTGTTGATCTATGGTATAATCATGGTTTAAGGGTATAATAAATCTACTTCACCCCTCCTTACCAGGGAGTTTTGCAAATTTTCTGTACCACAAATATGTTTCCCTTTAATGGATCAAAGCGTTGTTTCTTGAGTGCAGTATTCCTGGTTCATGGGCCATAGATTCAATACTACTCTACTACAGGACTTACTAAGTTCATTATATAGCTCAGCACAGAAACTATACCCTTCAGTCACACCAATGAGATTACAGGTTAAGGTGTACTTTGCAGTCTGAACTGAGTCCCTATTTTGTGCTACCTGTGGAGGATATGATATTCAACCTTTTTCTTTGATGTGATCATGTGAGGAGCATAGCTGGAAACTTTCTTGTATTTCCTGAGTACAGTGTTCTATTCATCTTATTTATGAGAGGAGTTGAATCTCTGATGAGAGGTGAGCCCTAGATTTACTGTACTGTATGTCAAAGGTGAATCATGTGCAATGAGAGAATTTCCATAAATTTGTGACTCCTTGAAAGTATTTAAATATTAGTTTGTGGACCTTTTCTCATCATATGATTGTCATAAACCAGAAGACTTTGCCTCACATATGGTAAACTCACTCATGTTCACAAACAAATGATGTTACAGCTGATAATGGCAGAGGAGTTACAGGTGCTCACAATTGCTCAATGGGTGTCACAGTGAAACAGAGATCCTGATTCACAGGTCTACTGTCTGCGTGCAATCGCACCAGCATTTAAGCAAAACCTAACATGCACGCATGTTCTTGCGAATGCTTTATGTGCCATCCAGTGCCTACAGTGACTTTTAACTGTCAATGGTCTAATACCAGCAAAAGTACATGTCACAGGAAAAAAAAAAAAAAAAAAAAATGCTACCTTTTATTATTTTACTGTAAGAGTCAAAATCAAATTATGTTACAAGTCTACATGTACAGTAGACTTGTACTGTAAGTACAACACTGTCCAGTAGGCCTACCGTGTTTGCGGCAGGATAGGTTTGTAAAGAGTTGCTAAAATAAGAAGCATGTTTAAATTCATTCTCAGACTTCATTGTGATTGAACAGTATAGCAGTGTTGGTGCTACTGTAGGTCTCAGAATTTAGGAGGAAATCCCCTCCCCCATCCCCCAGAAAAAATATTTTGGGCAGGATTTTGGTTCAAGGGGGTTCTTGATAAGGTGCAACACACAAAGACAACTTTTCCCAACAGATTTCTGCAGAAGATGTGGTGGGATATTCCTGCAGGTGATTTTAAAACTTGCGGGATTGTTGAGAAAAGTGTGGGAATCACAGGATCCCGCTACAGTACCTTGTGTGAACACTGCAGTACAGTAATAGATCTGTTGCATTGTGTAATTATACTGTACAGTAGATGTATTGTACTGTAAGTTGTAACCTGGACCTTCATACATGTACTGTATAGCACACACTGTAGGCCTGTATGTGTACATGGCTGTGGTTCATGACAGTGCAGCTACTTGTGAATGAAAACTGCTGAGCTTTGCAGAAATTTCAGCTATTGTTGCAAAGTTTTTATTACTACACAGATAATACAGACAGTCTAAGGATGTTTCTCATACAAATGAGACTACTGTAACTGCTTGGGTTTTCCAACGATACACTTCTTTATTATGCACGGGGGTTTCCCATAAAATTTTGGATTTATGCAATTTACAGTATGCCTGAGGCTGATACCCTTTGTACACCGCATTTGGGGAAAATGAAGTCACCCCAATGTGAATTGGCACCGTACAGTACTGTATAGAGGGAAATTTTCACGGAGGTTAAATTTTCGTGCTTTTCGCGACCAAGTATCTAATCACGAATTTATGTGAACAAGGTAGAGATTCGCCAAAAATTAGCCTTGCGGAAATTTCCCGCTATACAGTATATACCCAAACCTCCTAATCCACAAACAGCTGTTTTTAACCATGTGACAGTTTTAATACCCCATAGTTTAACATTATCTGCATTATGTACAGTATACTATGTTCTGAATTTTCATGGATGATAGTTGAAAGAGAAGAGAGGAGATTTGGAAAATGTGCAGGCAGATGATTTTTCAAGATACAGATTCCCCTCAAGTGTTGGTTCCTAAACTACTGTACCAATTTTTTTTGTTACATGCTATGTTCACAAAGTTAGTTTTTAAAATTGTATTTTCAAGTTTTTTTAGTACTGAGCATTAAAGGGAAAAGGCACCCACCCCAGCTTTACTTTGATACTGTACATCAGCTAAGTCTTTCATCATTTTGTATTTCCTTTTTGTTACTGTTATTGTATTTTATGTTTCTGAACAAAGGTATAGCTTGTATCTGGGTATATTAAAGGCATTTGCCAGTGACAAAAATCAATGACTTCAAAAAATGCAGAAAATTTTTCTCTTCTAGGAGGTGAAAACGGCATCTCAATAGCTTGTAGCGTTTGGAAGATACTAATTTTCAAAGAAATGCAATTTTTCTTGAGATTAAGGGCATTATGGGAAATCTGTGATGTCATCATGGCACATTTATTTGACAAAGCATTGAATTTCTTTATGATATTGACACTGTTGTAGGGAATATTTAGCAACTTTGTTTGTTATGCCATGCATACTGTATGGTGTAGATTTATGCTAAACCTACATGGAAAGATATTCAAACATTCCAACAGTATCAAATTTCCAGGACAACAGGACATTCAGTTATAAAGGAAAACAAATGAAATCTGAAGCAATGTGCCCACTTTAACATTCTGTGACCTTGATGAGAAGTGGAGGTATTTTTCGACAAAAATAAGTAGTCTTTAATATTACTGTAGATATCTCAAGTTAGGAAAAGAGTATTGCTACGGGGTTTGGAGGGTATGCACTGAAATGTTTTTCTCTTTCACATGGGACCCTTGTGAAAAGCCACTGGAAAATGCCTTTAAGTGTTAAAAACAGAATAATAATCTGCATGAACTGAACAATATATTAAAGTTGTCTTTTGCAGTCCTGCTGGGAGCTTTAAGTTTTCCATTATGAATGGGTCTGTCTTTCATAGTATTAAGGCAAAGGTTGCCACAGATTGAGAACAGCCTTTCATGAATTAGGTTATCAGGGTATGTTATGGTAATTCATATTGGGGTGGCTGCATGCATGTGCCCTTTAAGTTTTTAGTTTTGGTTTCCAGAGAGTGAAAGCTTTGGAGTCACCTCCCTCTCAGTAACCATGGCAAAAGGATGGTTGTAGTGCGACTGTTAATGTTGCTCTTTGTGTTACCCGTAGGCAGTGTTCTCCACTAGCTGTTTTGTCCGGGGGCTCCGCCCGTACAAAATCTGCCACACTACTTTAGCGCCCGGACAAAACTTTGCCGCCCGCACAGAAAATTGACCCGCCCGGTCAAGAAGTTGTCTGTACACTCAATCACAAACACCACAACCTAGTCATTTGACTGCCTTTTATATTTGATTTCAAATACTCATGACAAGCAATGTATAATGAAACATCGGAGATCCAAACCCAGCTCACTTGCACCTGAGCTCTTATATCATTCAATATCCACTTACTGCATTTCTTTCATATGTTTCCACAGTAGGAATCCGTTACCATGAAACTCATACACTAAACGAAACCATTCAATTGAACTGTCCCCTGGGTTTCCCGATTTTCACCCAAAATTTCCATTAAAGTGAACTACTTCATTATTGAATATTTAGAAAATAGTGTAATTTGCAAAAAAAAATAACAAAAAAAAGACCACAAAATGCCCAGATTTGAACACATAGGGAAGGCTAAGAACAAGGCCGTAGATTGCACCATTTGCGATCTAAGCCCTCCTAAATTGTCAAAATTTTCCCAAAGGGGAAGGTTTTCCTCCTCCCCTTAGACCCCTCCCCCAGGACGGTGATCACAAGAGCCCCCGGACAGAAAACAGACCAGTGGAGAACCCTGCGTAGGGACTCGGCACACACTTCATTTTGCATTAAATAATAGCAACTCAAGTAAAATTGCTGGACAACTTTTTAGTTGTGGTGCCTGCCATGCAGGAACCAGCAACTAATGTCACCGACACAAGATTGTGAACCTTGACTTGTCTAAGAACCTCTTCTTAGGCAGTTGGTTTCATCGAAATACAGTGTAATCCATATTGAAGGGATGGTTGTTTTGTTGGCCCTTGCTAATTTTGGTGATCTTTCTATGTGGTCTTTCTAAGGGAGTATTATGGGAACATTTCTTGATTTAAATGCATGGGTGGTGTGTATTTTAAAAAAATCTTTTAGAGTATGGACTCTAACCATGCTGTGCCTAATGTGGATGTGTTTCCAAATAGCGCCCTTTTATCAAATAGGCCAAACTTGTGTGAAATTTCAGGTTACTTTTCTGGTTCGCAACAACTCACGATCACCATCTCTTTATGTGCAGGACTCACTTCATCCTTGTTGAAATGTCAATTTCTGCTAGAAGACACATTAATTTATCTAAGAAAGAGCCAGGCAGTCCCATACGTCTTTTAAGACCGCATGTTTTTAAGCAAGATTTGTCCATCACATCATGTCCCTGACCCCACTCTCTCAGCCCTGTTCAAAGTCTAAGCTATACTCCACTGTGGCTAACGTCATGGCACTGCGACTAGTCTAGACACGTCTTGTTCCATGTTGCATTTGTACAGCACGAATTCTTGTTGAAAATTCCATTAATATACAGTAGACCCTTTTCCAAACAGTGAGTACAAAGGATTATGGGATACAGATCATGTAGTATGCATTTTTCTTTTGTCAATGGCATGTACAGCACTCTGACCGAAAAGGAAGGGTACACCAAAACTCATGATATTTTGTAATTGCTATTTGGAAAGGGTCTACTCCAGATGGTAGTTTTAACATAGCCTGTGTATTGTCAAAGTGACTTTACATGCAGCTTGCACCTTGTACATTTAAATGAACTTCTTTCTGTATTTAACTATCTAGAGCAAAATAGGGAATTCATTATACTCTTTGGCACAGTTCGGTATGGCGAGAAACAAGTAGACTGCACATGTAGTATGGGTACGTACTGTATGGTATCTTGATTTTCAGTGGTGCAGTGGTAGGTCCTTTAGAGATGAAAAATTTTTTAATATTTGAGGGTCCATAGATGCAAATTGGTTCTACTTATTGGGAAAATCTTGAGGAAATGACTTCAAATTTTTAACATTTTTTATTGATACAAGTATATTGCAGGCCCAGCGTCTTGTTGATTGTTCATTATTTTAACATGTATCTCAGACCATAAGTGTATGCATTATTACTCCTTGTTTGAAGACTGATACTGCCTGAAAACCTTTTCTTGGAAAAAGAGGCCCACAGACAGTACTCCATATGTCACATTAGTGCTTACTGTGTAACAGATACATGAGGCCCTGTGAAGAATTATGTGTAGTGATGTCCTTTGGTTGAGTAGCTTGCAGCCCATGAAGTTGATCTAATGAAGATGGTGACTTTACCCTGCATGTACAATATATCTCATAAATGCCTACAGTACTGATGTAATACAGTGCTATTATAGGCTATCAAGGAGATGCGCTAATGTTTTACGGAGAGCAGGTACAGTCACTACAGTGTACAGTATGGTTGAACAAACAATTTGCTCGTAAAGTCATTGCTAACTGGAGCAAGGAATAGCAGGAATGCATCACTGTGAAAAAAAAAAGATCTGCACTTGAGATTGCGAGGTTGTTTTTCTGGTAAATTGCATTTTGGCAGTACTACTGTTTGTTTAAAATCCAAACCTAGTTTCAAAAGATAGAGTGCACTTTATACAGTAGTAAGTACAGCTAAAACTAGTCCGCAGTCTGCTGACCTAGTATTTGGGAAGCTTTGGGGCTTCCCATACTAGGTCAGCAATATACCCATTGTAAAAATTGGGCTACCGCACCTTCAAAAATTTTGAATGGTCTCGAACATTCTCAAATTCACGTATACTCCTACATAATTGACCTCTACAGGTCCTTTATATGTTTAAGACCCTTCATTCTAAGATTTTTTGAACTTAGTGTCCAAAAAGAGACCAAAAATTTTGATTTACACAAACGATCCTATTTTGTTTTTTAAACATTCTGTGAAACTGCTAAATCGTGTAACTAGGACGTTCACACTATTGTATGCTAAATAGCACGCATTGCTGTTCAATTGTGACATAGTTCATAGCTATAGTTACGTTCATACACGCGCATACGCGTATATAGCAGCAATCACTGCAGCAACGCACGCAGACGATGTTACTGTCACAGTAACATGCGGTCAAAAGTTTGTGTTGCAATAGCCTAGGCCTAGTTCAGGGAACAAAGTGTATGTGAAAACTAGGCCTAGGAACCCTAGGCTAAGCTAAAACCTGATGAAACAGTATGTTGTTTGGTAAAGATGAGGGTCTGGTTGTACAGTATGTGCAAAAATTTGCTATTTTACTGTTTTCAGACATGTACTGTACAGTACTGTATGTTGAATGTTTTGACATGTTCAGTTTAAGTTGGCAGCGGGCCACTGAGTTGAGTCTACTTCATACTCAGTCATACATGCTTGAGACAGAAATGTTTATTACAGAAATGTTTATTACAAGGTCATGGCCAGTCCATGTTATTGTAACTGGTAGTACACAGACTTGCAGCCTTGTGTGCTGAGTGTATATCTTTCTTTACCTGGACTGTACTTGATGAATGGGCAAACGCTTTTGAAATTTACACTTGTAGATATTGACTTTTCAATAAAAAGAAGAAGTAACTTACATCTAATTTTTTAGTACTATTGCAGATGGACCATTTTCTGCCCTTTGCTAATTTTGTGTTCCCCGTACAAATCATTAAAATTTAAAGAATTACATACAACCCTAAGTTGTAAACTAGTTTGAAAAATCAAGCAACTTGTTTTTGCAAAAAGAAAAAAAAAAGAAAAATTAAATAAATAAATAAATAAATAATGTATGTATATATGTATATATATATATATATATATATATATATATATATATATATATATATATATATATATATATATATATATATATATATATATATATATATATTTAAGAAAGCGCCGACGATGAGCACGAAGACGATAACAGTAACAGCAAGGAGGCAAAAAAGTCTAACAACCGACCCCAATGGACGCCCCCTGACGGCCGCAATCACCATATTGATCTTTTCGAACATACTGCCAAATCCCACATCGATGTTTTCATCCACGACAACGAGAAAGAACCAATGAAGCACAACCTCACCTTTCAAGAGCGGAAGGCTATACAAAGACTCAAACGAAACGACAACATCGTTATTAAAAGAGCTGACAAGGGCGGTGCCGTCACGATCCTGAATACCACCGACTATATCGCAGAAGCTGAGTCACAACTACGAAATAGAGACTTCTACTACCCATTGGATGATGACTGCACTGATGAGTTTGCTAAAGAACTTAAATCATTAGCCGACAATCTGAGGTCTACAGAGCTACAACCACAGGTGAGTGCGCTTATACCTGAGAACCCCAGTCCAGGGAAATTTTATACCTTACCTAAACTCCACAAATTACCTAAGCAGATAGGCCAACAACATCCCGGTCTCATTGGTGACATTTCGAAAGCCAGTCCGGCAGATATCGTGAATCTATCTAAAACTAATGGAATTCTCCCCCCTGGAAGACCCATAATCTCAGGAATAGGCACACTCACCGAACCATTATCAGGTTTCATTGATTCTGTGTTAAATCCTCTAGTAAGTAAGATTCCTAGCTATGTTCAAGATACCACCCACTTTCTCAGAATTCTTAATGAGATTCCTACCCTCACCCCTAATTCATTCCTAGTCACCATGGACGTCAGTTCTTTGTACTCTAACATTCCCCATGCTGACGGTGTTCAGGCTTGCAGAGAATTCCTTACGCAACATAACCACCCAGATGAGTTTGTGAGTGATGTATGCGACCTTATTGAATTTATTTTGAGCCATAACAACTTTACCTTCAACGATAAGCATTTTCTACAGGTCAAAGGGACCGCAATGGGCACCAGAATGGCTCCTAGCTATGCTAATATCTTCATGGCATGTTTCGAAGATAAACTTATGAATGCTTCAACAATTCGACCCGCCCACTATTACCGTTACATAGATGATATATTCTTCATATGGCCCCATAGTGAGAAAGAATTCTTAGCGTTTTACAAACGGGCAAGTGAGCTACACGATAGCATATCTTTCACTATGGAACGCTCCTATGAAGCGATATCCTTCCTTGACATATTGGTGAAAATCAAGGATTCCACTATTTCCACGTCCCTTTACACCAAACCCACTGATATCCACAAATATTTGGATTTCAATAGTTGTCACCCTCTTAGCTTAAAAAGATCTATTGTTTACAGCCAAGGCATTAGGATCAAGCGTATATGTTCTGACAACGATGATTTCCAGCATCAGCTTGCAGTTTTTGTTAGCCATCTTCTTTCTAGTGGCTATCCCCTTAAGCTTATTAACAAAGAAATTAGGAAACTTTCCAACTCTCGCCGCTCTGAATTGCTGGAATACAAAACCAAGAATCCTAGTTCCCGCATCCCTATGGTATTTGATTACCATCCCAAAGTTGAGATTCTTTCTAGAATCTTACGCAATGACTTCAAGATATTGCGGGACGACGAGTCTCTTTGTAATTTATTCTCCCAACCACCCCTACATGCTAAAAGGCAAACATCTAATCTGAGTTCCATTCTCACCTCCTCCAGCCTCCCCTCCAAAAACAAACCCACAGGAAATAGGAAGTGTCTGAAACCCCGTTGTCAGATTTGCAATATTATCAACTGTGAACCCAACTTCCAACCACCGGGAGCCAACGTAATTATCAAACCACCCGTGCTCACTTGTGACTCGCCTAACGTAGTATATCTTTTGTCCTGTGACAGATGTTCCTATGGTAACTATGTTGGTGAAACTTCTAACCCCTTCCGATTCAGGTTCAACAACCATAAGAAGACTATCCGTGATAACTCGAGGGGTTACCCTGTGGCTGAACACTTCAACCTACCTGATCACAGTATAGATAACTTGAAATGCACTCTCATAGGTTCAGGGTTTAATTCCCTCATTTGCAGGAAAAGGAGGGAAATGCAATGGATCCTCAAGCTCGGGACCCATAAACGCGGCCTAAATCGTGATTTGGGTTTCCTGAAAGGCTATTCCTTTGTGGACACACGTTATTAAGAAATGGGCGGTTTTGTCAACTCCTTTACATTTCTTTTAGGAGTTATCGCGCGAGTAGGCGTTAGCTTATACTTTTGCACTATTTTTCTCTCACGCGTCCCACACTGGATCGCGCCCACACCCCTCACCTCTATTGTAGTCGCGCGCTCTTTTTCTTTATTACGTAACTATCTGTAGCGTTTCCCAACACTTTGTTAACGCTTTTGTTTTGTTTTGTTTCGATCTATCTTCTGGTATATCATTAGCCACTGGAGAAGACCCCAGGTGGGGTAGAAATATATGGCTGCTAATTAAAACATTAGTACTTCATTTTGTCCATCTTCCGTTTTGGATCGTTCTTTAATTTCTATATATATAATATATATATATATATATATATATATATATATATATATATATATATATATATATATACATATATATACATATATATACATATATATACATATATATACATATATATACATATATATACATATAATACATATATATACATATATATACATATATATACATATATATACATATATATACATATATATACATATATATACATATATATACATATATATACATATATATACATATATATACATATATATACATATATATACATATATATACATGTATATACATATATATACATATATATACATACATATGTATATATATGTATATAGATGTGTATATATATGTGTATATATATATATATATATATATATATATATATATATATATATATATATATATATATATATATTATTTATATATGTATATATATATATATATATATATGGGTGATTATTTAAATTAGGGTACCAATTGATGGTAAAATATGCTTTTAAAGGCAACTGTCTTGCTATTTTAATCCACATGGTCTTTGCTATGCTTTCATTTTGTCCTCACTATTTATGTAAGTGCATATCTTCCAAAAAATAAGTATCATTGTAGTGAATCCTCCCAAATTTGATGAAAAAATTGGCTAAAATTAGCAATTTTGGGGGCAAAAAGTGTGACATTTAAACTACCATAGCAGAAATTAGATTTTCCCTTATTTTTACACTTATCTTGCTCAGTTATTTTAACTTAAATGGTTGATGAGGTATCAATTGTACAGAAAAGAAAAACATAGCCATTTTGCATTTTGACAGGCCACTTTGGTGTCACGGAAATATGTTACATAGTGAACCTTTGCAGTTAAAATACTACTACTTCCTAAACTTGATATGTTGTCATTTTTAGCTGAACTATAGTATTTAACATAGCTTTTAACTTACAGGTAGTAAAACTGTGCCACCTTGTTTATGATTTGAAATATCATACAATATTACTTTGGTGTTCTCCCAATCTGGGTTACACGTGGAACGTATTGTTTGTACCACAGAATTGAGATGAAACCCTTGACTAAGTAATCACAAGAGGTTTTAGCTTCAGACTGCTCAGATTAACTATAGAAAACCCATAAATGATATAAAATAACTCAATAAGTAGTCTTAGTGGGACAAACATATTTTTGGTGTTCATGTTACACTGTGAAACCTATAATTTCTGTGCAATGGGGCTATTTTGAGGTCAAACGTCATCTGAACATTCATAAAACAACTTGTACAACATCATTTAGGCCTAAGCCTACAATGAACAAGTAAATATATAACAATTCCACCCATGGTTTCACATCAAAAATTATGATACATGAAATTAGGGCTATAAATGTCATGTCACAGTCTGGTACCCTAATTAAAATAAACACCCATATATATATATATATATATATATGTATCTGACTTTTGGTAATTTTAAACTACTTAAACTCGAGTTTGTAAGATGTGCAAAGTTTCCTTTGTCCATCCTTACTATTTTACTGCTTCATATGAAGATTATAAAAGCTTGTATTTTTGAAGGGTCTTCCTAGATAGTAAATCATTATTTTTACCCTAGACATTTGAGATATTAACCATCTCTGTACCATGTTTGCATCTGGTCTCTATCTCAAGTGAATGATATTTTTAGTGCTTGGTAGGTTGTACTGTAATGATCTAGAGCCAACAATCAATCATTTCAGTGAAATATCTCTTTGCTTTATCAAACTTTGTTGATAGTGGTACCCACTGATGTTAAAATTCTGTTTTTCTCAATATGAAATGTTCTCTCCAGTTCAAGGTACTGTATCATCGCTTGAATCCTTGATACAAAGGTTTCTATGGAAACATGATCTTCAGTCTCTACTGATGAGAAGTGAGAATTCACTCAAGAGGTTTGTTTGTGACCAGTTTTGTAAGAAATTTGTGGGCCTCAAAATCTTGATAGAATCTGGATTGGAAAAAAGTATGTCTTTGAACTGTTTTTCAAGAAATTTGGGGAGTGTATTTTTGGTTTTCAATTCCAGGTTGTAAAAGCAGTTTTAAACCTTAATTGGCTTAGAATCACAATTTCTTTTAGTACAACTTCATGCTGAATAGAGGGAGAAGTTCTTTAGAAAACAGAAACATATTGCTTACATTGAAAAGAAATTCTTTTACAATTTTATTTCAAGTTGTAATTGAGTCTATAGCATTGAAAATAAATTTCCTTGAAAATATTTCCTAGCTTTCCATTTTTGATCTGGGCAAGTTTACAAAATGCATTAAACGGTATTTAAATACCAAGTAGATCTGGAATTCACATAACGCTATGTTTATAAGCAAAGTTACTGTAATGGATGATAACCAGTTAACCACTTCATTGACTGAAAGTTGACTACAGTAGATGTGCACTTCTTGGTCAATTACACTTTTGTTTTTTATTTCTGATTTTATAATACTTTTCATCACCCTTTCACATTGATATTCCAGACTGGGTGGTTTCAACCTTCCCAAGATGATTTTACTTGTACAGTACATGTAAATATTTTTACATGTACAGTATGTGTTCATTTTCTTGAGTGTTACGTATACAGAGAGTGGAGTTGTACAGTGTGTCCTACAGTTCTGCATGTACACGAAGTGAAATGCATATCCCCAATGCCATTGCATAACATTCCAGTTGGCGTTTTAACTCCAAGACATTCGAATTAACCTTTCCTCTTGATGACCAGTTTATATATATCTTACATCAATAAACTTCAGTATTACCTGTGTTGTAAAATGACACAGAGCCCATTATTTGGCTGCTGTCATCTAGACTGGCAGTCAGTATTGAAATGTTTCGTAGCACGCCGTCAGTGGCCTTTGCCAAAGTCATGGACACAGCTTGATATGAGGGGAAAAATTGATTTCAGAATTCTGGACACAATAAATGAGGCGTGATCGCAGGCAAGAACACCTGGATAAAAGTAGCTTTAATAATAAGGGTTTAAAAGATGAATGGAAATGCTGTGTACTTGTCTAATGTGGTACTGCTGTATGTAAAAGAAGAAAGGAATATTCACATTCTAAATGTGATTATGAAGTTTTATGACCTATTATGAAAGACTACAAAAATTTCATAAATTTGATACTGAAATATGGTGAAAATCAATTGTTCTGTGATGAATCAAAAATAAAAAAAAAAGGCAAAGACATTCACAATTTACTAACTGAAATTAAGAAAGTGTTATGAAAGCCAGTTGTCCTGTGCTGAAACTTTACTGTAAATAACAAAAAAACATTTTGTTAATTAAAAGTCTATTAAAAGTCTATAAAACAAAGCAAAAGAAAAAAAAACACATTGAAATTGGAAGTTAGTTGTTCTGTGTTGTAAAATAAAAACACTTTTAGTAAATTGGTTGCACATCTTCTAATTGGGTAATAGTTGTTAGAGCACTGTATTAAGTGTCCATTGTTGAAATCTAAGTGTTAAAAAAACAATAAAATTTATTTGCTTTGGAACCTTTTCAATTCACAAAATGTTACGTAGGCAGTTGTCCTCTGTTTTAAGTACTTATTTAGAAAAAGACAAAAAAAAAAAACTTAATACGTTGTTCTTAAAAAAAAAAAACAAAAAAAAAAAACAAAAAAAAAAGCATACTCTGGACAGAATTAATAGCTTAGCCCAAGTGATTGTACAGTTATGACACCATGTCAAATAAGCCAAGTTGCAGCTGCCTCACCCAAGCTGCAGCCCCCTCAACTAAGCTGAAGAACTGCAGCCATGTTTTGATACCACATTACGATAATAGGTTTGCTAGCCTGAGGTTTTGACATACCCTGTAGTGCCATAAAATGGGGCATTGTAGAACACAAAGCTTGTAACACAATATAGAACATTTGTTTTCACTTTTTTAAATCAATGGATTTATCGTGTGAAAAATTTGTTGATTATCATATGAACTGATATTTTGTGTTAGGGTATTGAACTTCAACTTGAAGAAATAAAGCAAAGAATTACTGAAAAGTGATTTGTTTTGGCTTCTTTTATAAGATTCAATCTCTTGTAAATATATTGCATAGCCACTTTTCTAAACTGCTTTAAATAAAGTGTTGCAATATATAATGTGCAGAAAGATACAGGTACAGTGATTTTCCATTGTTATTCTACATGCAACTGGCCTGATCCTTACAACCACAGAACTACAGTATACTGGTACATGTTGGCACCAGTTGAAGAATTTATTGAAAGATATAAAAAATTACCAATTAAAGGAAAAGTCTAATTCTATAATTTGATATACTTCATTTGTTATTCATCTCATTTTTACACAAAATGGCTGAACTGCTACTCATATGGCAAAAGTGTGGATTTTTTTTTACACAGGAAATTTTAGAGAGCTCTGCCTTTGTTCTAAGGTATAAAAATCATAAACGAACGTCAAAACAGCAGTGCAAAATTTGAACTCTAAATTATTCCCTGGCAGAAGAGTTAAGGAACTGGGAGAAAAAGAGAGGATATTGAACCTTACTTTAAATTTTTACTTTATTTATGGCACGTTTTGTGATGCCCTCAGCTGCCTTGTCCACACTTTGATAAAATAAGCCAATTATTTATAGCGCTCATGTCTCCTATCACTGCTCTCTTTTATATTCACTCTGTAAAGCCGACTCTGTATTGAACCTCCCTGACGACAGAAATAACTGTCTAAGAAGTGGGAATAGAAATAAGTATAATAAGGGGGGACAAAAATTTGTAGGATGGGAGGTGTGAACTGTGTTTTTTCTTTCCTTATAAGCAGAGGATTTGACAAGAGATGGATTGATTCAATTGAGAAAACAATTTTAACGTCAATCTCACGTTTGGTGTTACATTCAATTTCCCGTGGGAAAATATGGAGGGAGCTCAAAATGTATAGTCTTATTAAAGCAGGTTTCTCTGAACATTTTTAATGCTAGCAGAATTTGAAATAAAATATTGCAAGCTACTTTTAAAGCTCTGATGAAATTACAGTATAGCAGTGAGGTACTGTGATAGATATGAGAGAGATTTCATTATCCCTGGTGTGTAGTACATAACTTTTACTTGCTTTTTAGTCTCTGTTGATGAGGACCAGTGTAAATTTGCAGCACCCTCATGAAGGATAAATATGAATTCTATTGTCAGCATTATTCAGAGCAATTTGGATTCTTTTGTCGCATTAGTTTTCTCATTTTAAGTTTATTATGAGTTAAATTGAAGTACATGACCACATGTGGCCAACTGCAAATGATTATGGTACGGTTTCGTGCAGCTAGATACGTACAGCAGGCTTTGAATGAAGCAACAGCAATGCCATCAGTGTCGCCCCAAACCCCAGTTTTTTAAACTTGTCCCATCCTTCAAATTGCCTTCCCCTTAATTGTCCACACTAGAGTATACGTACTTCCTGGCCTGTACGTGGTACATCACTGGTAAATTCCAGTGTAGGTAGCTCTTGTGTGATGTGTTCCTGTCATAAATTTGAACATCAGCACAACAAATCTATGACTTAAACTGTGGTGATTGTGCACAGAATGTGGTAACATTTGAAATTTTAACATTTGAAGATTACAGTATCAATTTTTACTTTCTTTGCAAAGTTTGGTGTTTATTTTGTACATGGATATTACAGTGAGCTTTGTGATCTTTGGACCGTTGAAGCAATCTGATACTTTGTTTACAGCTGCTTGTAATTCAATATCAAATTAATTTTACGGTATGAACTTCAGGGCTCTCCCTTGAAATGCGATGCATGAGGCTGTCAAGCAACTACTTCATAGCAAAAACATATCCAGTAGTGTTGGAGCTATTTAAAGCTCTGAACTCTAAAATTACAATTTGCCTGACTCAGCTGAGACCAGCACCTTCTGAGATTTATTGAATATTTATGAATAGTGAATTTTCTAGTATTTCATGAACAATAAGATTAGAAATCAATAATAAATTTATCAGTTGATGGGGTACACAGCCATTTAGATTAGAAATCAATAATAAATTTATCAGTTGAAGGGGTATATTTTTTATTGTCTGAACCCTGCAGATTTTGTATTCTGTACACAGTGGGTACAATACATATACTGCACATGCAAAACTGCATGTTTAGTATTATTTTTAGGAATGGAAGGCAACGCTACATGCTCTCCAATCAATGGTAATAATCTGTCTCTGTAGGGCAAATTCTTGGAAAAGCCCTGAGGGGTGGGGCATGAATACAATATGACATGTGGTGATAGGACTGCTAGTAATACAAAGGAAAGAGTTTAAAATATTTTACATGTATGTCGTGTGAAGAGAAAGATGCATACAGCGTCGAAGATGGGCATCTCAGTTAGATGGTCTAAAGGAGATTTAATCTACTCTACAGACCTCCATTTATATCAAGGCTAGCTGCTAAATGCTTTCCCGGAAAATTTTTAGGAGAGCCATTTTCTTTTGGAGGATGAATTAACGTAATATTGCATGGTTTTTAGGAGATTGATTAAATACTGCCCTCCTGGTACTATTTTTGTAAAGTTAAAGAGAGCAACATTGCACCAGCTGCTTTCCATAGAAATGAAGGTTTGAATCTATGACCATCCTTGTATGAAATGTATTCCTGCTTTGTGGGTTTTAGATATAAATCTCCAAAAAGGACAAAGAGGAAGGAGAGGGAGGGAAAAAATTAGATAATACTGAACTTAGGTTTACTTTCATTATAGTTGTTTAAAATTTTAATTAGATAAAAAATTTGGAGCACTTTTGACATGCATTACTGTTGCTGTGTAATTGTGTTAAAATTGAATCTTGTTTGAAGAACTGGAGGTAAGTGCTCAGTGCTGAATTCTCCCTTCAAAACAATTTTACAGAAACCCATAGTGGGTTATGAATTCTGGAGACTTGAAGTTAAGTTCTGACATTCATACAGGTCAACTTTCTTAAAACAAGGGTGAAAGCTCGCAGTCATCGTGAAAGATGCATACATGTATAACATCAGTGTAACAACTTGATGTTGGGGCAACGTACACTGTCTAGGGAGAACAGTTTATGGTAATATCCTCTGATGAATGGTGGAAATATGAATATCAGTGGCAGATTTCAAATGTTCAGACTGGAAGGCTAGGGAAAGGTTGCCTTTCTTGCAGGCTGTGCAGCGTATTTCTTGTTCAGGACTTCATATATCCCTAGCCAATGCATAAGGGAACACCTAACAAATTCTTTCAATATTGATAGAAGTGTGTTGCCCTAAGACTGGTTGTGATTATTAATGAATGTGATTATTAATGAATATTCAAAACCATGCAACATCTGGTTCCTTTCGACTCTTTCAATAGCCTATGCCTCCCACACCGATGGTGTTTGTAGAGCCCGTGCCTTAGTTACAATCATTGTATGTAGCAGACTTATAAGGTTTCAATCCAGGCATCCCCTTCTTGGTGTAAGCTTCCATTTTAAGATTACCCACGGAGGTGATCACCTGCCTGGACTACTGGAGTACACTCAAAAGTGAAACAGTCACTCAGTAACAGCTGTAACAGATAGCACATGATAAGTCACATTTTATGGTACAGTAATGGAGTTTGCGTCCAACTGGAAGCAGTCTTCTTCGCTTGGGTAGAGTATTTTTTTTTTTTTTGAAGCCTTAAAGAGGGGCTGAGCAAACAGTCTGCTCTGCAAGGTAGGGTCAGGCAAAAGTCAACTTGTGAATAATACTCATCAAATTATAGGACAAGTTCAATTCTGAAAAATGCTGGTATAAATTTAAGCCCACTTATTCAGTTTTACAATCTCTGAGGTTTAGACATACATTAGATGTTCCAGATAGCATTAATGTGTAAATGCACAGTAGGAGAAGTTTTACAAATTTCAACTTCTTACAAAAAAAAGGGGGGGGGGGGAGAACAAAGAGAGAGAGAGAGAAGAAACACCACTTGACTGTCAGTGTGGGAGTTAAGTCTGTAATGTACCTCTTTATAGTATGTTCACCAGTGAACATATTTTAGAAGTAAAAGTTCAATCATGTGTGGTTTGCTGACTCAAAAGTTTTCACAGTTGTATGCAGATGAATGCTGACAACAAGGAACTTAGCACCTTGTACTATTGTATTTGCATCAAAAGGTTGAGGTGGGTGTTAAAATCTCAACTCAGGAAATTCCTTGAAAGAAGATGAGACAGAAAAGGATATTGATTGGAGAACTCATTGTAGACATATTGATTTTTCTTCTTCATCTATTTGTAGCTGATAACCTATGGTTGCCTCTTGAACTTTCAGCATATTCAGTTGGAGATCATTGAGTATACAGCTTGTGTCTTCTTATACAGTGGCTCAAGTAGTTTCTTTTAGTTGTATTGTATGTCACTAGCTAATGATTAGCCTACTAATTGTTGAGTTAGGTTTTATTTTCAAGATTTCTCAACCATTTGAAACTCACGGCCCTCATTTGTTGGTTGAAATTACATGAGTATCACTTTTCATCAACAGTAAAATGAATTTCCAGTTTTAACTTGCCAATATGAGACAAGTTTTACTACTAGTGTGTAGGAATTTAATAGGTTCTACTAAAATTCCATTTGTGTTGGATGAGGTAAACTAAACTTTGAAAGGATAGTGATAGAATATTTAAGGTCTTAGTAAATATTTTCCAACTGACTTGGCAGCTTACCATACTGTGCTCTATGGCTACCAGGTGGAGGAACTGGTTTATGTCTGTGATCCAGTCACTTTGGTGTACATAGTGTTCTAGTAGCTATAACATTTAATTTGTTATAACATTTATTTTGAAGGGAAATATTGCGTTTGTTTTACAGAAAATTTTCATATTTTTGAAACCAATATTAATAGATAGGGAATGATAGGCAATTCAAAATAAGGCAGTATGGTAGCTTTTTTGAAGAAATAAAGCTCTCACAGTGAGAAATTTGGTTATTTGTTGCACAAAATTAATTTGTTCACCCAAACTTTCAAAAATTCAAATGATGCAACATCAGTTACTCTTGTAATGCATAATATTTTGAGGAGATAAAGCTATATTGTTAGAGTTTATTGGTGAGACTGAATGGTTGAGTGAAGGTATGTTTTGTATGCCACATTGGTGCATTTTAAACGCAATATTTCCCTTTAATTGTAATTTGTGAGGGGCAGCTTGGCAAATTGAAGGGCCCCCAGTTCCTTGACAGCAATGGCCTCCGGTGGCTTAAAGGTCAAGTCCATGCAAGGCTAATTAATGGAACTGTTAGGGTAATCCCCGTTTGACAGTGCTTAGACACTTACCCTTTCCCAAACCAGTGCTTGGCAAAAGACAAACTTACAGAAATTGAATTATAACTTCATGTGCCAAGTGCCATGAAAATGCTTTTAAACAGTATTTTTAATGTGCCTCTTTCAAAACTTTATGTAATATGAAATTTTGTTGATTGCTCAATCATACTGTAGCAGATGCCATTAGTGCTCCCCTTTTGCTAACATAGTTGGGGCATCAGTCAGGATATACCAGCTGTTGATGGTGTCAAAACTGAAATTCGACCATATATTGTAGTGTAGACCTGTACAGGTTAATTGTACTTTTGAGCTACAGTTGTTGCAGCACTCAGTTTATCTGCCTATAGAGGGATTTCAGTCACGTGACTTTAACCAACTAGATGCAATTTTGAAGGGCAAGATAGCGCGTCTTTTTTGTTTTGAGGAGATCGCGTCCATTGTGTCACAGTAGTATCTATGGTTATGCCGTGCGCGTGTGCTGTAAGTACGCTAACTGCGTATGTGTTTTGCCCTTCAGTGCCTGGGAATACATTGCGCGTGACATCACATGAAATCCCTCTATAGCCTAACTCCAAGCAGGGAACTGTAAATTCACTTAGGCTTTCAAATGGCACAGCTTTACCTTTGTGGAGTCGATAATATTAAAGGGGAATTTTCATGATCCCAGACAGTTCCAATTCTCCCAACTATGCAACTTCTAGCTCCTCCCATAACTGTATGAAGCTCTTCCTTGTGTAGAAATAAACCTGTAAGCCATGTCCTGGTGAGCATACAAGGCTATAAAATGTAATAAAAGCACTCTCTCTGCCTTGTGTGGAGCTACTCTGCATCTTTCAAATTTTCAAACTTTGATGTCAATCAAAGAGCAGTCACCAACTGAGAATTTTGATACCCCCTCACTAAAAATACTTTGGGGTGATGACTGCCTGTCTTTAATGTACCATTTTCAAATGTACATATACTTGCAAAACCATACAAAAATGATTTTACTTCACTGTGTATGCTTATTTTTCAACTTTTAAGTTGGTTCTGATTTTATGAATACATAAAATGTACTTTAAAATTGTAACATTGTTGCCTTTCTACATTACATAATTTTATTATGTCCTAGCTGTGGTGATCTTCATTGAGTGAAATGTAAAGAAGAGAAATCACATACCCTGAAACCTCAAGTTGACCTTGTCATGCAGATTGGTATATATATGGTATAAATCAGACGTGCTTTGGGCAATGTGTGTTGAATATTTATGAGTTTATTTCTTTCTGATGAGCTCTTAGATGCATTTTAATGGTGCACCGTGACCATACTATATCTTTTGTACAAATCAGCATACAGGGTAGGATTCCTGCAAAAGTTCGTAGACCTATGTCAATGATATTGAGTGTAGCTAACATAGGCACAACCTGCAAAGTACATGCACCAGCAAAGTTAGCTATGGATATAGTTTTATTCAGTTTTCTGCACTTTAATTACATGCGAAAGCTGTTATCTGAGTGCTTGTGTTTGAGTCCAACAATTCTACAGTTTATGAGTACATTACTTTGCAACATGAAAGATATGGATGAAGAAATTACAGTTTTGAAATAAAACAAGGGAGAAGTCCTTCAGGGATCTCCTGCAGTAAAGATTAACTTAAGGTGAAATGCTTGCAATGGCTAGTGTTGAACATAAACTTTAGAGCTGACTTGATCATAAGATTAAAGATTCTATAACTGGATTAATCTTAGGGATTCCACAAGTCCCAAATGTATTACATTCAATCAGTTGAGAGAAGTAGATGACAGGATGTGGAGTTCCCAGGAGAAAAAAACAGTTGATTCCAGTTGGATATTGCAACTGGTTTTAACTGTGTCCAACTGGTTTTAACTGTGTCCAACTGGTCTCAACTGCTTCCAACTGGATTCCTTGGTAATCCCAACTGTATCTAACTGGTCTCATGTGTTTCCAACTGGACCATGACAAAGTCCCGTCTGGAAATTTCGAGACCAGTTGGACCCAGTTGCTTTGTACTGAAACACAGTTGGGTTTTGGAAATCCAACTGAAACACTGTTGGGAAAAGGGTCCAGTTGGAAATAGGTGAAATAACTGATGAGTACAGTTGGATTCGAGCCATGTACCTGTAGTGTCAAGTTGTGAATGAGAACAGCACTAGTTGGGGGTATCAAGAGTTGAGTTGTCGAGTGGTTAAGGTGTTGTTGAAGTATTGATCATTTACTCTTACTATATTTTTTATTTGATTGTCTTTGAATTTTAGGCTATTTTATTATTAGGCTACTTATATTCTTTACCTATTACTTATATTGCATATAATTAGCTACCCTGTTCTTCTACATCACACTCCCGTCCCTACATTACCGTTCATACAGTTTGAACCTGGTTTTTTAACTGAGCTTTCTAAATATATATTTTATGTGACTTTTCCAGTATTTTGCATTCAGTGAAGAAATTAACTGGTGCAAGACAACAGAAGTTAAATGAAGCCTTGGACTGAACGGTCCTGACTATACATGTGTTCCATATTACTGGATCGCCTATATTAAATTGACATGAAACAATTACATGGAAATAGAAGTTTATTTGTTTTGCATTTTTGGTATGGAACAGTTGGAAAATTCAGAGAGCAGTTGAGATCAGTCGAAGTTGAAAATAGTTGGAATCATTTGAGAATCTCTTTAACCCAGTTGAATCTAAGAAAGAAAAAACAGTTGGAAATTCTCAACTGGTTCCAGTAATTATTGTTACCAGTTGGAAAATTTTGAATGGCATGTCAAACCAGTTGGAATAATTTCCAACTGTTTCCAACTGGTTTGGACCATTTCCAAATGGTCATATTCAACTGGCTTTACCTAATTTGCATAATCGAGCTAAAATGCATTTTATCAGCTCAGTCCTTTTGTAGGATGTTTTGTGATGGTTACATTTTTAAATTTAATTTCCAAAATTTGCAATTAACACATTTTAACAGTTTATAACAGTGTAAGCCTATTACTGATTTTTTTTTTATCATTTTTGTTATGTTAAGTATATCTCAATCTCTACATACTAAATACATTAAGACTTGACACAGCTCAACAATGTCCTTACATGTAATATATTAGATGTTTTGGACTTGCCTCAAAATGCTTAAATGCATTGCGAAGTTTGCCAATTACGTCTGAATTACCCTTCTTTGAGCCACACATTGGTGGCTTAAGGGTGCTCATTGATTGGGTGTCCGTTCTCCTGGATCCAGTTCAACTTAACTGGAAAAGGGTTCCCAGTTGAAAACAGTTGATCCCGGTTGGAAACATGATCACAACTGGAAACAGTTGTGAATTTTTCCAACTGGTCCAAAAACACAGCTTGGAAACATGGTCACAACTGGAAACAGTTGTGATTTTTTCCAACTGGTCCAAAAACACAGCTTGGAAATTTTCCAACTGCTTCCAGTTGGAACCAGTTGAAAATTCCCAACTGTTTTTTTCTTCTGGGTTGTGACCTACTTGTGGTCAAATTTGACAGAGTGGTAGCAAACTAGCAATATACTGCAGGGTTTTCCCTGGGTTTAGAATTGAACGTCGCGGCTCTGCCGCGTCCGACGGTGGATCGCCGGCCTGGGGGTGGGGTATAAGGGGAGGGGGTGTCCCCCTCCCCTTTTCGAAATTTTTTGAATTTTAGAAGTGTCTAAACGCAAAATAGTGGCACTTTTGAGGCGAATAAGTCAACAGAATTTCTTTAAGTTTCTGCCAAAATGTTCACCATTGGTGCTCACAAACTCGTATGCCTAATATTTTAACCTCTCCAAATGATAGCGATCATTGGCTATTGTTAGTAGTTACCGCAATTTCTAATGCAGCACAGTTCAGGTACGTCAGAGAGCACACAGTACTTTACAACTGTACCCGGGTAGAGTTTTTCAGCCTTTCCCTTTTGATCTTTGCGAAATAGCATGGTTATTGCAACTAACAAAATGTATTTACCCCCATCTCATTCACGATTATGTCGAAATGAAGTTGCTTTTGTCTTTTTCGTACCATGCTTTTGATACATTGCATTTTTCACCAGAAACAAGCCCCGCGATGCGTGTTTCTAACATCAAGCCGCACCTATACTAGATAACGAAACAACATAGGCCTACTATACTGTATAATAGCCTAGCCTATCTCTAGAAATGAACGTCGAAAGGCAACTCATAAATTTTTGCATGCAGTGCGTATGGATGAGTAACGTTCCAAAACTAAGGCCCAGAAGTAGCGCGAAAGACCGACTAGAAATTTTACACGTATCTTTGCCATATAAACACATACCCAAATGGATATACGGCACGTGGCTCGACTTTCGATGTTGCTAGATTTCATACTTGTCAAGTTATCACTAACATTAATATGACCTGATTTCATGATCTAAAGGAGTAAATTTTGGTGATACAGTTATGTCTACATAAAGTATGCACTTATTACAACCACAATAATATTCTTTTGACTCGAATCAGTCACCAAAACTTCGTATTTTTGGTGGAGGAACTTTTTTCTGAAGCAAAATTCACTCCATCAGATTTAAAATCGTACAAATTCTTTCAAGGTGTATTTTGCGCTGTGTGCACGAAAAAAATCTTCTTTCCTGTTACTTCTATCCTGGTACTACCTTACATACTAAAATAATTCCTATCTTAATATTGCTCGTAATTTTTTATTGCTATTCAAACTACTTGCAAAAGTTTTACGTCCAAAGTTTCCTAAATATATGGCAAAATAAGAGCAAAATATTTTCCCAGTATTTTACTTACCCCCCATTTGAGAAAAATGGAACTTGCCAAAGTCATGTGCTAACTACATACAGCAGAGAGCACTCGGGCAGCGAACGAACGAACGTTCGTATGTACTCGGTGTCTGCCGTATCTTACCGTACATTTTTAACGGTGCTGTGCGGGTGAAATCTCGGCTAGGAGATGCATTAGAAAGTTTTTTACTGTCATTATCACGAAGGTGGATTTTTCATAAGAGTAACAAGAAAACAGTTTACGAGAAATCTGATCACATGGTTGAGGTACATTACAGTACAGAAGTTGCAGTGACAAACTGGATGTTATTTTTTGGTTCCGATGCACACGTTACGGCACACTTGAACACAAAGCCACAGGAGGTAGTGATAGTATAAATTTTATAAATTTTAAATTTATTATAAATTTTAAACAAGTCCTAACTGCACTAAAATATAGTCAAATTATTAATTCCCGTCTGATTTCTAAACTCACGATGTTAAGAACCAACACACATTGTAGATATAGAAAAAGTGACGTATTGTTTTCAACCGATCCGACCAGAGATAAGGGGCCGATGGGTGGAGTCTTGAATTGTATGTGCATACCATGCACTAAACTTAGGCTAGATGTTGCAAGGTTTACGGTCGGATACCCGACGGGTAATGCTTTTTGGGTATTTTCTACTCGGTGCAAACACTAGTTTCGACACAAAAAATGTGTTCATATTGTGAAGATTTGAAACCAGCGAGATGCGTAAGTTGAGTAGATTGTTTGGCGGCCCTGATAATGCAAAGTTACGTATTTTTACAAAGGACACGTTATCAATAATATAGTCGGTCAAATGCTGATATTTCATTCATTCGGATCGTTGGGTTGAAAATTCTGAGAGACAAGCCCCGCCTATAACCTGAAAACGGGGCATTTGGTTTTGGCTTTGCAAGTTGCGTCCACAGAATTATTATAATACCTGTGGTTGCGTCTCACGGTATAGTTTACTCGACTGCTCACGTTGGAATGTACATAATCATTACCAAACAATGACATGTAAATTGAAACTTGAGGGTACACATTCAATACCTGGTACGAAGGTTTAGCGATGTCACGACAGTCAACGTGATAAGTGTGCAAGGTTGGCGGTGCAGCTGAGTGAGACTTACGAGATTGGTAATGCAGTTTTAAAGGGGAATTTTCATGATCCCAGACAGTTCCAATTCTCCCAACTATGCATCTTCTAGCTCCTCCCATAACTGTATGAGGCTCTTCCTTGTGCAAGAATGAACCTGTTTTATTGCTTAAGGCCATGTCCTGGTGAGCACACAAGGCTATAAAATGTAATAAAAGTACTCTCTCTGCCTTGTGTGGAATGTGAGCTACCCTGCATCTTTCAAATTTTCAAACTTTGATGTCAATCAAACAGCAGTCACCAACTGAGAATTTTGATATACATACACTAAAAATATACTTTGGGGTGATGACAGTCTGTCTTTAAGTTTGGAGTTGCATTTCGAGGCGGGGCTTTATTTTTTGTGACCATGAAGATATGAAACGGGATTTTCAAAGAATTGGGTGGGTCAGCTGGTTGAGGTGTTCAATTGTTCACCAGGTTTGTGCTGGAAGGCGAATCTCGCCGGTGTTCATCCACGCTCACTCTGCATATCCCGACCTCGAAATGTTTACAAGTAGTGCAGCCAATATAGATTGTCCGCCGAGCGGGCAACGGGGCTTGCTGAACTCCGTGTATGTGTGTGGCATGTATACATACCGAACGCTTAGCTTAGCTTTCTGTTTGCATCTTAAGACTTGCGTATATGACTGTGGGTACGTATGAGCACGAAAGTATTACCGTGAAGGTAGTACTACATGGCTCGTAATTTTGCCGTGACAAGGTTTCGGAAATAAGCTTGTGGTTTCACTACACATTGTATTAACAAAAAGGCGATCGTTGACAAAGTTTAAATAACATTTTTTCAGGGTACCGGAGGAATTTTTGAACATCGCGGCTGTTTTTTGAACGTCGCGGTCTTCCTGTTTTTGAAGTTTGAACGTCGCGGCCCGCGACGTTCAAAAGGCCCAGGGAAAACCCTGTACTGTAACATTGAGCATATCTTGAAAATCATCAGATAACAAAATGGCAGCCATTATAATAGCTTATGAGGAGTAGGTTTGTTACTTTAGTGATGATTCTTTCAAACAAAGATCCATACTTGTATTTTTGGAAAGATACTCTATTGTACTGTAGTTGGGATGAAGATGTTTATCTGTTTCTTTTATTGTTGTTCATTTTATTCTTGTCATTATTCTATTGAACAATTCACAGCTGGAATTGTAAGGGACATACCATTGGAGTACTGTACTACTTTTGTGTGTGTGAGTATAGACAAGAATGCATCTGGAATGTACGACAATCAATAAGAGAGAGCTGTTGATAATGATGATCGGGGTACATTGTGTGTATAGTTCAGATATAAGAACAGCCTGCCCAAGTATCCAGATGTTGAATTGGTTGCCATGTTATATGGATGAACACAGGAGTGTTGTCCTGTTAGGCTGCATGCTTGTACTGTGCATCATGGGGGCCATATTGTTTTGTAAACATGTCACCTCACTTTGAGATAATATGCAGTACTATCAGGGTGTGGTAATCAGCTAGGACTGGATACAGTTACATGAATATTATTTGTAGTGCATTGCTCAGTATACACCTGTAGGTATACACATAAGATGACCCATTGCATTATCTCTTGAAAAGTCATGGGAAGTGATAAATTCTTTTTTCTTGTGGAATACAGGAATTAAAGCACCACGGGTAGGGAGTAAATCAAGTACCTTAGCCCCTTGTTTGTCTCTGCTCTAGGAGAGTAGTATTATTTTAACTTGTGAAATTAACTAGGAACTTGAGTTAGAAACAGAGCTCTTTATTTAAATGTATCGGGTACAAAACATTTGAATTGCCAGATCGACAGACTATACCTTGCAACAAAGTTAATGATGCCTCCTTTTACTGTAAAGTGGATGTATGGTTTTATTTGAAAAGTTTTGTGCAATAAAATTAAAGGCAAATTAAAGGCTTTGAAACAGTTGAAAGTCCATGCATATATATATATATATATATATATATATATATATATATATATATATATATATATATATATATATATATCCCGACCTTGTTCTACCCAGGAAATAAGGATGCCGTGCCTTGTAAGCCCTGACATTCTTGTCATGCTTTATGTCAGCTTCAGTATCATGCCAACTACTGTATACTTAAATGTCTGGTCTGACTTTGATTCTTCTTGGGCCTAACATTTACAATTTTAGCTTTTAGCTAAACCAAACATTACTCTCAAAGGAGTTCTGTTCCTCAAAGGAGCTACAGTACATATGTTCCTGAGGGGGACAACAAACTAACATGCATGACCAAAGTCTTGACCTTCATACCTCTACATCATGGGTCTGTCATGCATGGTCCCGTTCTAGACTGACTGAAAAGAGCAGACATTACAGTACACATGATCTTAGCCAAAAGGCTGAGAAGTCATTCTTGGTCAAAACACATACAGTACTCTTACGATGCAATTTTGTCAAGCTTTTAAATGTTGAGCTTAACAACCAGTGTATTAAAGTCATAATATTGTGGCAACATTAGTTCCATGTCGGCCTGATATTTTTGTAGGGATTAACGCAATTTGTGTCTGAGATCTCCATCTTACTTGGTACAGTAGGCTAATTTTTTGCCACATTTTGATTCACTGTTAACAATAATGCTACGGTATCAGATTGCATTTTTGTGTAATCTGTGCATACAGGGGTAACTGAAATTGTTTTCATTTTCGGGCCAGATTATATTTTTTAAACCTAGCTGTTGGTACAGTAGGTTACAGTTATGTTTTCTCATTTAGTGTTGTGATAAAGCCAATTGGCTGCAGAGCCTCCAATTTTTTTTTTTCAAAACCAGATCAGTTTGAACTGTTGTCATAGTTTTTAAAACCACTTCATCTGCTTCCATATCAGCATAATCCGTCAACCTAGTAAAGGAAGAAACTTTGTGACTTTGAAAATGCTTTAATAAAGTATTTGGCAGATGTAAGATACAGGCAGTTGACTTTAAAGAATGATTGATTATGACAGAGTTGTATGTCTAAAAGGTTTTTAAGAACTTGCAAAAGATATAATTTGCATTTTGAATCTTTAACGTCACGTACAATATTTCTTTTTTGATGAATCTTTCTCCTAACCAGATGATCGAGACAAGGACAAACAAATATTAAAGGATTAATTTCACTCTTGGTGCTTTTCTTCTCGATTTACAGTAGATTTTCGTGATGGATGTAATATGGTCAGAAGATTCAGTCATTATTTGAATGTAATACATAATTGCCTTGAATAGGATTGTAGTTGTTTTCTAACTGCATGACAAAATTTTCTGAGCTGTAGAAAGTGAGTACCATCTGTGGTGAATTTGCTCTTAATTCAGTTTTTTGACTGAAATATTTAGTACTGTATTTTCCATATTGATGTTTAACCTTAGTATTCATAGTTTTAGTTGACTTCTGCCTTGCATGATGAATATTATCTGAGAGTCATTTGTATGAAGACAGCAGAAGGTAGAGTAGACTGTAAATCACACATCTTTAATGAAAGAACTGTCAAAAGGAGAAGCAGGATCTAATTAGTGTCCTCTGTGGAGGGCGGCATTACAGTAATCACAACTTAGACTGCCAGACAGTAATTAGAAATGACGGGAAATACCCTGTACCATCATTGTTGCATCGTAGCATCCAGGTTAATTCTGACATCAGAGCTTTATCATAAGAATCTTAAACCAGATGTTTTTTGGAATCTGTTTTTAGAGCATATGAAAGCTTATTGTCAGCCCTAATCGTAGTGACTATTTTGGGGGGGGGGCTGTTATATGTGGAAGTGTCTATGTGGAATGACACAATTGGTTGGCTTGCAGTGTACCAATTGAATTTTGTCAAAAATGCCTCCTAGATTGAGCCCAAGCCTTGTAAAGAAATTTAATATACAGTATCTATGCATGTCTTCATAACATATACTATAAAATATAAAATTTTGCTCAACTTTTGGGAGCTGGAAAATAGTTTAGGGTCTGACTAAGTCCCCCTCCCCCTTCCCTGTAAAACTGCATGTCCTTGCTTATGGTGTATTAATTTACTATCAGTAGAAGATGCACAACTGAATATCAAAAACTTTTCTTCTGAGGTGTTTCTCGTAAAATTGGAAATTGACAATAAATTGGTTTAAGTTGGTTTAAATGGCAAATTAACTTTCCTCATTTAAAATTTTAATATTCCTTTTGCGATTTTCCCTTAAATGAACCATACATTTCAGAGAAACCATTTTATTACGGAATAATTTTTGTTCTGATGTATGTCAAGGCCTATACATTAATACTTTTAGCCACAGCTGTTTGGCTGAATGCCACAACATGTTCAACTGGTTGCCTCCATATTCAGGGTTCTCACCTCCCTTAGCAATCTTATTGAATCGAAAAAGCAATAAAACTAAGGCAACAAATTGAATGTTGTAAATTCTATTTCATATGGCACCTTTTTTTTCTTCCATCAGAATTTAATCTTATCAGTTAACTGGTGCCATTCTGTTATCTTCTCCTAGCCCTCACTCTGGCAGAAAAGTGACTGATTACATTCGTGATTGTTTTTGCCGTTCCATTCCAGTCTGAAAAGATAGATTGGTTTTGGAATTCTGAATAGAAAGCCTCTTTTGGAGGTGTTTGGACATGCTTGCGTCAATGAGCCGCTGATGGAATTGTGCTAAACGAAAAACTGCTGGTCATGCACTGTCCATTTATAAATGGTCTGTAGAAGGGATTTACATTAAGACTTGAAAAGGTCAAGGAATGCACCATCCTCTTAGCTACAGTAAGAGAAAATATCAGAGTAGTCATACTGTGTGGTTTGTAACCTTATAATTGAAACAAAATTGAGAGGGTTAAAGAGGCACACAAAGCACCAGGTCACAATAGTCAAGCTTATTGTTGTCCCAGCTAAGGTGCAGCTTCCCCCAGCCAAGCTGCAGCAGCTGCAGCTATGTTTTGATCCTACTGTACATACATATTGTAGTAGGATTATTGATCCTACTGTACATTCACATTCATGACAGGAATTAATACTGTATTTCTATTGTTTGTAGTGCTAACAAAGCATTGCTGTGCTGTTGCAGCTTGGCTGAGGCAGATGCAGCCTGATGTTTTGATATGGTGCCGAAAGCAGGTGCTCCAACCTTATACTTGAGGAAACACAATATTTCAAATAGATCTTTAGCTGATTTCACTCAGAAGTATTTTTCATGATGTCTCAAAACCTTATCAGTGAATAGCACAGGTGAACCATGTTTTGTTTTAGGCCAAAGCCAAAATGGTCATCACCACATTAATTTTGAACGATGTCAGTTTGGTTGAATTCAACCAGGGTAATTTAGACTACAGCCTTAAGTTTATATATAATGGTAAGAAAAAGTTGCCAAAAATTGTGTAATCATTGTGATGTGTCATTCAAAGATCTAATGCAAAATACACATTCAAAGTGTGTGGGACAGAATAAGAAAAAAAAGGACATAATAATATGGAAAGAATTTGTATTCCTTTCTCAATCTGAGATTGAACCCTATATGATTGCAAAACCCCATTATATACATCAAATACTGCCCTTGTTGACCCCCACCCCCACCCCCAGCTGTTGTAAGGTCAAGTGAGTGTTTTAAATACATGTACTTTGTCTCAGTTCATAAAGTGCTGGATATAGCAGGATTTGAAATGCTCAGATTATGGCTTTGTCTACAGTGTAACTTTGGTTAAGGCTATGTCTAACTTTGTCTTTGTCAAATTTCTCGTTTTCATCCCAAAGGGAAAATTTGAGTGGCATGCATTGTAACTTTTATACTTCACGTCACTGACATATATTTACCCCTTGCTACATCTAATTTGCATAAATCTTGTGCGCTGGGCATTACTTGAGTAGTTTTGATACCGCGCCCCCTATATCCGCCATCTTGGCCAACAACTCGTCCTCATTCTCTTCCGTGCAAAGCTGTTGTCTCGGAGGTTTTTGGGTCAACCCTTGTCTGGCAAGTATGTATGTGGATGGAAACTTGGAATGTTCTGAACTGATGTTTTTGAGTTGAAATGTAATGGGGAAAGTATGCTGTAAACTCAACCTTGTACTGTACTTTAAAGAATTTTTTTCACGCAACCAGGTGGTTAGACTGGAGCAGTATAAAGAGAAATAAATTTTGCGGCCTTCAAAAATTAAATTTACCGTAAAATTTGCATCCCACTTGAATAAAAGTGTTATTTGAAATATTGCCTATAACCAGCTGCATAAAAAGCAGCGAGAAAAGTTTGATTCCAAAGTTTCCTTATGGTCTTTTGAAAAGTGAAGTCATGCAAATGATCTTTATGATGGAGGTCAAAGTGTGTGAGAGAAAGAGAAGTAAAAAGTACTGTATTTTAAAAACTCTCAACTTCTGCAACTGTAAATGTCAAAAGTACAGTTGCAGTACAGGATTTGTTAGTATTCAGTACTACTAAAAAAAAAAAAAACATGAACTCTGGTTTCATTGATGAAGTACTTTGACTGTGGGTTACTTCTTAAAAAAAGTATTTTTCTTTTCCCTTTTTTTTTGCATCCTCTTGAGATTTATTGGACCTTAAAAGGGCAAATTTTATGCCACTTCTATTAAAATTCAGTATACTTTGGTATGGAAATTCATGTATGGCTTTTATCAGGCACATGACAGTATTTTCACTAATAGTGAATTATAATTGCAAGGATAATTGGCTAAAATCTTTACAAGATTAGTTAAGGCTTAAATATATCTTAATTTTTTAAAAGAGAAAGAAACATGAGGCTACAAATGGTTTTCATTTGAGGAAGTTATCACATTTAAATTCAACCCAAAGTGAATATGGTCTTCTAGCCAATATGGCAGACATTTGGGGCACCTTGTCAAAACTGTTGCAATGTCTGTGCAGTACATGGGAATAAAAGGAAGTAAGATGTAGCAAGGGGTAAGTATGTGGATAAGTGTACCTGTAGTGTCTCATGAATACTGTACCATACCATGGGATAAGGTTGGGGTCCGGGGGGGGGTGAATTGGCTGCTATTTATGTTCGCCATTGGTAGCAGTAAAGTTTACATAAAATGCAGATCTACCAAACTTACTTGGTCAATATAAATACAAAAGTCATGGAATTTCTGTCTGATATATGCCAATGCAAGTTACCTCATATATATATATATATATATATATATATATATATATATATATATATATATATATATATATATATATATATATATATATATATATATATATATATATAATATATATATATATATATATATATATATATATATATATATATATTATATATATATATATATATATATATATGACATAGCACTGTGTGTAGTCCTAATAGTCCACAGTGTACTGTACGGTATGTTTATTTCTGCAGTATTGGTATGGGATTTGTATTGGCCTATGCTGAAGAGTAAAATACCAGACATTGATTTATCTGTGATAATAGTAAATCTACATCGCCCCCCTCTTACCTCCTATTTACCTATTTACCAGGGAGTTTTGGGGAAACACTGACAGAAAAAAAAAAAAAACTGAACATCTTTTAATTTAAGTTTACTTACAGTATGGTGCCAGATATCCTATTCCACAGTACTCCTATTGATGAATGTTTCACATGAATTTTAAAAAGAAAATCAACCAGTGTCTTAACTTTTATTCAAATGATGAAAAGGTTTAAGTAATATTTGTAGACTATACAAGCTGAATCAAGCAAAGAATGTAATAAAACAAACGAAATTATTTTATCTTAAATTTCTACTTTCTTCTTTGTCATAATGTACTGTACCCATGAAGGAATGCTTCTCCTATAAAACTGAGGTTTCTTTTGGTCTAATTTCATCATTCATGGTTTGTCTGTGATCTCAATTCTCCAAGCATTTGCACTAATAGCTGTATTTTATAACTTTTCTGAAATTGTGTTGTTTGATTTAGTCCCTTTTATCGTCTCTACCCAATTTGGAGCTAATTTGCATATTTATTGTTTTGAATTATAAGTAGGACATGTACTGTATAGGACAGCACTTTGCTGTGCAATCGAGTTTGAGATCTTGTGATGGTTAATTGTCGGTGCTTTTTAGGCTGTATTTTATAACTTTTCTGAAATTGTGTTGTTTGATTTAGTCCCTTTTATCATCTCTACCCTATTTGGAGCTAATTTGCATATTTATTGTCTTGAATTATAAGTAGGACATGTACTCTTTATGACAGCACTTTGCTGTGCAATCGAGTTTGAGATCTTGTGATGGTTAATTGTCGGTGCTTTTTAGGCTGTATTTTATAACTTTTCTGAAATTGTGTTGTTTGATTTAGTCCCTTTTATCATCTCTTCCCCCTTTTGGAGCTAATTTGCATATTTATTTTCTTAAAGTAGGCGATATAAGAACAATCATACATTGGCATCTTTTGACTGCATCTGAGATGATACAGCCCTCAACTAAGGCCATGAAGAAAGTCTTAGCATCTGGTCATGTCAAGTTTGTCAGCTGGGGTCGGAAATAATATCCTGCATGCATCCAAGTTGAAGTGAAAACTGTCAAGGCCTGTCCCTATCTGTCTGATGTTTGAAAGTTACTGTTTGCATTCGATGAACTTTTGTAAAAAGTATTTTCCATTTTTTCTTCTCAGTTCAATGTCTACTGTACCAAATTAATGAATAATGACATCCACATTTTTTGGACATAATTGATATCCTTTCACATAAACGTTTACCAGGTTAAATCATTAAATGTTACCAAAAAGAGTGTGTGTTGGCCATTTTTTAGATTGGGTAGGTACACTTAACAAATATTTTTTACATGGCCCAAGTCTGTGATTTGATTTTCAGAAAGTTAGTAAAAATGGCACATGGAGTCACCTAATATTTTCAGTTAGTACATGCCTGTATATTGTAATTAATGTATGGCTTATTTAAATCATGGGACATTTAATCTTTTTTACAGTGTAATTCCTTAGTTTACCTTGAATATTTGCAGTAATTGTTCGAAGTATTATGAAAGATAGCCCTGGAAAAAGAAGAGTCTTGTGAGATTTTGCTGATGTACTGTATGGAAACAAGGTGGAGACAATGCTTGTACCACTTCAGAGGAGACAGATTTTCCTCTGGTGATGATTATGAACAAAAGTTACAAAACTGATCCCCCAAACAAGAATATTTAAAGTCTGGTTTTGAGATTTTGGTTATTTTAGGATCACTGTACCTTTCACATCTTGTAGAAAGTTCATAAGATTCTCAAAAAAGCAACGAAAGGGGAAACTGCGAAATTTGCATTCGTTGCTTCATTCATTATTAATTGTTGTAGCTTGAGAGAAGTTACAATTTTATTTTTAATACTGAAATTTTGTAACATTCATTTACTTCACAATATGCTGGCTGGCATGTACAAAAATATAAAAAAATATAATTATAGGTACTGTACATGCCTTTGTAGTATATATGTGTCAAAAATCCTTTCCATTTCTGATAACTTAACAGACTTGCTAAAAGTCTTCAGTCTGTTTCATGAATGGCAGCCCCCATGTGTAGCTAAAGTCGCGAATGAAACAAGATACAATGCATTTATAGTTGTTTGTAATTTGGAAAATTGACTTTTGTAGTAGTGTTTATTTCTTTGTAAACTTGATAGGCTAAATTACTGTTAAATGTAGAATAGTCTTTGTGCAGTCTACAGTACCTGTAGTAGACGATTGTAACTTAAAATACAGGGTATATGGAGAGGAAGTTTTTAAGGAAAAGTGAAAGGGATATCACTGTCCAGTTAGGACCTTTGTCTCATAAATGGGGTTACTGTGCAAGTGTGTGAGTAGTACAGCACATAGGGAGGTGACATATGGATACAGAGTTTTTCCCCCTTTCACCAAATACTCAGTTGCTTTGACTATAGCCCTGTGTCTGTCCCAAGGTACATTTGTTATCTTTACAAAGTTTTACCAGCATCTTCTAAAGGCTATCAGCCCTTGAAAACAATTGCACCTTATGGGCAGATTTGACTCGACAGTGGCATTTTCCGGATCATTACAAAAACTGGTTTAAAAAGTTTCAGACTTAGCCTCTCTGATTGAAAAAGCTGCTGTAGTACGTAGAGAATATCTTATTGGGTAAATAGGCAAGTACGTTCTGTAAAAAGTCCTTTTCCCTTGTTGTGAAAAACATGACTATTGATTCCAGTTATGGGGGGGGGGGCCATGGGGGACAGTTCCTAGCCCAGAAAAATTTTTGCCCACCTAGAAAGTTTTTAGACCAAATTTACTACTTTCTTAAACAACTTAATGTATCCCACTCCCTGAAAAAAATTGCATCTGTGGAAGCTATCTGCACTTTCCCCCCTCTCATTTTCAACATCTTGCCTGGCTATGGGCCTAATTCATAAATTTGAATGTGCAGTGATTGATGTACTGTAGCCCTGTGGTTGATTTATACAGAAAATATAAACAGACTTATCTGTACTTTCTATAATTGAGCACAGAATCGTAACTTTGCGGCAAGACTTTCTAAACCTAAACTATACAGCAGGGTAGGCAAGGGGCGGGGCAGGGCAAAAATTGAGATGGTGGGCCACCCTCATGGTGACATACAGTAGCTCAGCAACAGTAAACTCATGTACTATTTAATTAATATGGTACCAGAAGCAGTGAGATTCCCTGTGTTTAGTAATATTGCATATCAGAATTACAAAAATGCTCAAGATTTATACTGTCAATTAAGTTTTGCCCTCCTTTCTATTTATAGCCGTGCAGTTGGCATGTTGCCGATGTAAGGTGTATATAACCACTCCGAAAGGAAACGAAATGGGTATGCTCGTTATTAACGTATATTTTGTTTTGTAGACGAGACGTTTACGAAACAATAGATCATATAAATTGGTGGGAGTCTTATATTTAGTGTAACATCTGCTACCCTGGAGCAGTTTCATGGCCCTGCTGGTGAAAAAAGAAACAATAAATGGTCTATCAGGAGGAAGGATTGAAATTAAGAGGAGAGAGACAGGGGAATGAGGCAGGAGGTAAATTTGTAGATGAGTGATGCTCTGTTATATAGCTCGGTATTTATAATGAAACTTTTAAAGTGAAATTAGGTTATGGTGGATGTGGCAGTATACTAAACAACAAAGGACAACATAGCTTCTGTGTGCTCTGTAAATCCTGATGAAATTTGTGACCTAAGCAATAAAGGTATCCCTTGAGGAGAATGAGTGAAATTGAAAAGTTTGAAAAGTATAGTTCTCAAGTTCCTTAAGTTTATCTTAGGGTGCTGTGTAAATAACTGCATAATTTCATTAATTTGTAGGTAATGTTCATCAGTGTAGGAAATTTGTTAAAAAGAAGAAAAGTGGTCATAATTAGGCAAAGCAGCTGGTTATTCATCAAGTATATATCAATAAAATTATTAGTGATACCACCCCACTGGGCCTTTGATCTATTGGGGTATGGTCATATGGGATTTTATCCCGGGAGGGCTAGCTGACAAGCAGAATGCTACTTGTTTAGAATCTTGAGCTTTGGTTCATATGTTCTGATGTTGCTGACATACTGCATACTGTATGTACTGTACCTTCTGCAGTCATCTTGGGCAAAGAGATATGAGGATGATTCAGCAATTGTGATCGGGGGCATAATGTCAGAATTATCAGGTGTAGTAGATCATTTTTGATTGGAGGGAAAAGGGTATAAAGTACTCTAAACCTGTAGTAACTTATGGATTCACAAAACAGCAAGCTTTGAAGTGGTACAGTATAGTATTTCATCATTTACAAGTAATACCTTCCATGTGAAGTATGTTAAAACAGGGCATGTAAGTAAACTATAGCGCAAACTACAAAGACTTAAAACCTTATTACACTGTACCAACAATTGGTAGGTACTGTAAACTTGCCTTTGTAAAATCAGAGCGTATGAAAATGAAATGTTAAAAATCATGAAAAGGAATCTTAACATGCTTATATTTGTGCAAGTACAGGAAAGCTCTAAGGATTAGAATGTCAAGTAAATTTATATCAAACCTTTGAAAATGAAAAATATTTGCCATTCAAAAAGTTGTTTATATATTTTAAAGCTTCTTTATTACATGTAGTCTCTCTGTCTGTCCATCCAGGGAGTAATTTTGAAGGAGGTTTAACAGAAAATTTAATTTATGCTAATACCCCTAAGACCCACCAAATCCAAAGGAGGAAATCAGTGATAAGCCACTTATTTGGCTAATGGGTATTTCTTTCTTTCAAGTGTTGGCTTCAGTTTGATATCAATATGTTAGTAATATCATTCAAGTCTAGCAATATCACAACTGACTTCAGGAAAGTCCTTCGATTAGTGGTTGTACACCGTCACCAATTTAGGGAAAGGTGCTACAAAACTCAGAACAACTGTTTAATTGAATTAAATCAGTGAGGTCTGCCCCTTCCTAAAGAATGGATGTCATGCAAATGAGCTGCAGAGGCAGTAGTCTAATTTTCGTCATGCATGCAACAATTTGGCAAGTTTCCGGAAGTTTCCTGAAATGACCAGGTGTATGTTACATTTTCACATAAACCCTTATGAGTAGAAGTCTCATCCAAGCATCCAGAGATGCAATAATTTTTTTTATTTTCCAGCAGCTGGCAATGCTATGGCAGTAGCGACAAACCCCCAGTCTTACTGCAGATGTAGCAGATGACAAAGCCCTTTTGTATGAACTACCTAATCCATTATAAGTCTTATAGAAGTTCCAAGAAAACATGAGGTACAGACTAGCTGTGTGACCCAGCTCGGCAATGCAAATGAGCTGCAACTCTCCCATCTCCATCCAGGAGAAATAGGAGGCAACACACTTGCAACTTTTTGTGCATATTTGTGAAATTTGTGCATTAAAATTTTCTGCACAAGCTCTTAGCCCCCAGTTTAAAGTGTATGACTCCTTCAGGTTCATGCTTCAATTTTTGTTTAGTATGCAATCGCTTTCATTGTTGTAAAGATCATCATGTACCGGAGGAATGCATACTGTATGGTTTCTTCAATTTCTGTTTTAGAAATTCAGTTAACTTGCCTCTTGAAATATATTGCCTTTATGTCCTTTCACTCATAAAAGGTTGAACTACAGTAATAGACAAAACTGAAGAACTTGGTTATTTTGAGTCTTAAATGTTCATTTACTCTTCATGATGTGAAGCTACTTCCTTCATGAAATAATTACTTTGGTGTCCCTGCAAGATCCTGCTTTTTCACCACTTCAGTACAATTTTGCTCGGTGTCTTGAAATGCATGACAAGTTTTCCAGTGAGATATTAAGAAAAGATTTTGAAGCTCTTTTGCTTCCATTTACAATCTCGGGAGTGTAATAAATGTTTGCTTGATGGAAGCATGGTTAAAGTGATTCTTCTCCCAGACTTTGATTCCTTATTCTTTTGTGGAGGTTCTGAAGCACATTCTGTCTACTCTGAGAATCATTTTCGTTGCCTTGAGTGTTGTCGCAAACTTATACTTCAGCTGTCCTGATGCCCTGCAAAATTACTAACGGTTGTTGAACTTCCATTTTGTTTTGGAGAAGAATCTGCAGAAATCTCGAGAGACTTTCTTGTAGAAACTAGTGGCAGCAATGAATTGTGAGATGGGATATAGATAGATTTAGTTCTAATAATATGTTGTTTTTTTTTAGTCTTTCTCATCTGTGTTGGTACGGTGGGAAAGTCGTACTAAAATTGGACAGTAGATGCTTTTGCGTTGTAAAATCATACCCTCAAAAATTGTAGGATTTAAGATGTGGAGTGGTATAAAGATATAAATATCATGCTACAGTAGGATGCCATTACATGAAGAAGAAGCAGAATTTTGAAAAACAGTTAGGATTATTTCTTGAAAGGCTGGTGTGGTTTTCAGAATGGGAAAGCTATGGAGTTGCCCATGGATAGTAATTACAAGGTGATGGTTGCTTAATTTGCCTTGTCCTTTTAGAGCTGGCACAGCCTTGCTTTGGATCCATACTAATCCTTACATAGGTTCAGATAAAAGTTTACAATGCAGTCACATACTTATCCCTTGCTACATCAAGTATGCTCTTTTTCGGAACAAAACATGCAGAGATCGTTTATCCCCCTTTCCCCATGTGATAGGAAGTGAAGCTGATCAATCCTTTCCTTTGACTTTCAGCACTTTGGTTTGAGTTTTGAGGGCTTCCAAGAATTTCAGTGTTTTCTGCTCTCTAGGTATACATTTGCATGTAAAACTAAAACCCCATTGTGGGTGGTCAGTGAATGGTCAGTCTGCAATAAGATGGGAATTGTGTTGCAAAAAAGTCTTGACAGATAACAGAATTAATGCTGCAGTAGAAAGCTATACTGTAGGTTTTAATAAGGGAGCTGGGTAATTTGGTACAAGTTTCTGGTGGGATCACAAGATCGACTTCGCAGACTCATACTTACCCCTTGCTACATCTGTTTTGCATTATTCGCGCTTCGCACACCTACCTGGAATAGTTTTGACACCGCGCCCCCAATGTCCGCCGTTTTGGAATATCGATCGTCCTCATTTGCCTTCCGCGCAATTCCTTCAAGCTCGGCAAGTTTTGGAGTCTCGAAGTCCGTCGTTCTTCTGCTGAAGTCGTCTGGTTTACACTAAGTGTTCTCTGTCATATTGTTCTAGTATATTTATCCTTATAATTCCCCCCATTCGCTCCTCGTGAGTCCCTGGGGGATTTGATAAAATTTTACTAGAGAGTTTGGTCCATTTAGCTAGCTTCGTTATAGCTTAGGCTTCTTAGCCTTATGCACCGTTAGGTCGCGTGTGTGTGGCCTTGTACCACGGTACGCGGTCGCTCGTGAATATACCCACACCAGTCGGGGGGGGGGGGGAGGCAACTGTACCGTGACAACTTTTTTGCGTGTGTACACATGCATGTGATATACTCACCTGCCTGGTGGACGTGTACCATGCCTGCATTGCATTGTCTGTGCTTGTAATACAAATGACATGTCTGAAAGAGGATGTGCATGATTGACAACTGCCGTGAAGGTAAGTGGGGTACTTCATCTTTGACCCATCCCATAATGCATTGTGTGGAAACATTTTCCCGATTCATCTGTTATAATGTTACATTACTTGGTGGAATGTTAAAACATTTGTCTAATCGCTTAATAAAGAAATACGGCTTCAGTTCCTTCAAAACTCAAATCACCTATTGTTCGTTTTATGCCTTGCTGCCTGTCGCTCATAAATTGCTGAATGCCTCAATACATTCTACCTTCTGTGATGAAGTCTCCAAGCATGATATTGGCAGCTTGCAAATCAAAACGTCCAGGGTACATTTTTTGCTTTTTGTGTCAAATACTTTGGTTTTAAAGATGATGATAAATCACAGATCAATACTGTAGTGTCCTGGGGACACAGGAGTGGCCCTTGAAAGAGGCAATTGTTTGGTTAGAGGAGTTTGACCTCTCTTTGGGATGGTCATTTGTCCTTCGTTTCCACTGAATTGTAAATTCGTGGACAATACCAATTTGGACCCTTGGTCAAGGTTTGTCAGAACTGTAAAGCTTGTGTTTATCTTTGGTAGACGGCTTGAAGTTGTCTGTTTTATGCAGCTGAACTTATGTAACAAGAGCAAAGTGGAAAATTGTTTGAAACTTGTGCAGATTGTACAATTTATGGTTACATTATGTAAATGAATCAAGGATTGCCACTTTATGTATGATTTTAGTGTGTGTAAATTACCCTTTCTTGATGTTTGGCACTTCAAGAGGAATTATATATAATTTTTTCTAAACTATTGCATAAATTTGGAAGTGAAGATTGAGGCTGAGGCCTGTCCTAGATCTGTCTGATAATGTTGTCGATTTGTACGTCCAGTTATATAAAATTTGTTGTGAATGTATATATTGAAATGTCTGCCAAATGTATGATAATAGGTGTGTCCACAAATTTTGGACAGAAAAGTAACCTTTTTTAAGTAAAATTTGACCAGATTCAGTGTTTGAAATTAAAAAGGAAATAGATATAAGGTCTATTTTTCAGGTCAGGCAGGGATATGCTCAAAAAGATGTACAACTTTTCTGTTTCTGGCCAAAAAATAAATTCAGCTGCAAATATAGTAAAGAACTGAAAATGCAAATTTTGGTTAAAAAAAAAAAAAATACTGGAACAATGAAGGGTATTAATTTCCATCAGTTCTCTTCTCACATCTGGTCGGGTTATGTCATGACTACACACTGCTGCTGTTTCACCTGTGAAATTTTCCAAAATTGAGGAGAAACTTTTTGCTGTCATACAGTAGTTCCCAGTTCTGTCATTGTGTTATTTGTTTTCAATCATTCAAGGTTCTTGTCTTTGCATGTACAGTATAGCATTTGAAGCCCTGGTCAGTACGATAATAGAAGGTGAAAAGTATGTAGTTGAGTTTTTGGTTTTGGGCACGAGCTTTTCGGCTTGGCGTGTTTTAACTCTATCTTCATGACGTCATTTGAGAAAGCTAGATTAAAATTACGGAAGAAACCTTGCCCTGTACAGTTTAATTTAATTGGTGGGACATTTCACTTTGGAAAGACAAACAAAATGCAGAATTTATCGATCAATCAAAGTTTGACCAAAAGTGAATTTCTTTTCAGGGAACAGGTGAGAAATGTTTTTTCTCTCATCAGCTACATACAGTGGAAAAATTTTATGGATAGTTATTGTTGTAAAAAGAGTCATTTAGTATGCAAAAAGCAAAGAACTTAAATTTAGACAGAGCCCCTACATGTAGCTGTTGTCTCCGCACCCACCCTCCACCCCCCCCCCCAAAATAAAGGACAAAAAAAATATTTATCGTTAGTCTTACTGTATCTCAGTGGAGAGAGTTTTCCAGTAGTTTGTCACTGATTTCATCTTTAGAATTAAATTTGGTATGTATATCCATCCCTCTCCATTGTTAATTGTAAAAGAATTTCTGTCATTTCCCAAGATGCATCACATTGTGACCAAATCAGATTTAAGTCAACATCAGCTGCTTTCAGATGTGATTGCATTTTTCTTTGCTCTTTGTCTAATTGTATCACAGTTACTGTACTTGAACCAGTCGCTTGAAATTTTTGTGATGTATGTCTTTAGATATGATGTGTCAGTCTTTATATAAAGTAGTCAACATTTTGCAGCATCATGCAAGGGAATGTGGAAAAAAATGAAAACTGCATCAAATAACCAAAAACAAAAAACAAAAACAAAACAACAAAAAAAAAATAGCAAACAAAAAAAAAAAGTGGAAAAAAAGAGGTTTCTTGGAGTATTTAACCAAAAGTGTCAGTATAGTTTCTCTCAGTTTCTCTCAAGTGAAGCAAGCAGACTGGCAGAGTTTTTAAAAAAGTATTGGCTGATTTCTTCAATAATTAACTTTTGATGGATTAAGAGATTACCAAGCTAGCCTTAAGTAAGTATTTTTTTTTGTTACATTTCCTTGTATATGAAATGTAAATATCACAGTATCTGAAGCAAGCTAATTTTAGTTGCTGATCATAATGTCTCACCAATTTGTAGGGGCTGTAGATGTAGGCCTGTCAAGTCAGTTTTCCATTTTCTAAAGGCCAAATTCTGTTTTGTAATGGCCTTTTGCACATTACTCCCATTGAAATAGTGCAGTATCAAAACATCAAATTCCATTTTCTAATTTTACAAAACAGAAAACTGTTGACTCTACTGTAGAGGTCTATCCATAATGCATGGAGTACGTTACTACCTGGAACTCGATGGTTTAGCATCTGAACTGTTTGTTGAGCTGGTACCTAGACTGATCAGGGGAATCTGCTTGATGACTTCTTCTACTGCCATAGTAACTTATCATAATTCCTGTGCTTCTGTAAACTATTCTCTCCCTAACGCAACAAGTTGTCTATAGTGTTCAGCTGTGCAGGGGCATAGATCGTAGAAAGGACATTTTAAGATTAATCCTCAGTTGGGGCATGTCACATTGCAAGTAAGCATAGGATAACACCAGCCGTAACAAAGATCTTAATTTTATTATTAATAATTAATTCAGGCCTTGAGGGCGGTCATTTTGTGATGCTATAAAGCGACCATGAATGTGGGAGAAGCGTGTAGTTTTATATGAATTACAACTTCATGTTGGGTGGCTAACCAACCTTTTTTTTTTTGAAATGTCAGTTTAGATGGGAAAATCGTAGATTGCACGTGGATGGAAAACCCACAATACTAGCTGTGACCCAGCTTAATTGGGATCAATGGATCAAACCCCAAACCTCGTGGTTGCTAAGCTTCAAATACCACCGCTTTTATGTATACTGGGCCTCAGCACCTGTATTTTCCCCATACAAGTACCTTCATGATGTTTCCAAACATGCAGTAATATTGAATATTAAAGGAAAAACATGCATATACATTTTAGTTACAACAAGTAGTGTCACATGATTAAAAGAATCATGCATGAGTTAAGGTACTAGGGTGTATACTTGTTTAAATTTGGGTGACTGTACATATTTTCCCTTGAGAAAGATGAAAAAATCAAGGCAGAGTCCATTTCTCAAGAAAGAGCTTGTATAATGTCTTGCAGGTAACCTATTGAATACATGTCGTACAACACATATCACAGAGACAATATATTCCTGAGAATGTGGGGAATGAGAGATAATAGTCTTATCTGGAAAGCAAACAAAGCAAGACTCTTTAAATTTTAATCTGTCTCTCAAAACAGTAAACAGTTTGCACAATCAACCAAATCTGGATACTGACTGCAGGAGCTTCAAAATGATGCATTAATGATCAGGATTTTTGAAATGCCTCTTGAAGTTTTGGATGAGTATGCTTTGATCTTTGAGGATGTGAAACAGTTTTCATTGTCTCAGGAAAAATGAGGGCTGCAATGCTTGGTCTTCTCATTAACCTTATTCTGGTAGCAGTTGTGTGAAATTGAACTTCCTATCATGTTACTGACACCTTGCTAGATAAAGAATTGCAGGAAAGTGCACATGTTAAGTAGGAGATGCAGGAAGTATCGTCTACTAAAGTTAAATATTGCAAGAAGGTTAGTTAATGTGGTAAAAATTGCATTTATTTGCTGTTTGGGGTTTTAGAGATGTAAACAGATGAATTTGTCACTATTTCAACTTACAGTGAATTATAAATTAAGAGATTGAAACATAAAGGGAAAAATTGTTGTCCATCATTGGGAGGAGATGACATCATTTCTGCTTGCTTCAAGTTCACTGTAGGTTTAATACTGTACAAATGTAACTGTAACTTTGTATGCTATTGAGAACCACACACTGTGGATATTCGTATAAATTTCACTGCATTGTTAGATTCTATCTTTCACACATCCAAAATAAGTTTGTGCTCTAACTGTTCTGTCAAGTCTAAAGCAATTTCCATTGTATTATTCTGGCTGTCGTGTTACTCCTTCCTATTCCATTCTTGCCTACTTGTTGAGGCTTCTTTCCACCCTCTCCTGAAATCCTACTTTTCCTTTTTTCTGTGTCCTAGCCCCTTTTTATGTAAAAGAATGGCATAATTAATCAAATAATTGCAAAAATGTGTAAAAGAGTCAATATGACATTGTCAGATGGGTGACTATAGTAATGACTGGACCTTGAAAAAGTCTAGAAATAGTGCTGTGGCCAGGTGGTGTCATTTGAAGCTATAGAAACTGGGAGGTTTGAAGTTCGATCCCTAGCCAGGTCAAAGTATTTGTAGGTTTTTTTATCCAAGAGCAATCTAGAGTTTTTCCAGTTCTGGCCTGGCCTTTCAGCAGAAACCAAGTTTGATCTTAATTGTTGAGTTGGTTAGCCACCCGATGTATAAAGTTGGAATTTGCACAGCATCTAGGCTTCTCCACATCTATGGTTGCTGTGATAGCTTAAAAGCATAAACGACTGCCCTGCAAGGCCTGAATTAATAATTTTATGAAGTCCTGCTGTGTTCTACTTTTGATCAACAAAATCCAACTTTTGTCTTATTTAACTAAGAATAGTGATCCATCTGTTATCCTTACTTTTCACCAGAGCTCACTTGAAAGTCTGTTAAACATTGAAGTTACATATTATAGTTTCCTTGCTTTCACGCTTGCCTAAAAAAAGAAAGTGAAAAAAAAAAATGTGACGTAAATGTCATTGTTCGATAATAAATGGGTAACATGTGATCTTCCTCGTTTCAATTTTTTTTTAAGTCTTTGCAACTTTATAAGCCAGATGAAGATTGCCGTTCACGTTTTGGAAGTCTGACAGTGCCTGATGGAAGAATATAGTCTTAAATGTCAATTGATTATCAAATGTTTCAGTACTGGTATATTGAAGGCTGTAACTGACTGCTACTGTGTACTACTTCATGCCATGATTAATATACTAAAGAGTGCATACTCTCTGGCTGTAGTTTCTGTGGCAATATTACCAGTTGAGTTTTTATCAGAGAGTGGTTGCTAGGAAGAAAAAGCTGGCAAGCTGAAAGTAAAACTAATCATCTCGAAGTCATTAGAACTGTAGTTTTATTTGTTGTAAAATGGTTTACCTTGAAACGTCAGGGTACTGCTTCACCGAGGGATTTAATTGCACGCTGAAGAAAACTTTATGGGCTCTTTTTGTTTGCTATTCCATATGTTGTAATGATTGAAAGAATTGAGGGAAAGAAGGAGCTTTTGAATGTTACAGCTCAGCTTGTGTATTTTAATATAGTGTATCCTTCAAGAGGGTTGGTGTAACACAAATGTGGGCATGCAGGCAGATTTACAGTAATATACTTAAAAATCTGTACGTAAAGTATTGACTCTGACACGTTGCAGCTGACCTAATATTCTTTTGGTACATCCTTTCATGCAATTATTATACTCGAGTGAAGAAAGGGTTCCTAAGATTGACACGAAGAGCTTTTCCCCAGTGTGACTTGAAAGGTGGTCCAATGACCAACCCAACCCCATTCGCCTTTGATGCTAAATGCATGTCTTGATTATAAAAATTGAATTAAGGGAGAATGATGTCCTTCAATTGCACTGAAGCCACACATTAAGCTGTCTGACTTGTACAATAAGAAAGCAAAGGAGCATGATAGACACATTACGTTGCTGCTTTTGCCCTAGTTATGGCAGAGGATCAACAGTTTTCAAAGCCAGGATTGTACAATATTTAACACAAACTTAAGGCACCATGAACTACCCCTGTTGTGAAAATTACTCCTAATTTTTAGCAAAATGGACAGAATGACATTTTACTGTAACTCAGTTGAACTTTATACATTGTACGTATTTGGACACACATATCATCTGGCTTTTTGCCATGTACAGCAGAAGTGCTCTCACCATTTTCTTGGCTTCACTGGTTAAACTCAGTGAAACATTGCATCAGCATTCTCCCTATCTTCAATATCTGTGGTCATGAGTTGTTTTTGAGACAAGTTTGGAATTTCTCATCTATAAAAACACACTGGCAGTCGACAGCTGAGTGCTTAGCATTTGTTCGTTGTTCTCTCTCATATATTCCACCACAAGATCTTAACCATTCTCGCTCACTCATGGGTATTTGGGGAGGTACTTGAGTAGCAGTCCTCTGTCACTTCGTTTGATATAATTTAGGCTTCTACCCTGACACACTGGCTGTGGTACTTGCCAAGAGCATGCACTTACCACTTTGGCCGACACTGATCCGATACTGATGTTTGAAATGTGAGTGTACTGCACATTGAATCAAAGGGTATTGGGCAGTATTAAATAGTTTTCCTATTTTCATGAGGTAAAATGCTGAGATTTACAGTCAACTTTAGTAAACTAATGTAGCATTTTATGAAAGTATAAAACAAAGAAAATTTGGTTAGAGAGTATCGGCATTTTATGTAAAATTTAGCAATACCGATATGGGACAAAAATGAGGAATAGCGGCCAATACCAATTTTGAATGCCAATAATCAGTCCTACACCAGTGTCAATATATTGAGGGCGATGCATGCAAGTCAGTGACCCTTTAAATGCCTGTTGAGCCCATTTCAATGCCTGTTCAGGACAACTGTTGATTTGTGTTGGTATGATTTACCTGTCTTTGTCAATACCTTCCAATCGCAGCTAGCACTTTTGCATCAGATTACTAAAGATATATGAAATTGAAGTACATCCCAAGTTTGAAATAAAACCTTGTTTGTGTCCTTCAGTTCAAGGTAACTTATACATATATCACTTTGAGCAATTCAGTTTTTGTTTTTGAAGTAAAAGGAAGACCCATGTTAGTCTGTAAGCATAGATACCCACTATCACCATCTCTTGAAGCAAATAACAAATTTTATCTTTTGAAATGAAAGGATTTGCAAAATTGCTGGCTTTCATTTCTAACAAATTTTAGATAGGGATGGCTTTTTACTTTATCATTTTGGGATTATTGACTGTACATTATGCTGTATTAGTTGCATTGTAACAGGAATAGCAAAGATGGCAATCTCTCATTGGTTTACTTCTAAGGTTCTAGTGAAAATACGTCATAAGTGTACTGCCTAAAAATTGTCTTTCAAAGTAATCTTCATCGAATAATTTACAGTGCATTCTTATTTTGCTTTGCAGCTTCCACAAGTTGTTGATTTCTTCATTGTCATGCAGCAAAAAACTTTGGTTACTAATACAAAAGACAGAGAGCTAAATAAAGTTTAGCAAAACTTGTGTGTATAGCTTTTGCAGCAAACTAACATAGACTGACAGCCAGTTTGCTCATTTTGGCTATTCCCTTTTTCAAGCTTATTTCGAGCACTGATACCATATGAGATGTTGACCCCCCCCCCCCCCCAAAAAAAAACAATACCTCAACATGTAGAGAAAAGGTTGTCTCATTTTGGAGGTGTTGAAGGGTTATTGGGCGATTGCACCTGCAGGAGCCATTGCCAGTCTAAAAGATGTCACTAGGTACTCCCTAGATTTTTAGTGGAAGAAGGAGCCAGTTTTTGGATTTGCAGGAGACAATAACTAATGACAACCATGAACATAATACGGAAGAGAATTACAGTACAGTATATTAGAAGCTGCTTTGTGTAAAAAGTGACTCTTAGTAATATACTTTTGGGGTCGTATGGGTATGTTTGATAGGTAACGGTAGACATGCCAAATGGCTAGTGGCTCCGCAGTTTAATTTAATTCTTATTTTAATGATATAGATGAAGGTTGTTATAAGTTTTTGTCAAGAACACACTCTTGCCAAAGATGAAAAACATTCAGAGTAAATTATGGCAATGACCATACATGGGAGGGGGGGCTTTGGCAGCAGGAGTTTATACCACCCTCCTGAAATATTCAAAATACATTTTTTGCCAAATCTGTTTTTGAATTCATTGGTTGTTTAAATGTCGAATGATTGGTCAGATGGAACTTGCACACCTACTGTAGGGCGCTGAAAGTGCCATTTCTGGCAATATGGGAAACGTGTAGCAGATTTTTACTTGGTACACAAAACGCTAAAGTTGGGTGGTGCTGTGTTCAGCCTGTTGCTCCCCTGACAAAATAATTAACTTCATACAGCCATGAATATATCAAAACTTTACAAATTGCCATAATGTTGTGTACAGCCTGACACCAAACTTAAATCATGCTGGAAAAGTTGTTTACTTCAGTAGTGTTTGGCACTCTTCATATTGCATTGCAGTAACATGATTAAGTCTGTAATATGAAACCCAGCTATCTGACAGCCAGTACAGGCTCATTTTTAATTGAAAATGTATGTCTGAGTCTGACAGACATCTTAAGTTGTTTTTGTAGCTGTACACTGGAAACCACAGCATTGTTTTGCGTAGTGATAATGTATACCGGTTTGTAGATCTACAAGGTGACTGTATGGAACAAATGCCTCTGCTAAAAATAGCTCACACAATGTTCTGTGCTTTACATGTTACTGCATGTAACATTATTGAAGTACACTAGAAAATACAGTGGTGTCAAACACAGGTTATGCACCACAGCCTCATTTCATCCCTGCCCCCTCTTCCCTCACACTATCACACTGCATGCCCCACCCTTGGGTGCCTACAAAAATGGCAGAAATGCCAAGTGTTGCCATTGAAATTTACAGCACTCGATCGAGCTAATTGTGATGCTTTTATTCATGGTCAGTCTACAATGTGTGATTTTGAATAAACTAGTATTAAAAAAGAACAGATCACTCGCAATTGGCATCTCAAATTTGCATCCAGAGGTCATTGTTTGTTCGTCTTGTTTGTTATTTTTGCTTCATACCTCTTCCTCGTTTATGCTGAAAGCCTCTGAGAAATGGAAGGACATTTTAATCTAAGAAAATCTGAAGATGGAAAGAAGAGACTACCTTTCTAAAGTGTCTGAGCATGTTTTGATTGCTCCAAGCCGAAAAGTTTGATAGTTATCTGTCTTTTGGTGATGACAGCCAATCAAAGTGATGAATATGTAGTTTGGGAATATATCTTTTACGTAGACCGTAAATGAAAAAATAGGGAAAGGTTGAAGGCTGTAAATGTGTTACACGCAATCTATCCTTAATAACTGCCTCAAACCTTTTTTCGTATCTATGGTAGATCCGTTTTAAACAGTTCGAGATTTATACTTCGAATCATGGTTGCTGTACAATAAATTTTGTATAATGTGTTTGTCATTTGTGTGTAGGTTTATACTAGATGTGTAATTTATGCAGCAGGGTAAGCCATATATTGGAAAACAATTTCAAACACACTAACCTACCAGGGAAAATGACATTTATACAGGTATACTGTACAGTAGAAGAAGTTCGGCATTTATCAGGCTTATTTGCATCTCAAAGTACTTTTCTTCATTTTGACTGAATTCAAACAGAAGATTTATGTCAGTACTATGAAAAGTTCAGGGTGAACCTATATTTATTAGTCATTGTCAAAAATGACGTGCAAAGGTGCAACGAAAATTAGCGATTGCTTTAAGAAAATTTCTGGCTAGGGTAAGTCTAGTCTGTCAACTTGAAGGCTCTTACCAAGTACTCAAATGTACAAAAGCTATTTTAAGTAGTAGAGAAAAGTATTTAAAGGTACAGTGTTAAAAATTAAAGTGTGGACCCAAAGTCACCAATGTCAGACCCCCTCCTCAAAAATACATGCCTGGAAACTCCATTTTCATCAAAAGACATTCCAAAAGGACTACAGGTGATTTTTGCATATGTTTTTTTGTATCTTTGTTATTCTTAATTTGCATAATTATATAATTCACACTTCGTCATGCACTGGAAAAATGTTTTGTTTCAGAGTCCCTCCTCCTGTTTACTACTTCAGGACCGAAATTGCATCTTGTAGGATATACTGTACTTTTACAGTAGTGTTTCAGATACAACATGCTTTGCCGTCCATGATGAATTTTGTCAAAGTGTCACAGTAGTGGTCCTGCACTAATGACATTCCCACAATCCCTAGCTGTCACCAATTCCTGCTTCTTTTAACCTTTGACTGTGTTTTGATTGTTGTCTTCTGTCTTCTAAAGGTTACATGTACTTTTCACTGACATCCTACTGCTTCAGATCTGTCTCTTATTTGCCCATAGGATAGTTTCATTTTAGCCTCTTTGACGGCAGCTGTTGTACATATCTTATCTTAAAGCAGTCTCTTGAACTCTGCCCATCTCATAATCGCAGTCTTTGTTGTTTGTGTGTTTAGTAAAAGCTGTCGTAAACGTTAACGTACGTCTATTTACGTAAGCATAACGTTTCACCTAAGGTTACTGTGCACTTTTATGTCTTCTTAAGAACATACTCTTCATGTCATGTAGTCGAGTGATTTTAAAAATTCCGTATGTTTGGATGTGGCAGGTCTGTAAGTTAAGCTTATAGTGCCCTTGCAGTTCCACTACAAGGGGTCTTTAAGCATTGTCTGCTTTGGTTCTTTGAAGGCCTACTTAGAATGTATTTATCTATGTAGCCCCTAATTACCTCATTATGTCCCGTTTATAGTTTTGTAGAATTCAAAGTTGGTTCTGTTTACATTTTAGAGGTATATGACAGTGTGGTCATGAGTAAGCTGCTGAATGTGAATTCACTGAATTGGGAGACAAACTTTTTATTGCATGTGCATTACTCTGCCACTGTTTTCTTTGCTGATGCATTTTTGGGAAAGTGGTGTTTGCATGGAAAAAATGAAATGATATTTTATTCATTTTGTTTGCTTTGTTGACAAAATGGAAGCAAATGAAAGTATCATTTGTTTTAAGTGCATGGAGTCTGTTTGCTCCTCATCACCCCCTATTTACATGTGTAATTCCCCAACTTGCCTGTCAGTACCATCTGGCATAAAACATTAGCACTGGATGGCGCCCTCCCACTACTAGAGGGCAGCTTGGTGGGACCACTCTTCCTCTCTTCATGTTGCCCTGCTTCAAGCAAGATGTCTTTTTGCCACTGTCTGGCTTTCAGAGAGTTTTCACCTTCATTGAGAGGATTTCTAGAGACTGCATGTTTTCTCTTCCAGGAGGATTCTTAAGTCGGTATTCACTATCAGAGTTTTTACATGAGTATACTTCTCTTTTTAGAGCAGTATGCCAGTCTTCATCACTCCTCCAATATGTTTCATACATACCTCTTTGGTCTGCAGTTCTTCTTGTCTGCATGATTTCACATTTTGTGGATATTGACTTCAAAAATAATTATCCCCCACCCCCTTTCTAGTGGAGAGGCTCTAGTACCTTTGGTGGCCTGGTTTTCCATACTATAAATTTAGTGTATTTTACACTGACTGCATTTTAGAGGCATCAGTGAACAGACAAGGATAGTACGGTATGTCTCCTGTAGTGGGGTATCTTAGTTATCTATACAATTCCCCCACCTCCTTCTGACTGCCTTGGATAGTCTTTTAATGGTCAAAGAATTGAACTTGAGGGAAACCATGCAGAATAAATAGCAAGTACTGTACAAACAACCTGTGTTTATTAAGGAATCCTGCAATGCTCATCTATGACAGAAACCAAAGAGAAAGTTGTAATAGAATAGAGACTTGAGGTTGAGGGGTGGGGAGGGGAGGGGAAGTGGCACATGGCACCTTGTCATCTTCCTGACAAAGGATTTCCCAGTGCAATGATAGTGTTGCTGACAGTTATGGTGCATCTGGAGTTACAAAATTTCCGAATGAGGGATGTTTTTGTGTATTCATCTAGGGCGGATGAAGCACAGTCTGCAGAATAGCTGTTGTAGGGTTTCTGAACATGGGAAGTCATGTAAATTGATAACATCTTTACAGGCCTTTAAATGTAATTGGTTAAAAAACAAAAGAAGTGAAAAGGAAGGCCATGAAATATTTTACAGACAACTTAATTTTTTTTACATGCACTGCACAGCTAGAGAGTGAATATTTATTTTATCTGTAGGTGGTTTTTCTTTGTTTGTTTTGTCTTTTTTTTCTTTTTTTTTTTTTTTTTAGAGCTGCATTATAGATTTTTCATGTGTTCATGAAAAGTTGATGGGCTAGCTAGTCTGGAAGTTAGTGTCCATAATGATAAGGCCTAAGATCCCTTCTGTCAATTTACACAGAAAGCAAAATAGTGGTTAAAATGGATGACCTTGAGGCATATACCTGTTCAAGGCCATAAACAGGAGCAAATTACCTGAGAGAGAGCTGTTTCATTTCTTGATGATGACCATTGAAAGTATTGTTAAGGAAGGAAAGTCTTTCTCTTTGTCCTCTTTGATTTGATAATGGTAAAAAATATAATTTAATGAAGTTATCATTTATGTGTCATGTTTCTGCTTTGAACTATTTGTGTTTATGACAGAGGGATTCATACATGTATCTGAAGTATGGCAGAGGGATTCCTACACCTTAAGTAACAAAAATTTAATTTGCCCTTCTTTGAATTACTTTTGTAAACTTCACATTCCTGCATTTACATGAGGGGAGCCTGAAGTGGAGGGCCCCCTCAAGTTTTCTTTTGCCAAGTCATTAATTGTACACAAAAGTGGGGGATGGTACACTACTATGCAAGGGGATATTGAGGATTTTTAAAACTCCCAAACTCCAAATTTTAAATTTGAAAAAAATCCTCCCTCTTCCCACCTTGCAAAGGCGAGAAGTTACAGTATGTCCCAGTGCTGATTTCGTTTTTGTGCAAAGAGTGCCCTTTATTTAACATTATCAGTGTTCCAATAATTGCCCTTTATTGCTGTAGGCAGGTATTAAAGCTTTCAGTCCATGCAGTGGTAGAAGACCTTAATTTTTCTCTTCCATCTGAGTGAGATATGGTACCATCATGGGCAATGTTGTTTGAACTGTAACTGCCACAAATTACAGTAACTGAGGACATACAGTATGCATAAAACCTTTGTACTGCACTGAATTAATTTCTTACTACAGTATGCATGATATTACTTCTATAATGAGAGCTAGGAAGGATAAAAATGCACACACATTTTTTTTAATTAGTGTGTTGCCAACATGTTGCTGGTATTAATACAGTGAGGGGTTTATTCTGTAGTTTGTAAAAATAAGTTATGAGGAATGTAATTGTTCCGTTTTTCTAATATTCAGTACCAAGTTACTTTTCACATAAATTACCTCGTAAAATTTACAATCCTTGAGAAGGTTCATTGTCATTTAGTTGAACTCTGAAAACAGAAGAAAAGAAAAGCTATGAACCTTGTCACCATCTTTTTGGAGTGCTTTGTTAAAGTGGGCTGCATTGTCTGAGAATTTTTCTGCTTTGTTTGTTCAGCTTTTCTGTCGCATTCTTACTATTTTAATGATACTGTACACTTAAAGTGCAGTTGTCATTCTAAACTACAGTTCCATAGATTGGTTACTTTTGTGCTGACCAACTTTCAGGTCATCTGTTGACATTGTATGTTCGAGTATGTGATAATGAACTTTATTTTAATTGCGCTTGAGGGAATGACTTTGTTCTGGTAATCCAGCCATGTGACAATTTTTTGTTAATAGAATTCTTGTCAAAGTCACAGCTATAGAGCAAGACTACTGTACATTAGCCAGTAACATTCCATTGAACTCAAGTTGAAATGTATGGCAGAACAGTTGGAGGTTGCGAGTGTTCAATATGCAGGGCTCTAGTGATATGTATGCTGTACGTGCATGTTAACACGGGTGAATTAGGCAAAAATGGAGAAGAGTTAGGCTCTGTGGCACCATCTGTAGGCATGGGTTCCCATGGTGTTACTATTGTTTTTGCCATACGGTTTTTACAGGCAATTGTAATATACAATACAGTATGTAAATAGTACGCAAGCATCGTATCTCGTAGACTCCCAAACCAGTTTAGTTTTGGGGAACCTACATCGCCCCTCTCTTACTGTACCTCCTATCTACAATTATAACCTACCCTCATGGTACCCATAATAAGGTCCTGGCAAATCTTGATTAAACAGTGGACGAGGCTGGCCTCCGATAGAGGGTGGCCTTCCGTGCCTCTTCTCACTTGTCTCATCAGCAACTTTGACACATAATTTGGTTTGGGGGAATCTCTTTGTACCTTTCAAATATATCTTTTATGATGTGGAGGAACATAAATATTGCATATATATCTAAGTAAACCACAGAGTAGTTGCACAACATGAATTTATGATTTCAGGTACGAAACTATACATAAATTATATGAAGTAAGTAAGTATAGTCGCACATGAATATGCCCACCAGGAAGGGGGGGGGGGAGATTATGATTTAAAAGAGCCACTCACAAGTTAGGAGTTTAGGTATTCTTATTCAAATTTGGTTGAGTGCATTTTTGTATTGACAATAGAGAAAACCCAAGCAGGGGTCATGTGGTCTAGACATGATGTGAAAAGGTCATGGAATTGTACAGTTTTCACTTTCGATCCTGGGAAAAGTCATGGAATTTTAAAAAAAAAAAATTACAAAAGTGATGGAGTCATAAAAGTTTGAAAAAAACTGTAACATCTTTTAAAGGGGCTGCTGTGTCATCCCAAACATGTTTACAGAGGGGATATTACCATATCTCCATTAACAATTGGTGAAATGCACTTTAATGGACATTTAAATTCAAACAGTGGCAGTGCTGTGATTAGTTAATGATGACTTGTGCAACTGATTTTGGGTACCCATTACAGATAGCAGACAGCTCCACACACCCATTGTGTAGAAATGGCCTAGAGCAGTTTAAATTCAGTACTGGTAGATTTGAGAAGGAAATGTACTAGGGAGGTGTTTTTCTTTTAAATGGGGGGGGGGGGGCTTGAAGTATATAGACTTAGTATAATGGAGAATTTTTACCATCTGAGGTGAGATTTGTTTCCCTTTAAGTGGATACATGTACAATGTATGTATTTTAGATTTTTGTTAGCAAAGAAGGATACATGGTCATGGACATTTGATACTTTGGTCTAAAATGTCATGGAAATGTTGCAGAATTTTTGTTGTCCGTAAAGAACAGGATCTTTGCCCTAGGGTTTGGGCGTACAAAACGTACGTGCACATTCGCATGTAATTGTTTTACATATTGTTTGAATATGCTGAATACAGAATGGATTTCACTCTGACTTAGAGAAATTTGCTTTGATGGAAGGTAGTGCAGTACTTGTCAGTTCAATTTTATCCATTCCTCATAATAAATCATGAAAAGTAAACATGAATTACTTGAAATTGGTAGATGTGTAATTTGTACACAATCGTAATTATAACAGATGCTCCGAGTATGCTTTGCTCATTGTATGAATACTGCAAAAGTTGTCTGTGACATTTGTGATTCCCATTGATGATAAGATGTTATGTCGGGAAATTTGCTTTGATGAAAGACAGTCCTTGGCAGTCCAATTTTACCTTGTTGTCTTGAAATAAATATATGTATGATACTTTCCATTAAAGTTTAAAAAGAAGTCTTTGAAATGTCGACAGGCGTTTCCTTAAAGATTTTGAGTGTAGGAAATGATGGAGTATGGCTTTTAAATCATTATCTGTTGCATTCCATGTATTGAAGACTACACAAAGAAATTACAGTATCAGTTGTGAAAGATGAATGTGTATATCAAGGTTTAAGGTGCACTTGGACTTGAAGTCAAGGTGTTCACAATTAGTGTTGACAGGTACCTGTATGAAGTGTGACTTAGTGGTGGCATTTGTGGAATAGTTTCATTGAATTTAACCGTGCTAGTTAGTTATCAGAAGTTGTCTTCTTACTGTACATAACGTATTCTTAGAAGTGGTCATGAGTGTGTCTTCTTGAGAAGCAGAATGCCCAGTGGCCTGTACTTGTCATTAAAATCACAGTCACATTAGGGAGTTGCTATTGTTACAGTATATAGCAACTCCCTGGTCACATTCACATGGAACAGTGAACAAGTGATTGAGAATAAGGGTGTTTCAACAGACTGTCCCATGAACTTCTGCTGGCACTTGAACAAATATAAGACTCGTTAGGAATGTATTTCTTGCCACATGACTGAGCCACATTTGAAAATGAACACTTTTCAAGATGGTGTGGCCAAACACGTGCATTTTTGAGAGTGATCTGGTAACTACTTTGTGGTTTTGAAATTTTATGTATGATTAGTTGAATTGTGGTCATGATCAAGGGAATTTATGCATCACATGATAAGAATAAGGAGGAGCAATAAACACTGGCATATTGTGGATGGTTAAAAGCAAAAGGTGCTCCCAGTTGCACTCATTTTGTCAACAATGGAAATTATGAGAGCAAGGTGTGATCTATTATTGTATTTCTCATATTGTAATTTCCCATGTCAAAACCTCTGTCCCAAGAAAAGTGCATTCACATCTAGAATTAAATCAAAATTGGGAAGCTGGGATGCTCCTCGAAAAATTTGGGCATTTGTAGGGAAATTTTGGCAGTTGGAGGAAAATTTACTTTTTTCATACATGGCAGTATGAACAGAATTGTGGAAAACATCCCTTCCTTGGAAATAAACACTTTGTCCAGCCCTGGAGATGAGTATCCAATGTGCGTAACATTATCTTTTTTGAAAGCAGTGCAAAAGACAAAATGTGAGAATCATTTAGTTTAAGGAACATGAATGAAAATTGGACACCAACTCTTGGTATCTGGGTCAGGGATTCCTCCAGAAACTCAAAAAAAAAAAAAAAAAGGGAAGGGGGGGGGGATTTATTGCTGCTAAACCCTGAGTCTGAATTGATGCTGTCCTTGGCCAAAGTTACAAGTGGGTTCAGGAGGGCAAAAGCTTTCTTCAAGGCCCCTACCAGGTGCAATTTGAAGGGTTTTAAAGGTCATTTATTTATGTAAGTTCGAACATTGCTGTAAAAGTGTCCTCTTCTTAAGTATAAAGAAACCAAGATATTGATTTTTTTTTCATATTTGTATGGAAATGAAAAGGGGAGGGGGGGGGGATTTTACCTTCCTTCTGAAAGGGAGGGGACAAATCCCCCCTTTTCCACCCTTGACAGAAACCCTGTTGGTAATTTGAACTTTAAAATTCATACCAGAAACTGCTGGATAAGCCATAATTGAAACATTTGCAGTGGTATGTACTGTACCTTTTCAAAGGGTATAAAGCACAGCCCACCTTTAGGAGCCTTGCATGGTCACATGGGTTATAGCTAATTGTGGCTAGACTACCAAATGCTGGAGGGCAAACAAACCCGATGCATTGTACTATTATATACTTAACCTACTTCATGTGTGCAAGAATTATTTGTTGTGTTTCACTATATATTTCATTCTTTGGTATTCGTGGATTGAACTGAAACTGTGAAGATGTAACAGGTAGGGGCGTATGGTGCTTTCCAGGTGAATTAGACTTCTTCCACTGTGCTCTCAATTAAACTTCGGGTAGGTCCTCTTAACATGCAGTTTAGGGCCACATGAACCATTGAGTTTTGGGGAGACTGCTAGGAACAGTACTGTAAACGATAATTCGAAACCTGTGTGGTACCTGTTCAAAGAGTATAAAGCACAACCCACCTCTTTGTATTACATACTGGTACTTTCTGTACATAGATACAGGACATTTCATTGTGTGGAATTCTGCAGGAGCACCAAAATCTATCATTAATTATAAACTGCAGGCTCAGATGGCATTTGTCTTAAACTAGTAAGCCATGTCTCTAGATTTGCACCGTTTAGTGGCCTCCCCTCAAACTCATTTTTCCTTTCCTTGAAGAAATATGGAAGGATTAATGTTTCTTTTCTGAAGTGACCCACAGAATAAATTCATTTTGCCATCTTGTATCTTTGTGGTTACCATGAACATTTCTTTGAGAAAGCAAATCCACTTCTCAGTGATAGGAGATGGGATGTTGGTGTAGCTTGTCAAGCAGTGAGATTATATTCTGCTGTTTGGCCTGTACTGATGGGAGTCGATGGGATGCCAAGAGCTGTTTGGATTCTTGACATGCTTGTTTCATGGTAAAGAAGCCCTCAGAGCAGTTATTTACTTAATGTCGGTGCAACTGATGAATTAATTACATGAAGTGAATTGTACAATTCAGCTCATTCCCAATTAGCATTAAAGGGAGGAATGGAAAGTGTGTACACACTGTTTATTCGTTAGTAAGGAAGGTTTCCTGTTTTGAAAGCGAAGATACAAAATTAAACACACAGGAATATTGTATATTCCTGTGTTGATTTAAAGATGATGTATGGAGTGATTAATATGTACAGTAACCTATCCTTGTGAATAAGAGTATCAGAAAAGAAATAAACACGGAATCAAAAGTAGATTTTTGATTTGGTAAAGCAATTTCCTTACAGTACATAGGAAATGTTAGTAATTATGTACTACGTCAAATCAATTCTCGAAATTGTTTGAATAAGTGGAGGGCCAAAAAAACAAAAAAAAAAATTCCTTTGATCAGTGTTTATTCTACTATAAATTCAGAGTCATCACTTATAATAGGAAAGCCTCAAAGCCTGTGTTATAGGATGTGCTACATTTCCAGGTGCCGCTATCAGGCTACAGTATACAGTATTCCAGTTACGTTCTGTTCTTTAATGTAATGCATCTGTGTTACAGGATACTGTAGGTTTGTTATAGAGAAACCATGGTTTATATTAGCTCCATGCAGTATTATAGATGTATGCTTTTGACAGTTACAGTGACATGTTAGGCAGAAATTTTTATCCTGGATGTCGTATTGATTAGCAGGTTACCATTACGTTGAAACATTTCTGTCATATCCTGCTGTTCGTTTTGTTGGTATCGTTCAATGAGAGTGGTCACAGAAATCATGTGGTCACAGTAGATGAGTAAGATACCAACAGATGGCAATTACTGCATTTAGTAGCAAGTTTGTCAAATGGCATGTATGACACTTAGTCCATCAATGCTGCCAACAGTGATGATTATTTGCATTTCAAGTTGTCATGAAGTGTGAAGGAAGTAGGAATTTTAAAGAATTTTGGGAGCCATGTGAAGATACTGTAATCATAGGGGTGGATTTGTTTTTCTCTTTGTTTGCAATTAGCAAAAGTATAATTTTACATATTGTTCATATTCACATCTTCATGCATAACTCTACTCTCATTCGGATGTGTGCCTAATGATGGTACAAGTTCTTTGCCAGCAAATTATCTGTTTCCATTTTCCTGACTTTTAAACTGATAAAACCCTGTAATTTTTTCAGGGGAATTTTCTGCAGGAAGGGTATATAAGAGAGTAGGTTTTGTAAGCAGTAACTTTAGCTTTAAATTTGGGCAATCTTTGCAGAATCTCAGTTGTGAGCACACACTGTTTAAACTAAATTTTTGTAAATAAATTTTGTATTAAGCATTGAAAAGAGTACAAAAATTATTTTAAAATACCAGAATAATATAGCCCATGCACTATATGTATACTTTGCATTATGGAAGTATACTTTGTGTGTTAATCTACAATTAGATTACAGTGAAATGTGTCAAAGAGAATTCCTTAATAAATTCATTCAGGAATCTTACAAGCCAAAACTAAGACATCTTAAACAACTGTTTTGTAACCTGTCAGGTCTGTCTAATTCATCACACTGATATTTTGATGTCTCAGATAACTCTTACCATCTCTTATCTCTGTTTGTCATGACTTCCTCAAGCAGCTGGTGCGCTCTTTAAATCTCGTCTCTTGGTCTATGTTCAATGCACTCTTCTCCTTCCCCAGTTGGAAGCCAGATGCCCTGCGTTAAGGACAGAATTTCAGCTCAAGGTGCGGACAGCTTTTCCGCCAATGAGTTGAGTTGGCACTTCATTATTGTTGTCATAGTAACACCAACAACACAAACTATATTTCTGCAGTTAATTGTACTTGAAGACAAGGGTTGTCACGAAAATCAAGTGCATCAATTTTAATGAAATTTATGTTAAAACTTTCCTTCACGGTGTGTTCTCCACATGGATTCTTCACGAAGGTGTGGCATAATCAAGTTTTGTACAGTGCCATTGTGTTTATACACCTCCGTGTATTTAATAATGCCATCAGAATTTATTATTGCTAAGTTTTGGCCTTAGTCCAGATATTTTCAGAACTCATGTGTTTATATTCAGAGACACCAATTTATTTAGGTCCCAAGTCATTAATTTTATCAGTGCATGGAAACGTAGTTAAAGAATCACGTGTGAACTCCTTTCAGAATTTCGGGCAATTATCGTGCCAGTACGGTACCATTCAATAGGTCACCTCCCATTGTTAATGCCTCACTGAAGTATCATTACAGGATTATTCATAAAATTATGCTGTTTAATTAAAAATGAATGAGTTTGTAAAGAATTGCTGCACTCATTTCAGAGAATTCTTTTCAGAATCATTTTGAATTGGTTTCAATCATTTTTTCATATAGCTGATAAAATTTATGACAAAGAACTTAAAAAAATCATCTGGATGTAGGCCAAGTCTTTCAAACATGGCATTTAGTAGAGTGGCAATCCTCAAAGGTCAAATTGCATGTTCTTTAATTTCCTTTTTGTAATTGGATGTTTTTTGTGATCTGAAAGGGTCAAAAGGTAAAGGGTGTTGCTTTTTCAGATTTTGTGTTCTTCTCACATTTCTTAAACCTTATACTTCAATTGTTCAGATAAAACAGTAGTGAATGGACTTATTCTAATAAGTATAATTACTTTTATAAGATTGTTAGCTCAATAAGTTGAGCTGTTGTCATGGCAATGTATCTGTCTGTCTGTCTGTCTGTCTGCCTGCCTCTCTGTCTGTCTGTCTGTCTAACATTGGTTGAAAGGCTGCTGTCTACAGGTGCTTTGACCGTTCCTTGTCAAAGTTGGTGTGGCTATAACACATATCAAAGGCTTGATAATTACATGGCAACAGTAAGTAGGTCAAAGGTCATTTGTGGTAGTGAGAGGTCAAAGAGTGAAATCATGCAAAAGCCTTCAACTCCTTGTGGTTATGTTGGAATCTTTTCAAATTTGACAGGAGTATTCAGTGAATGATGGGTCATCAAAGTTGTACTTTTAAAGTAGATAAAAGGTCACTGGGGTCAGAGAGAGGTCAGGCAAAAGGAGGTCAAACAGTGTAAACATGCAAAAGCCTTTAACTCCTATGGGTTATGTCTGAATTTTATCAAATTTGGCAAGAATATTCAGTAGATAATGGGTCATCATTGTTTTACTTTTGAATTAGGTCAAAGGTCATTTGGGGTCATGCAGGCATCAAACAGTAAAATCACCCTCAAAAGCCATCAACTCCTAGCGGATATCCAAATCTTATCATAATTGGCCAGAATGTTTATTAGATGAAAAATCAGCAGTTGTACTTTTGAAGTAGGTCAAAGGTCATCTGGGGTCAAGCAGGGGTCAAACAGTGAAATGACTCAAAAGCCTTCAACTCCTAGGGGTTATATACAAATCTTATCATAGGTGGCCAGAGTGTTCAGTAAATAATGGGTCATCAATGTGTATTTTTGAAGTAGGTCAAAGGTCATTTGGGGGTCACATGTGCAGGGATCAAACAGTGAAATCACTCAAAAGCCTTCAACTCCGAGGGGTTATATCCAAATCTTAATATAATTGGCCCGTGTTTAGAAGATGACAGGTCATCAAAGTTGTACTTTTGAAGTAGGCCAAAGGTCATCCGGGGTCTAACAGGGAACAAGCAGTGAAATCACTCAAATGCCTTAACCTCCTAGGGGATATCCAAATCTTATCATAATTGGTAGTGTAGTTCAGTAGATGACAGATCATCAAAGTTGTGCTTTTGAAGCTGATCAAAGGTCATTTAGGGTCAAAGAGAGGTCAAACAGTGCAATTTTGTATTAAAATGCCTTCAACTCCTAGCAGTTACATCTAAATCTTATCAAAGTTGACCAGAATGTTCAGTAGATGACAGGTCATCAAAGTTGTACTTTTGAAGTAGGTCAAAGGTCATTTGGGTTCAAAGAGAGGTCAAACAGTGAAATCTTGTGAATGCCTTCAACTGCTTTGACTTTCTAAGTCTTAACAAAGTTGGCCAGAGTGTTCAGTAAATGACAGGTCATCAAAGTTGTAATTTGAAGTAGGTCAAAGGTCATTTGGGGTCAAAGAGAGGTCAAACACTGGAATTGTGCAAATGTCTGCAATGCTTAGGGGTCATGTCTGAATCTTATCAAAGTTGGCAAGAGTATACAGTAGATGAATTGATGGGTCATCAGAGTTGTACTTTTGAAGAAGGTCAAAGGTTATTTTGGGTCAAAGAGAGGGCAAACAGTAGATTCAAGCAAAAGCCTTGAAATACTCATAGTTGTGTGGAATCTTATCAAAGTTGGCCAGTGTTCAGTTGATGATGCGTAGATGTACTTTGTGTTGATTTTAAATGCCAGTTGGGGTCACAAAAGGTCAGGTGGTGAAATCTTTGCCAGTGCTTTTACATAACTGTTTTGGTTTTGCATGATGTATAATGTCATAGGCATCATTTTGGATGGACCTGACATTTTGTCAGCAGAATTACAACTACAGTATTGTGCCCACAAACATTTAAAAAAAAAGTTGCAAGCTGGGCAACTCTAGCTGATATGCCACTACTGTGACCATTTACACCTATAGCACTGAAGGTGCTAGATCATGAGAGTCCATGATTCCTTCGTTTGGATCCCGACTGTGTTTGAGGGAAATTGTAGTTGAGCTCCAGCATCATTGATGCTCGTTTGTTGATTTCTGTTGTTGTTGCTTTAAGGTACCAACAACACAAGGCAAAGGGCAGTTTGCACCTTTAGCATTCAAAATCATCACCAGAAAGATGGTCAGGAGGGTGAAAGCGAAACCAGATTTGGTCACTTTCGTCCTCTCCTCATGAAATACAGCCATCCAAATACTTAAAATGCCCCCTGTACATCTTAAAATAGCCCCTGTAAACAGGGGGCAATATCAGGGTTAGAAGAAATGTTTATTTCCCAGGAAGAGAGTCTTATTGTCCATAGCTCCTTCCCTCTTTTCCTGTACGGAAAAGGTAAACTAAATTTCCCTCCAATTGCCAAAAATTTGTCTCTAAATACTCAAATTTCCCAGGAAGGAGCCTCTCACCTTCCCAGCTTTTTCCACCTATGGGCAATATTTTCCCAGGAAGTTGGGAAGTCAGTCAGCCCCCTCTCAAACAAAAGTAAAATTTTTACCCTGTTACAATATGTTCACAGGTCTACTGTGGACTACTGCTGAATTTTTAAAAAGTCTGCAGTTTAAATTTGTGTGCTTTCGGTCAGGGATATTTCCTGACAGCTATGATTATGTGCATGGGAAAGTATAGTGAGAGATGCCAGTAATACCATGGGGAAATAAGTCGTGATCTTATTGCGTATTAGTTTACATAGCTGAAACTTATTTGAATTACAAAAACGTTGAAAGTAGGATACAAATGTCAGTGCATCAGTTGTGTAAACTTGACATGCCATAACTCAAGTTTAGAGATAGAACGCTTCACTTGATGCATATGTCACACAAGCTATGTGTAGCTGGAAAAATACTTCCCTTTTGGGAGTTTGTTTTTGTGTTGTATGCGTCAAATTTCAAGTTCGGCTTGGTTTTTGGATTATAATAAATGATTAATGTGAGAGCATTAATTTGCAGAGGGGCACCATAAATTGTTTGATGGCCTTAGTTTGCCAGCTCTGGTGACTTTGTAAATTTTTTTGTAAACTTTTCATGAGTTTACATGTACATCTCTGTATTCACACATTTTACATTTTGTTAAGGGCTCATTTTTTTGTATAGTGGAGGTTAGAAAGGTGAACATTGATGGTATTTTGAACTTAAGTGTAGAACATACATGGAATTAAACACACCAGGTAAAATCTTCCCTCTCCCTTCCTTCCCCCTTCTCACCCCTCCCCAACAACAAATGACTTGAAGTGACTGTAGCAATTACACACCACTGTGAACTGTTACCTTTCTGTCAGAATCAGCTCAGTACTCCCATCCCATATGAAAGCAGGAAATTACCATTTAGGGAACCTTTGATCCATTTTTCTTTAATAACTGAAGGGTCTCAATGGGTTTCAGATGATGATTGACTTAAGTTGGAAGTTCTCTCGATAGGATTTTGTGTGTTCAAAGTTATAAATTTATGATTCTCTCTGTCCAGTTGCAATTAACCAAGAGGTAACTATTGGAATTTGAAGGGAAAGGGATTTTCCATTGCGTTCTCCACATCCAAATGGTTTTTTTAAACGGTTTTTCCTCATCAACTTATTATATAATAAGCTATGTAACATTTCAGTTGACATTCATGAGGGATTTAAAATTTCATGTATCTATGCAGGCCTTGATCATGTCTTTAAAACAGACTTGTACTTGGACTAACACCGGTACTCATGGTCAGAGTATTTGTAATTGCACTGGTACTTGTTCTCACATAATATTTACACAAATCTACTCCATGCTGTACTTGGACAGGTGAATGCCACACATTTATCATAGTCAGAATGTCTTTAATAGTGCAGTCCTCCTTACAAGTTCTTGACCTTACCTCCTTTTTACATATATGTTATTGCCTGCAAAAACCATCTGGCAAAGAGCTGATAGCACTACGGTAACCCCTACCCCTACTTTTATCGTAGTCAGAATGTCGTGACTAGTGCATTACGTGCACACAATGCACACAGTAGGCCTATAGCTACGTGTTTTCCCATTTCACATGTGCAGTACATGCAAACTGTATGATACAGTGCGGCAGGCATGTTCGTAGTAACACTCCGTTGGGATATAAAGTCTCTTGCACTGCTTGTTTATTTTCAAAAGTTGTCATTTGATCGGAGATCTTTTGTGATTGATAAACTTGATGTATTGTCCTGTGCTTTTATTTAATGCTCAGTAGTCTCTTTATCATGTGTAATAATATGTGCTGTCATGATGAGAGAAATTTATTTCTAATGGCAGCTCTGCATCATTTTAGACAGAAGAAGCGATTAATTAGCCTCTTGCTTGATCATATATTATAAGTAAGAGAAATACATTGCATTATTTATGTCTTTTAGTTACCATCAGAGACAAGCGTTGTTGTAGTGTAGCGTCAAGAAGCTACTGTAAAAGCATAGATTGTACAGGGAGCTCTGATCAGTAACATAGAAACGTGCAATTATGCTTCAAGGGGATAATAGACCTATTAAACACACAGTTAACTGTTATGGTAATAGACTTTTAAAAGAAGCTATTGTATTCAGATGCATACTTTAACAGGGACTGGTCTGATTATTAGTCGATTGAGGTGTATCATGTTTTAAGGTCATGAAAATATATCCATCTCAGTCCTGCCAGAAATAGAGTTTTTGCCCAGCTGTTCAAGTGGAAGGCTTGGGCGATGCCAGTATCTTCAAGTTGTGTACCTGTGGTCTTAAAAGTAGTAACTTTCCTATGGATAGAGTCGTGGACTTCCACAGTGACTATAGATTCATATCTTTATACGGACAAATTTCCAATAGTTGACATCTGTTGACATCAATACTTGTACAATATATTAACACTGATAGGTACGGTGGCTACGTACTACCATGGAACTACTGTAATACTTGGACCAGGTAGTAGCTTCATGGTACTACTTGCAAACTGTACTATCCTACCAATGACGTTTTTTATCTACCAATAACTTATCATGTACAAATAAAGGTACTTTACATTATACAGGCTCTCCAGAGGCTGTGATGTAAAGGTAGGACTCATAGCAGTTGACTGAAAAGGAAAGTAACATATTTCTAAAGAATCCTGATGCCAGTGATGTTGGGGTAGCTACTCCACCCCTGGCCAGGGGTCACAACTTTGACGTGGGGTCGGGTAACCACCCAAACGTACTAAGTTAACTCCAAAGTAATTGTTGTAATTACAAAGCTGTGATTTTGAATGGAATAAAGCATCATGTTGATAGGGTGGAATTTAAAGGGGAGGGTCTTACAACATGTTTTGACTTTTTTAGTTCTGTTGTTTCCTCTGATCATCCAAGTTGGATGAATACATGGATGGACAAAGCTGTTGTACGTATAATATGGTGCTGTGTACGGACTTTATCGTGTAAAGTTTGATGTTATAGTCATTTCCCATTTTCATTTCCCATCACTTCCATGTCAGTTACAAAAAGGTTCATTCAAAAAATGAATTGGTCAAAATCAGTTATGCACCTACTAAGCTCACAAGTATGAGAGTGTCCGCATACTCACAGTTCTCAGCACTGTCCTGTTAAGGTACTGTACCTCTGTGTGGATACTTTGGCTGTCAGAATTGATTTCATTTTCTTGGTTTCCCCATAGTGGCTTGCACCAGCAGCAGTGTTCGTGCTAAGAAATTGAACCTGGGAGGGAATTCCCTCTCTAGAAATTTTTTTGGGAGGGATTTTCAGAATCAAGGAGGGGGTTAATTATCACTTGGTAAAGATATTGCAATTTAATGTGTGTATTATAATTGTAGTTACGATCTCAGCTGCAGAAATGTGTGCGGGATTTTCCGCATAAGATTTATTTTTGTGTGGGATTCAAAAGACAAAAGCAGGATTCACGCAATCCCGTGCCTTTGTGCAAACACTGACCAACACTACTATATATTGACAGTTGGATATGTTACTAAAATTGCACTGCAGTTCAGAGACCTGTACAGTTCTTCAATGCAAAACTTAATATGATCATTATATTCTCAATTTCTACCACACAGCTTAGTTTTTAAATATGAGTTCAAAATTATTTGGCCTGCAGTGTAGCTGCAGGGGTGAGATCTATCTGGTATTAAAGTTGGTTTGCTTTATTTGTGTTCAGATTGACAGTTGGGAATGAAGTTTGGAAAGTTCTGGGGAGATTTATTGGGATAGAAAAAGCAATATCTGGAAATAAAAATGGTAAAGTCAAGCCATATAGAGAGGGGGATTGTAAACTGATTTGAGGGCTTGCACTAGTTAATTGTTAAGGAAAATGTTGGGAGAGAACTGGTAGAGATGTTTCCTGATGCCTGTGCTGAGTAGTTCACGTATATTACAGAAGCGAAAAGTGAGGTAAATTTATCGTTTTTATACTCTATAAGGAAGAGCATGATGTTTATGAACAAAATCACGATCAGGATCTAACTGCCTTTTAGAACAAGCACGCTCTAGGAAATCTCTTGGTAGAATATTAATGGACATCCTTTAGTAGTCTTGGTTTCCCATCAATAGGCTGTGAGGCGTCACTCTCAGCTCTGGTTTATTTTTCATCAGATCTCTTTTCCTCTTCTTTTGCCATGCTGTTGATGATTTATTTCATCGTCAAGATTAAATGGTTCTTCTCCCTCACTTGTTCACTTTCCTCTTTTTCTGTAACACAGGAAATTGCCTCCTGGCTGACCAGCTTTCATAAGCACAGCGAATGGTTGTCAACGACTTTGAAAACGAGGTTCGTACCTTACTGTAATGACCTAAACTAATTGTAGAGTTATTGCTGTTTTTTTTCCCGTCACTTGGGACTCATCATGTCTGTTTAAAACTGAAGCAGATTGCCAGACTCTGAGAAGGAAACTTATCACATCGAGCGATCATTTCTCCTCATCATAACAAAGTTACGGCAATACCACACACAACAATTACTGGGGTTGCTACATGGTCAGCGCGAATCATGGCTTAATTCACTCTCTCTAATTTTAGCTACATATATACTGTGCACTACTGTGACTTCATTAGTTGCATTCCTCTGAATAGACTATCAAAGTGGTATCAAAGGTGGCATCTCCATAGTCTATGCACCAAAAGGCAATATAACTTCCATGAGAGCTGAAAGTCATTTTAAATGAAGCAAGATCAGACCTTGTCATTTCATATCGTTCCAGTTTTTCAAACCATCAATTTGTTGAGGTCAGTGCTGACAAATTGGTAAACCAACGGAGAAAAGCTGTTGAACGTAAGTTGTTATTTAACGGATGGACAAAGAGCAGGAAGTCAAAGTGATTGCATGAATAATGATGATGATCTGGCCATCTATGTAAATAAAAGATAAATTGCAGGAAGTCACTGGATTGAGAGAAAAAAAAGATGAAACAGCTTGGATACGAAGATAGAATGTTGAAATTTTACGAAAAAATATGTCATATTCAAATTGGCAGTTATCATTTTATTTGTGGTTAAAGGGAATAAAAGCCACCCCAAAATTATTTGTTAAAGTCCCAGTACGACTTTGTATAAAGAAATAAACCGCCAAAAATCCTCATAGCACAAGAGCCAGATGTATGAAATTGGTAACAGTTTAAGAGGTTCTAACATACCCAGAAGAACAGTGTTAGCTTCTTTAGGGAGTAATCTTTGTCCAAAATGCAGATGTTGGATTCTGATTGCCAACTGAAATTCGAGTTCTCTCCTCTTAATGAGCCTATCAGTCAGGAGTATGATCGAACCAATGAAGGTCTGTTTGTTTATGATTATTCATGAATCAACAACTTTAGGGGCCTTGCCTACATGCTTAACTGTTGTGAAATGTACGCACGTAAACAGTGCAGAGCATTTGCTTGTATATTCCATGGATGGACTACACAAATGGCCTAGGACTATACTCAGGTTAGTGTAGGCTTAGAATTGAATCATCCCTCGCCAACAAAATTGCTGCACAACTAACATGGAAAAAGGAGGAAAACCTCACCTGAAATCCTAAGCAAGATAACGTTGCCTGGCACAGCGAGGTAAAATACAGGCAGGCTATTTGAACATGCACAGCTGCAGTCTGGCCGCCAATGTCACCCAAGTTGACTGCTTGTGTGTTACGGCCCTATAGCTACATTTTTCGTGCATCAAGCACATCGTAGCCTAGCATTCGTTGTTGATTAGTGCACAATGAAAATATGGTTTGCGAGTGCGTATGTGGTAGATGTACATTGGCTGCATCGTGCTGGACAGTCGTCGACATGATGTGATCTCGAAGCAGTTGAGTAATGAATATTCATAATGAACTAGAACTGTCCACCGTGATGAATCTTGTGCATATTGAAACAGCCGTTACATTTACAGTCATGATTTGTTTAAAACAACCTTTCACTTTTGTAAATTTCTTTTTTCTCCAACAAATCATTTCTCTGGCTATGTTTGAATTTAAGTAACCTTAAGCACCACTTATTTCTCTTATCCAAATTTGTATACAAAGTTGTATTGCGACTTTAACATCACATAGATTTCACAGAGTCTTCTCCTCTTCCCTTTGATGTATCTTTCATGATGTGTCAGGACATAAATATAGACTAATGCATTGATGTCATCGTGACGTCAGTTATTTTTAGGAAAACAATGAAGCACACGTGCATGAACGGCGTAGATTTTGCACGCGTGTGTTGTAGACATGAGGCACGTATACCGTGGTTAGCAAATCAACTGTCTGCATTTGTTGGTGTAACCCAAAGTGGTTTACAGGTTTCCTCCAAACAAGGGTGCAGTTTCTCCTCTGTGACATCATAGGCATCAGGTCTATTGAATATTAAGGGAAAACCAAGGAGTTAAATGATTGAAAAGAGCCATTCATGAATTAGTATACCAGGGTATACTAAGTCTGTTTTGCTCCTGCTTACCTCCTATTTACAAGTATTTCCCCTGATTGCCCTACTATTCTTATCTGAGTTTTGTGAACTCAAAAATGGGATGACTGCATTTTCCCTTTAAAGTTTTGTGAGAATGTCTGACCTCTCTGAGTCAATTAAATGGTTAAACAAATTAAGCTGGAAGTTACATCTCTCTGCATCACCACCTCCTTGCCAGACAGTCTGTATTTACAGTATGTGTGTATTACCCTCAGTAACCGATAATAAGGCCCCAGTGGCAAGTTTGAAAGCACAGTGGGAGAGGGTGCCCTCTAGAAATGGTGTAGTGGTCTTCTGGTTTGCCAAGTTGGAAGCTCTCTATCAGTTACACTTAGTCCTTCTTCGTGCAAGGTGTAAATATTGGTTGACATTACTTGTAAATTATATCAGGGTAATCAAAAGTGTAGCCATTTACAGTAGCTGTGCTAAATCACCACCTGAGGCAGCATTTTCCCCCTCCTACTTTTTATTGGAAGACAAAACATATGCATATGTGAAGATTTCTCCTGCACAAGAGCTTCAGTGCCAAACTCTTTACATTTTGAAATTTAAACCTTGAAGTCTTTCCTATGGCTTCTGAGCTTCTGTACAACCTGTGCTTCATATTTGCCCTTCCTGGTTTGACCGCCTGTTGATAGCTTTGCACCCTCCTACTCCAACCTTTGCATTTGAAATTTAAACTTTGAAGCCAGTCTTACTATTATAAAGGTTACTGAAATACTGGAAAAGCCAGCAGCTCTTGGACCTGCACTCCGTGTGGGGTTTCCACTTTGTGACCCTGTGTGGGGTTTCCACTTTGTGAATGCTTCATATGCACCCTTTCCTGTTTGCCTTCCTGTCATTACATGTGCACTTTCGTACTCTGAAAAATGTTAGAAAAATCTACAGCTTAATCCATTTTTGTTTAAAATAAGTCTCATTTGTGACAATTTCTGTCTGTAGATTTGTTCTGCAATATCCACTATGTAAGTATGTCCTCCATCATCTGCAGACCATGAGTGGAAGATACAGTGCTCATATGCGCCAAGCACATGCAAGCATTTGTGTGAACATATAGTACATCCTCTCATTTTATAATTGACCCCTTTCCAAGTGGCAGTTACAAAGGATTGTGGGACAGAATTTTTGTGTGTGTTGTTTGTGGCCACAGTAAACTGCCATTGACAAAAATGATGCATACCAGAACTCTCTCCCATAATCTTTTGTTTATTTTGCTATAAATTTGGAAAAGGGTCTATTTGTTTGTCCATACCAGCATATATCTGCTTAAGAGTCCTCAGCTGAGTACTGAGATGTACATTTTAATTGTACAATGCAACCTTACCTGTCTCCCTTCTGTGGGACCTTTAACATACCCATTTTCATATATTAGGATGTACATCTTTAAATTCAGACTTTCATTGTCAAGTTTTCAATGCTTTGGAGTCAGATGATCATATGGAAATGTTAAGGATATTATTAAAGAATTGATGATTTTCACAAATGGCTTTTATAGCAAAATATGTCTTTTAATTAGACAAAGCTTGACTTCTGCATGAAGAAAAGCAAATTTTTTCCCCAATACATTATAATTTCTCTCATCCAAATTGCATACCCCCTCCCCCCCATTTCAGTTGTGTTTCTTTTTCTGTCAGCACTTCCCATCTGGCAGCCCTTGAGTGCATAGAAAGCGCCCTCTGTTAAGGTTTTATGTGGGCATGACATATACTTTGCAGCCATTTCTGTAGAGGTATACCACACAGTATTGGATAGTATTTGGTATTTTGAGAAAACATTTCTTGCATTCATTCCTGTATTGGCATTAGTAAATTTTTTATAGCAGATACTACCCAACTGATATTACCAGACCAATACTTCATACACATGGTATAGTATGCTGCTTCCTTACAGTAACTCCCAATACCGAAGTACATGATGTTTAAAATTAATGATTTTGGAAGCTTTATGGCAATTATGCATAGCAGGTAGTATTGTTCATTGTATGCTTGTTTATATTGAGTAGCCAGCATTCAGAATTGACAAATTGGATGTTATATTGACACAGTTCTGGTATACCGGCCTGCAGCTAAATCATTTAAATACCACACTGCTCTTATTTTCTACCAATATGTATACACAGTGTTATAACCATTTCATGCTTCACATACCATTTGAAGAGACAAGTTTTGTAACCATGGTCCGATTATCTGTTCAATGGAGAAAGTTATTTGGTGTAATTAATCACATGAACCATTAAAACTTGCATTCAGAACTTCCACTACATGCAAATTTGCTCTCTGGCAAACTGGCCTAAAGTATATTTGTACATCTGCCTGGCTTTGCCTATTAGCCAACCATCATGTTTTTTATCTGATAAGGTACATGTTTCATAAGCCGAATCAGGTTCCTGTTTGCTGTTCTAATAAGTTTAACACCTACAGTACCAGCTGATTTGAATTATCAACATTACAGGATTGGTCATTTAAGTATGAAGGCTGTTTGGTAACCTTTGTACAGGTCTGCTGTCCTTAGTTTGCTCTATTTATTAAAGCGCCAAGGAGGTTCTACTGTACAACCTCCCTGATTTAACAAACTTTCCATAAAGTTTTGAGGAAAAAAATGTGGAAAGGAAGGATTCATATGACCAGGTTCAGTCACATCTGTAGCTTTAAGACTCACCGAAATGTTTTTGAACAACTGTTGAGATCAAAAAACTGAAGTATTGCCTCTAACAGGTCTCAGATTTCTAAAAATAAAACTGTTTTTAATGTATGTGTTTGTGAATGTTATCAGTTTTGAGAAATTGAGACAAATAGCGTTCATTTGGTCGCAGATAAAAGGATCTGGCTTGAAAGTATAGTTGGGGAATTTATAGGTCTTGAAAGGGCTTGACATTTTGTTGAAAATATTAAATTTTCTTTCAAGTATGTGCACATTGAAATTAATGCTTTCAGGAACACTTGAGCAATACTTCTGTAACTGTAACAGAACGGTGTAAGAGGGTTCTTGTGCTGGTACAGTTTCATGTTTAATATTACAGAAGGAAATAGAACAGAAAGATATGAGAGCTCTCTTCTTTCCCAGTTTTTCATTCTTTCAAGAGAACGAGAGGAAAATACAAAGACAATATAGAAGTGTTTTTCAAAAGTGAGAGTTGTTTGAGGAGACACAGAGATTTCAAAGTTTGGTACAAGAAAGAAAATTGAACCAGTGTAATTAAGGCAAGTTAATTCTTCAATGTGACATTCGGCATAGTTGGCCTCTGGGGGAGGTCTGAGGGCAGTGGCTGGGTGATCCCCTCCTCTTTGAAAATTTTCCAATTTGATATGTGCCTACAGTAAATTTCAAATGGTACAATATTTGACACATATGTACAGTACCTTGCAAATGAGCCTAATGAGGTGAAAAGTACAATTTGTACTGGCTGATTCTTTGCAAACTGAGTCAAGGTGATTTCTTTGAGGCAGGTGTGCAGAACTTGCCCTGTACCCTGTATATTTTGAGCGAAACTCATTTGTGTTTGTGGCAAAGTTATTGCAGAAATACAGGCTGGGTAAATCACTCCATATCATCAGCATGCACACTAACCGTTTGTAAAATGGGGACAAATGATTTTAATTATATGCCTGTACTATATTTAGTTGCCAACAATATTACTGTTTGCACTTTTACCACATGTATCCTTCATTATTTCATGAATGGAGTGGTTCATTATCATGTGACATTACAGTATAGTTTTAACACTAAATTGTTCAGATTAACTCCTTAGTCTATTTCACTCCTCCAGTGGACTCCAGTTTATGTACCATTATTGCCTACACTGTCTCGCAAGTACTAATAACACTGTGACATCCCCTACCCATAGAGGATGCCCTTATATACAATACCTAGCTCTTCCATCTCCAGTTTTACCTTCTCCCCTGTTAGTGCATTTTTCCATCTCGTCTGGTAAAACTATCCAAACTTTTAAGCCTAATTGTTTTGGAGCTCATAGACTTCCAAACCAGAGGAGTTTTGGGGAATCTATTCCACTGCTACCTGACAGTTTCCCTTTGATATTTAATGTTAAGGTTCAGTAGTATTATGAAAGATACCCATAATGGAAATAAAATTTTATTAGCAAGAAGTAGCTATAATGTTTGAAAATACATAAAGGACCTGGTGTTCTCTTTAAAATGTATACAATGAATGAATTAAGTATACATGGTTGCAAACAAAAATGAGAATTTTCATTTTTGCCTGCTTAGAAAAAAGGGATATTGGGAATAAAATTGGAAGCTTTTTCATAAATGTGGAAATTTTTTGTGGAAAACATACAAATGCTAGACATTGGAAAAGAAAAGTAAGCACTCACATCACGAATGGTACTAAATGGTACTAAATGATGCAGACTTTTCAAGGACAGCAGTAAAGATACTTCAATTTAATACAGCTTTTGTCATCACAGCTACGTAGGTTAGTTAGATGAAATTTAACGACACACCAACACAAATGTGTTATATAGTGTCAAGTACATTTTAAATATGGTGGAAGTCCTTCCTCTTAGTTGCCTCTTACGACTACCTTAGGGAAGTTAGTATGCAAGAAGTTACACAGTTGCAAGGACTTCATGAGCTTTCACCCAACAATACCCTTGTTATAGATCATGTACCCCCCTGTACATATCTGGTACATTTAATTTCAGTGCCAGTAGATTTTGTTCCCTAAATGTTAGGAGAATAAATTTAGATGAGGGTGTGATGATAAAGTTGAATGAGAAATTTTAAGTACATCAGGGAGTTGTTCTAAGTGTGTGATCATAAGAAGTTTATGTGTAAGTGATGTATTATTATCTATCTTCTCGTAGCTTTAAAGGGAATGGGCGAGTGAAAATGATTGGAAAAAAATTTGAATTAGAGGAAGATGAATCTGATCATGAAATTTTATGCAGTGATGCCTGGTATAAATAACACAGAATTCCTGTGGTGATAAAAAAGCTAACAATGACGATGGAGTTTAAAATTGGGAGTTTACTGTATGTGAATTCCATGTGCAGTAACAGGGTCTTTTCTCCATGACTTAGCCGAAGGGCTACCTCCTCCCCCCCCCCCCAAAAAAAAAAAAAAATTGCCACCTCCTGAAATTGTAAAAAGGGTTTGGGGCTGTATAATATTTATGATTTTTAGTTCTTCTTTGCCAGAGATAGTGGAACTGATTATGCCTAAAATTTGATATACCAGTCAATAAATAACTCCATTAAAGTGCAAGTAAAATTTACTTAACTGCTCTGTAGAATTGCAAAAGCTAGCCTTAAGAATCCTCCCCTATCGGAGTGAGCCATAGTTTTAACCAATTATTATTCGACATCAATTAAGTTTTTAAGCCAAATGTTTGAAAATGTCTTCAGTCAGCCTTCTGCAAGTATATTGCACTTACCAACTGAATGATGCACCCCATTCCCTGGCATTGTCACTCAAATGTGGGTCATTGACCAACAGTGTGATGCACATGTCCGTCATTGAACCACTAAGTCATTTACCAGTATGACTGAGGGGTGAGTCACATTACCTCAATTGTCAGTCACTGTTGTGACTAAGGGGTGGATCATTGTGAGTCAATTGTTACAGTACACTTTGTACAGGGATACCAATTGCAATTCTCAGTTTTTCGGTCAATACATGGTGACCCTGTATGTCAGTCAAAATTTGCAAATTGTGCATCAATTTTGTGACTGAGGTGTGAGTCATTTTACATTAAGTTGTTAGTCAAAGAAGTACAAGTTTTGTCAGCATTCTGTGGACAATGGCCATGTCTGGGGGGTACTGTAGTGGAGTGCGTCATTCAATTGGGAAGTGCATAATAAGTCTTGCCAATATTTTCTACATTTTCTTTTGACACAACCCTATCCCCAATCATTGATAACCTCACCTGTCCTGAACTCACCCACACATACCTTTCTGTGCATTCACATTTGGTCAATTTTTTCACGAGGAAATTTCTGCATGTTGTCACAATCTAAGACGAAACTGGAGACTTTGATCCGTTTCATTTTACCATCAAAAAGAGATATTTACATTGATGTTGTAATCCAAAGTGAATTCTGCTTGCCAGGAACCCTATGGGAATTGCTTTTCCTTTCTGTTTTGGCATAATATAGAAACTTAGCATGTTTAGCTTGAAACGTTTAGCTTGTTTTCATTACTTTCCATTGCTCGTATCTATTTTATTGTCTTGATTTTTTTTACAATGTCTTAAGGCATATTACTTTTAGTTTCTTTTTGTTTGTTTTGTTTTGTTTTTGTTTACTCTCTTTGTTGATCTTTGTTGCTTTTTACTGTTTTCACCTTTGCAACTGTGCCTTATGGAGTTGTGCGCATTATAAATACATTTATTATTATTGTTTTTGTTGTTGTTGTTATTATTATTATCATTATTTTCATTTAAAGTTGTGGTGACATGCTACTGTACCAAAAGGAACTGTTTTTACTTGGCATAAGAAGAATGAAATTTCCCAATAAGAAATCCATTAGAAGTAGGCCTCTTTCAATATCTGTATAATACCGTTCTCAAGATACTCAGAATTTGACTGTTTCTGAAGTAACGTAACTCATTGCCTTTGCAAAACTAATGATGTAGCTGGTGTAATTGCACATTGCTAGCAAATTTTATTTGTTGACCAAATATAAATTATTTCTAAATTACTCATCAGATGGTTTGCTGTTTGGTGAGTGGTTTTGAATTTTTCAGAAGACAATTTTAAGAGACAATTTTAACTTCCGTAATGAAGCCCTCAGGATATAACTGTGCTGCAAGTGTCCTTGAAATAAGTTTGAAAAAAAAGGAGGATAGTTAACGTGAGCCATATTTGGAGAGTCCCACATTCCCATTGCAATTTTGCATAGTTATCTCATGTTTGTTCATGATATACTGTGCATGTAAAATAGAAATGGCCCTGTAAAATGTTCAATATTTGATGAATTTTGATGGGAAGTTTTGATGGGAATGGGTTTTTCATACTTTTTACATCCAGTATCCATATACTGTGTCATTTTCATGTCACCAGACCTTTGACGGATTTATTGTGTTTTAATTGCATCAATATTGGACAGACAGGAAGTTAAAAACTATTCATTCTAATCTGTAATATATTGCAGTAGCATTTTTTGCAAAAACGCAATGCATTACAAGAGATGCATAGTGCATGTTACTTCAGATGTGTAAATAAGTTTAGCTGAACAAATTTATGAGCTGCAAAGCAGTTAATTTCTTCTATGAGAACAGGCTTATTTTTGAAAGTAAAGCTATCTGGCTACTTAATTTTGATTTGTCTATCATCCTTTAAGAAAAAATAATGGATTAGGAGGTAATGTATGAAATTTTAGTATTCAACAAATGCAATATTCCCCTTAAAATGAGTGTATCCTTATGATTTAAGGTCATTTGCAAACATCTTTCTTTTCAAAGTAAGCAAATCAGGACTGTTGACATACTTTACCTTGAACATATCATTAACCTACGTGAGTCTTCTGAAGTGAAAGCTAAATTTGCTGTGGAAAAGGCAACCCTTTAATGATTGACTTTAGGGAAGATAACGTTGGACATTTTAATCTTAATCATGCGAGTTGATCTAGAGCAAGCAGAAATTTCTTCTTATGAAACATGTACAGTATCACGTGATACTGTGGGTTGGGAAAGTTATCTTCCATTGTGGATAGGATGACGGAGGTTGCTAGTGCTGTGCGTGTCTTTGGTATGAGATAACTTTGGGAGCACATCCCTGCAGATAAGATTTGACCCAGAATTGGTAATCGTCTTGGGAGACATGTTTCTTGCGAAATAGAATTAAAAGATAGAAGCTTTGTAGCTGTTAGGGAAACTGCGTGTTATCAGTGGTGCAGAAGCCACGTCATGGAAATGAAATGACTATGGTGTAGCTGTTAAAAGTTGAAAATTATGAATTTTTGATAGGGTTGTTTCCACTTTCCAGTGACCATGAGTGCTGCATTGCTGACAAAATCAAGGGTGAAATTAAGGTTAACTAAACCAGCCAGGAGCCACTTTTAGTCGAAAAGTGTTCCCTGGTGTTTCCACTCATATATGGCAACCGCGGTTTATAATTTCACTCTTGGACAAAATTCTCTTGAAATACTTTTGTGGAAGGATTTCCCATCATGAGGGAAGTCTCAGTCATGAGAAGCAGCTAATTAGTATATTAATTTAAATACAGTGCAATAGCTCTTAAAGACATGAAGACAAAATTAAAAAACAAAAGTTCAGTCAGGCTAGACAAAGTCCAGCATATTGTACGTTTGAACTGGCTTGAATATAAAGTCTTTCTATTGAAGTAATCACCTTTTACTCAAGTATAACGTCTAGATGTTTATACATGATACTTAATCACTGTTATCATGTACCTGACATGTTTCCGTTGGTTGTTAACTTTACAGTATCAGGTAATTGATATAGCCGGAAGAGCAAAGTTGTCTTTGCCCTTTCAAATAATTCCTAAGCATTCCTCACTGTGGGTATGTGAATTAAATCACCCTTTCGGCCAACACAGCTCACATCTCTATAATCTTGATGACCCTCGGTCAGAAAGATTTCTCTAATTAGCTTCTAATTGATGGTCATACAACTGATTGCTTTTTATTTATGTGCAAGACTGTTTAACTGAGACTAACTTTGTCTCTGATTCTGCTTCCTTCCGTTAATGTTTCTTAGCACTTTCATTGTTTACAGTGTACTTGTGCCAAAAGAAACTTAAAGCTTCTTCATCTTAGATTGTCCAAGGACCTGTACACTGTAATACAGTCAAAGCATTAATTGAAATTACTGTATTTAACACTCTTCTCTTCAAACTGACTACTTCTCTTTAAGTTCAGGAGCCTCTTGAACTTGCATAATATAGATAGTTAATTCACCACAAAACGCAATGCGTTTTCTATACTGTATACGGCTTAAATCGGTTTCGTTGGATGAAGTTTACTGTAGCTGCATTAGAATGTATAGACTGGTTGATTGCCAGTATTATGATACAAATTTGATGTTTCAGCCACTGGAAGTCAGGGTAACGCTCACCATGCAGAGCTTAATTTACTGTGATACATGCACAGTGAAGTGTGAGTGCTATTTTGTAACAATACCAGTGAGATGGGCAAAGTTGTCATGGGGATAGTGAGGCTGGCCCATGTGCCAGATGGAAGCTCACATGCATGGTCAAGTCCATCTAAGTTAACTCCTCCCTACTGTTTTCTCATTTCTGGGTAATCTTGAAGTAAGATTGTCATATGTAGAAGGAATCTTATGAGACTGTGTTTTCTTCTTCTCCCCCTCCCCTCCCCCATGAAAAAAATCAGTATGAAATATGCTTTTAATGTTTATATATTTTTCATAAGATGATTCAACTCATTATGTAGCAGTTCAACTTGTTATAGACCGCATTTTAAGAGTTGGCGAGATCATTGGTCAGGAGATCATTGGTCAGGAGATCATTGGTCAGGAGACCATTGGGGGAACAAAAAGTGGAATCTATACATCTCCCCTCTCTTACAATACCAACTATCCTACAGTTGTAACTCTCACTTATCAGTAATAAGGTCCTGGCCAGTCTTGATCACATAGTGGAGGAGACCAGCCTCTGATAGAGGGCAGCCTCTAGCATCCTCTTCTTGCTTGCCTCGTCAGAAACTTTGAAGCATGATTTCAGTCCTGATATAGTGCAAGTGGAAGAGGATGCTGGAGGCTGCCCTCTATCGGAGGGTGGCCGGCCTCCTCTATTTTGTGATCAAGACTTGTCAGGACTGTATTATGGGTAAGTGAGGGTTACAATTGTAGATAGGAGGTATAAAGTATCGGGGGCTTGTAGATTCACAAACCAGGGAGCTCGGGGGAATTTGTGTATACACTTCTGGTGACAGGAAATTTTTATGCATTACCAGTATGCAGTAATTCTACATGAAATGTAAGCATATACTGACTTTCCTTGCAACAGACAGACAGACAGACAGACAGACAGATCCTTCCCTTATTTTAGACTTTCTCAAGGAAAGTAAACTGTATAGAAATTTTTGACATGACTCCCGCATTTGCCTGGACCCTTTTGTGGAATTTGACCCCGCCTTTTTAAGTTAATTGTACCCTAACATTGCACCTTTTTCTTTTCTAGATGACACTATATAACACAATCGTGTTGGTGTGTCGTGAAATCCCATCTAACTAACCAACTATCCTTGCAACACAATTGCAGGACATACTGTATGCATGCCACCATTTCAAACTTTCTCTCAATTGACATTTAAATCAACCAAAGCAATTTCCTTCAACACTATTTTTTTCAAGGAAGAAACTTGACTGATTTTAAGCACATACTCTCATTATCTGCATGCTGTTGTATTACATACTCTATGGAAACATAATTACCTTTTTCCTTGTGGAACAAAATCACAGGATGTGCAGTATCAGGTGAGGTATGAGGAGGCGTGAAAAACCTGATAGTGGTAGATAGTATCGGATACCCATGGCATCATTTATTCTGACTTGTGTTCAGAAACATGGCACCTTGCTGTTTCTTCACTTAAATGAGTTTTCTGAACTATTTCCTCCTTCAGTGACTTGCCAGTGTTGCAGGATCAATCTTTGTGTCTATTAAACTCTCTTGAACTTGACTCAAGATTGTATTTCTCATTTTCCGGTTGGTCAAGAGAGTACACGTAGGGTTGCCATGGTGGCATTTTTAGTAAATGTGAAAAACCACCAAATTTGGCATTTTCAAGATTTAAATTGCCTTTCGAGAATGTTTTATAGTCAACGTTTTACAGGATTTTGGCATGATTGTGTTTTCATATAGTCTAGACAACTCTTTCCTGATATTAAAAATTGGTCAAAATTAACTGTCTGTTGAAAGTTGTATTGCTTTATTCATTTGCTATCAAAACCATTCAGAGACAAAAATGTACTGTAGGTGAAAAATTTGATTAATTGTTTTGAACATTTTTTAAACAAAAATCACAATAGCTAATTGGTGTAGAGAATTCCCCTTTCTCTCATGGAAGATAATGGTAAGCAATGTCCATAATATCAAGGCAGATCCAAATGATTCACAGTAATTATGTTTGGAAAATGGTGAACAATACTTCTAAGTGAAATAAAAGAAAATCTGTATTAGATAGAGCTTCTAGATGTTTTTATAGTTAAGTTTGGGGTGACTGAAGCGTTTCCCTTAATTTGAATTGTGCTACTGTAAATTGAATTTTGTTTAAACATACTGTCGTAACATTTGAAGCGTACGTCTTATGGATCAACTCACAATGACTTCAAACATGTACTGCAGTTTGGCGAGAGCCATGTTTGTTCTGCAAAGACTTGGCCACTTCATAGTGCAATTCTGAGATGGATTGTAAATAAACCATATGGTATTGGACCTGACTCTCCTAAGTGTTTGGTGCCATTTAGGCCCCATTAGGCGTCCAATGAGCCTCCATCAGGCAGGTTGATGACCATTAAACCCTCATCAAGCAAACTGATGAGTCAGTTGTTATCAAGAATTTGGGTTCTTTCAATAGGGTATTGTGTCATCTGGTATAAATACAGTGTACATTCCAACTTTTTCATCAAAGTTGTGGGTTAATTGTCTTGACCAGACAGAAAAACATGTCGTCACCCTGGTGACATTGACCTGTTTCAAAATGTTTCATACACATTGTAGCATTGCTTTGGGTCTTACTAGTACAGTAGCATGCTGAATGATACAAATTTTTATTCCTTACAGCATGGACTTTACTGAAAAGTTATATTTTTAAATAGAATTTAGCATTAAGATACAATGAAATGGATAAAATTGATGACACATTTTTCAGAGGAAGTTGGTACAACATTAAGAGCCATTTACATTTGTATGTTATAGTTTTTCGTTGTAATTTGTGATGCATTTCTGGTTTTAAATTTTTTACTACAGGTAGGATGAAATGACAATCTTGTGGTCAAAAGGAGAAGTCCCTTACGTACACCTCCTTAATATCTCCTGTTTATAATTATGTAAATAGGAGATAATTACGGGAGCTAATAGAATTCCAAACTAGGGGCATTTTGGGGCAACTGCGGGTCTATCTCCCCGTGGGGTGTGTTTATTTTACATACAGTTTACAGAAGTAAGTGGAAGTAATTTAACCATATGCCATACTTAATAAGTCATTGTAAAATCATTTCATTAAACAAGGATTTGCATTTTTGCACGAACTGGCTGTGAGGCGTGAGTGGGTAAATTGTAAGAATTTCTGTTTGCATACTGATTTTGTTACCTTTTCTTCTGAAACATACGTACGTGACTAGAAAAGTTAAACAATTTTGAAATCAACTTTTGTAGACAGTAGTTCCCAGTGTAGGATTTTTTTTCCCCTTTATCTTGAGGTTTTGTGGTACCTCTTCCTTCAGGGTTTTTTCTGAGTGAATTGATTAGAATTGTCAAGAGCAATTAGAAGGGCTTTCATAGCTAGGGGTGTGAATTTTAATAATCTTTTTTTCTGTTTCTCCTTAAACCGGGATATTTTTTGTCTCCCTTCAGACCTCCGACTGGCTCCATCTTTCTCTATAACCGGAAACGGGTAAAGTTCCGCCATGATGGCTTTGTCTGGAAGAAAAGGAAGGAAGGAAAGAGCACCAGGGAGGATCACATGAAGTTGAAGGTCAAAGGTGAAGAGGTAGGTCTATTTCGCTCCTCCTTACCTCCTATTTACATATGTACCCATTATTGCCTGCAATAACTGTCTGTTGACTAAATCCTTGGGAAATCCTGATACTCCTTTCTGGTGGGTCATTGGATATTCAGTTTATAGCCATTGGTTAAAGATTAGAATGACCTGTGACAGTGTGACCTTTGACGAACCGCATAAGCTCCTCTTAAGGCAGTGGTTCTTAACCTGGGGGTACTTACCCCCAGGGGATAGTTTTGGTATCTCAGGTGGGTAATTATTGATCGCCGATCCTGTCCAGTACCTTTTTTTAATTATTCCAGTTCTGTAATATTACTCCCAAGTCCAACGATCTGACACTGTGGTGAATGTAAGCACTGAACCGTAGTGTGATTACGGTACCAGACCCATTTTAGTGTGACTCACATATGTGGGAGATGATTAACTAGAACCCATTTAGGACTGCTTCTTGGAAAAGTAAAGGATTATACATTGCAAAGTGTCTCCAGATTAAAATTAGGGTACTTTAGGAAAACAGGTTAGGGTCTCTTTTCCAGGGATATTGGGTATGTTCTTTCAGTGTCGTCAAGTTAGTACCAGGTTATGATCATAAAGTGGTCCTACAGGTCATTGTCATTGTCCACAGGCATTCTCTTTGCTGTGAATTGGACTATGGAGAAAACCAATTTGGTATACTCTAGGAGGGGGGGATACATAGGGTGGCTGATTGGAAGGGAGTAATGGCACAGGGTGGCTGATTGGAAAGGGGGGAATGACAGGGTGGCTGATTGGAAAGGGGGAATGGGATGAAACAGGTTAAGAACCACTATCTTAGGGAATGCTTTTGATTGAAGCTTTGGTGAATGTCCTTTGCCCGATGATTTTCCTGATGATTTTGTCCTTTGCCTGATGGTTTGCCAGATGGTATTACAGTAGTTTCATGATTGCAAGTACTAGGGACTCTGGTTAGCACACTTTGAGCAACTCGTCTTTTGGGAGTTTGGGTACCGGCAGCTCCTATTCTTGCAACTCTACAGTATAGAAAAAAATGATGCCGCCACAGACGAAGGAACATATTCTTCACAAACAATAAACTGTTGATTACTAGCCTACCAATGAGTGTTTACCCACCTGCAGGCTTGCACTACAGTCTTCTCAATGGATGAGGTGCTGAATTATAAAGTGCCATTATCAGAGAATCATAGTGGCCAACTAATACTTGTGCACAATGAAACAAAAGGACTGAAAGAGCCAGTTGTGTTTGATACAATAATAAGATAGAACACATTTTTATTACCACAATTTATAATTTCTGTACAAATTTTGACAGTATTAAAAATTCCCCAGGAGTCATGGTTCCATGAAAGTGGATTGAGTTGCTACTCCCAGCCAGGAGTCTCGACTCCGAGTTCATGATCTTGAGTCCGTAACTCCTGATTTTTGTAGTATAGCACCATGTACACATGATGGACAAAATATAACAGCTACCACGCAGTGTGTGTGTACATAAAAATATGTAACATTGCCAAATGGACAATGAGATAGTGATCATTAAATTGTGTATGTGATAAAAAGGAAATGCTTGGCAATGAAATGGCTTTACAGAGGAACTACTGTACTGCATATTTAAAATTAATGTGTGGGCGGGACATGACACGCCAATATCAAATTCATATTTTGTTATTTTTGTCACATTCACATGTTGTTGAACAAATAAGTAATATGTAGAGTGAAAAGTTAAGTATGTATGCTGATGGATGATAGTCAACCCTTTGAGGAATGAGATATATGCCCTGCTGTTACTCAAGGCCAGCTGACTTAATCTCCTAGGATATCTGTGTGGTACAGTAGGTACTGTAGGGATAGTGTGATCAGGATTGCATGAGGAGAGAATCTCAGGAAGAGAGGCAGAAAATGTTGAGTTTGGATTTCATAGAGCAATGGAAGATGTAGCATAAAGAAAAACAGATGCTTACCTGGTGAAGAAAAAATAATTACAGGATGACCTGAGAGGCAGATTTATGATAGGAAGACATAATTACAGTAATTCACGTCGCAGACATATACTTACCCCTTGCTACATCTAATTTGCATTATTCTCGCGCGCTGCGCGCTGCTCGGGACAGTTCTGACACCGCGCCCTCTATATCCGCCATCTTGGCCGATGCGAGGCAGAAGCCTAGCGGTCTTCTCGGACAACACCACCGTCGTAGCCTACATCAACAGGCAAGGGGGAACTCACTCCCCCCAGCTTTGCCTGAAGGTGTGGTCCCTCCTCCTCCTCCTCCAGTTCTTCAAAGAGGAATTATATCTTTACGTAGTTTACATGGATTTAGATGACATACAGTGACATAAACTGTGCTTATATCTTTATATTAAACATACTTGAAAGTTAGTAAATTCACATACAGTGTGCTTTTGTCAGCACTGTGCCAGAGCAAATTCAGCTACAACTATTAAAGGGAAATTTTCATCATCCCAGACAATTCTAATTCTCCCAACTATGCAACTTCTAGCTCCTCCCATAACTGTATGAAGCTCCTCCATGTGCAGGAATAAACCTGCTCAAGGCCATGTCCTGGTGAGCATACAAGGCTATAAAATGTAATAAAAACACTCTTTCTGCCTTGTGTGGAATGTGAGCTACTCTGCATCTTTCAAATTTTCAAATTTTGATGTCAATCAAAGAGAAGTCACCAACCGAGAATTTGGATACCCCCATACTAAAAATATACTTTAGGGTGATGACTGTCTGTCTTTAAAGTTGAATTGCTGAAAATGGTGGCATTAATCTTGAGTCTTGGATTTTCTTAACAGGTCATGTTTATAAATTTATTACTCTGTGAAATTGTGAAGTTTTAACATCAAATGATGGACTTACCTACTTGTCTGAAAATGCCATGATTAGAATTACCTGAAGAATGGTGAAGAGATGTAAGTGCTAATTGAGAAAGCAGAATAAATAAATTAATATCTCCACAGTATATAGACCAATAGGAAACCAAGGTCTGTTTCTCTCCTCTTGGTGGTGCTCCCATTTTCTGTAAAATTTCAATGTTCTTCTTGCAATTTTTATGAAAGACGGTAATTCGAGGAAAATTCATGAAAATCAGGAATTTGAAGGAGAAATATTATACCATGGAGAAAACATCATTTACCCCTCTCTTTTCTTTTCTGTTTATTGTTTTAAATGTTCACCTCTGAAAAAATAAAAAAAAAAATGGTATGCAGAATATTTTCTTGAATTTCCAGGGACTAAGCTTCAAATTTCAATAAAAAAAAACAAAAAACATTCACTACCAAACACCCAAGTTTGTTATTACTACTAGAGTAATTCTTTTTGTGCTCATTACTATGAAAATTCTTTCATCTGAATTTAAATCTCCATGGTAATGTGGCAGTACACTAAAAATCATTTTTGTGGAACCTAGTGGACTTTATCTTGAAACTACGTCATTCACTATTGAAATATTGGAAGTACTGGTGATATGGCTGGAGAAACGTGACTGTTGTTTTTAAGTCCTTCAAAAGCTTTGTTGATTTGAATCATGACAGTCCTTGCAGGTCCTAAGAGCCATCACTTGACACTTTGAAGTATCACCTAAAATGGAAAACAGAAATTCTGCTGTAATGATTTACCATTGCTGGCTAAGGACTATATTTGTTCAAAGTCTTTCAACTCAACAAGTAGATTAACGCTCAGCAAACAGTTTGCCTCGAGTGCATAAATTTTGATGAAATCAATCAGAACCGGTACCTTTGTGATACTGCTTGGTTGGACTTTTGACTGGATGTAGGAGACAGTCACCATAGTCATGGATGAGGAATGATGAATGGCCATATCAGTATCTGGGGACAGTTAAGTCATCGGCAAGGTATTTTTGTCGCTTTATTAAAATTACAAAGGCAGTTAATGAAGGACGATTTGACAGTTTAGGGGAATGATGAATCGATTAGCTTGGTTTTCTAATCGCAAATGTTGTAAATGAGGCCCACAGGTTTCCTTTGACAAACAATGAGATGATAAGATAATAGAGCTTGGTGGAATTGAGTCGACTAATACCTAGAATGGAAGTAAAAAAATTAAAATAAAGTAGAAAAAGGGTTGAATTTTTTTTCTCTTATCAAGCTTAATTGATATCCATGTCTGTTTAATGATTAAGGAGAGCCCTTAGAGTGCATAACATCATAGTTTGTGATTGGAAATTATTGATCGGTTTTATGGAAGAAATGTTATGTTTATCTTGCAGATGAGTAGATGAGACAGTGACAGTTTCGCTTTGAAACTATTAGAAAGTGACAAATTTGTTTCTTCAGTTAGTCTGTAGTAGTATAAAGGCAGGGTTGTTCCCGTTACACTTTGAAAGTAACTTGTTATAGTTACAGTTAATTCTATAAAATTGTAACTCGTTACAGTTACTAGTTACAATGTTGAAAAAGTAACTAGTTACAGTTACTTTTAACTGAAAAGTAACTAGCTACATTTCAAAAGTAACTAGTTACTTTAAGGTGAACATACGGTACCTCGGTACCTGAAATGGAAGGGGGTGTAATTAGATATTAAGAATGGGCACATGAGAGGACCGAACCTCATTTGTGCCGGTTATCCTAAGGTATTCCCCAAAGAAAGTCAATGGTGCCAGTTGATCTTCACCGGGGATTCAGGAAGAGGCGCCTAACGCTCATCATGAAGCATCGAATCATGATACTTTGTCGGAGCTTACGCAAACTATTTGTTAGACGAATATGGTTGTAACCAAAACTTTTCCAGTTACGACAGTACTTCTTTGTGGTTGGAAATCTTTATACTCCCATCACAATTTAGAAAGGTTAGCGGCTATTAGCCTAAAGGGGGAAAGCATTGTTTTAGCAGTAATTAAAGTCTTCACCCCTCAAGGGCATAAATATGGTAATACGATGCTCTCTATATATTTGTTAAAGGTAAATTTTTAAAACCTCACTGCTAAGGTTGGGCTAAGTGATATTTCGGCATAAATTTCAAGTTTCACATTGTGTCGATATAAAACAATGCATAGAAATGGTGAGACTATGTAGTTTACACATGCAGACCATGTACCCATAATTCCCTTTCTTTTTACAGTAAATAGGTGAAGCGTTAAGTCGGACACTTTTCTCCTCTTTCAGTTAGCTTTGTTAGGATACTTTTAACGCCATATGACCATCTCAATATTCGCCTGTTTTTATATGAACCTTACTATATTCTATGCAGCGTAAGGAGTTACGGACATTGAAAAGAATATGATATAGCCTAAATTCATACGTTTGATTCATCAAATAAGGATACCAACCATGTTAAATTAGATACATAAATGGATGCACGGTGTTTGCTGACAATTGGCACCGTATAATTTACTGGGCTTCTATGCACGAGTCCTGATTCGACTAGCTTACTGCGGGTCTCGAGAGCGTTTTTCTAGATTAGGAAATTGCCCGGGGTTCCGGAATCGAAATTTTTCCGGAGTGTGATGTAACTGGACATGCACTCGGAGCTAATTCCAGCCGTGTTTTCAAATATGAAAGTTACATTAAAGGTGTTTAAACTCCCATTGTAATTTGTGCACAATGTACAGATGTAAAGTATTGTCACACATGATCAACTAAATTACTGAGGGGCCAGGCTATGGAAGTGAGTACAAACGATGACCTTGTTAATGGTGGACATGTATAATAGAATTAAAACATCTGTAAGTTTGATATGCTACACACTTGCAAAAAGACTGGTCTCGGAATTGGTGTCATTGGTATCAGAACTCGCCGGAACTTGAGGGGTACGTACCATGCTCGGAAAGATTAGGGAATCTAGAATGGCAGCTAGCTCCGACTCAGATTGGGTGGACTCGGGTCCACTAGCAGCCCTAACGTCTCAAAAGCCAATTATTAAACTTTCAAAGTAAGCCTGGTATTTGAATGCCTATGGGCCAGCCTGTTTCTCACGGTGCACTATCTCCAATGTGTCCTCTAAATGACACTATGAGTAAACTAAGGCCCAGCTGACTTCATTTAGTATATATAATAGGCTATAACAAGTCAGCTGGGCCTTTGTTTGCCAGAGGACTGTTCCGTATTTTTCAACTAATCGCACAAAGATTCGGTCTCACGGATAATAAGCATTGATCTGTCTAATAAGTAAATTGACACACAAATCAAATTTTAAACTTAGTTTAGTGGGCAATCAAGTGGCCCTTTAAGCCTGCAGTATGTGCATCTAATATCAACTGCTGATTCTAAACGTGAATAAAATTTGATGTCGGTGAGGGCGATGTCGATAATAGAGATGGATTATAAATATATCGAAAATAATTTTACTACCAAAGTGTCATCAATTTGAAAATTTTCTGTTACTACTTCGAGTACTCGCAATTTGTGGTCATTTTGACTATTTGTAACGGGAAAGTAACGGGACCCAAATGTAACGCCGTTACAGTTACTTTTACACAGAATTGTAACTAGTTACTTGCTCCGTTACTAAAATGCAAATGTAACTCGTTACAGGGTTCCGTTACACAAAATGTAACTCGTTACAGTAACGGCGTTACTTGTAACTCGTTACTTCCCAACCCTGTATAAAGGACAACTGAGCATGAGCATCAGTTTTAATAGAATGCAAATTTTCATGAACTGACAATGTTTCATCTGAATTTGTGTATTTATAAACACTCCTCCCTCCCCCCCCCCCAAAAAAAAACAAGAACTTTTAACATTGTTTTTAACAGCTTGTGCAATTTGCAAAGAATTAGGTCCAAATTTTGTTGAATTCAAACATGTATAATGCATACCTTTATGATTAACATAAGAAAATCTTTTGACCAAACAAAAAGGATATGATTTATAAAAGCTTTATGTAAAGAGATGATGTATGGTTATAGTTACCCTTGATTACAGTGTAGCTTAAATCTGAAATTACAAAAATACATGGTACAAAGGTTGGAAAATCATCATCAATTACCCTTTTATTTTTTTGTTAAATTAAAATGCTTTGATGGACTAAGAAGATTGACACATTTTTGTGCAAATCATTTTTGGAAAATGCAGGGAAAATTCATCAGGTTGAGATGTGGGTTTAGGTATGCAGCCATATCACTGTTATATAATGGGGGATGATAATTTATTCTTTTAACATTAAGTTATTAGAGGAGCTTTAAGAAAAATGGAGAACAACAATCCTGGGTGGAAAAAGTTGGAAATTAAGCTGGGAGGCTCCTTCCCAGAAAATTTGGGCATTTGGATTGGGCTTCATAGATTACCAAACCAAAAGAACAAGAATCTGAGTTGAATAATTAAGGGCTGCAAAACAAAATTTTAGTGCAAAATTAACTTATTTTTCAAAATTCTTTTTTTTTGTCCTTCTAAGCAAGGAATCTTCAGTGTAAACGAGTACACAGTAGTGTTGTAATGTTCTGGTATATGATAAACTTTTTGATTAAAATTGTTACGTTTGGCAGGAAGTCAGTCGTGAAAAATAATTTATAAAGATCTATATCTTCTTGGAACAATCATTGTGTGTGCAAAAAATTGTTAGGTATCCTCGAATTAGCTGACAGCCAGCTAAGTGGGGCACATAATGCTGATGACTTTTACAGTAATCAAATAAAGCTAGTGTACTCTCTCAAGGAATTGTTTTGGGAATGTGCAGTATAGTCGAATTGAAATGACATATACTGTTATCATATTGGGATGACTTTTTGGTATCTCAACCGTGCAAGTTGTGGCTTTCATCACGGCAGTGATGAGGCAGGATACGTATCCATGTTACTTTAATATGAAGAAGTTTTCTACAGATGTCTGAACAAAAGGCACATGAGAATTTAAAACGTCACTTTAATTATGTTTCCAGCCAGGTGACCTTTAGGCAGGTTTTTGATATCTGTGTTGACTAACAGTCTAGGGATTGCTGGAAGGTAATGGAGTTTCCAAAGATCCAGAAAAATTATCTGGAAATATTTATTAAAGAAAACGTAAAGGCCACACCATATACTATACACTGCATATATCTGCATGTATATTCAAAGCCTTCTAGAACTGATATCAGAATTGGACAAATGAGTAATTTTGCTAAATGATGGTGGAATACTTGATAAGGTCAAGAGTTCAAAGCAATATATACATAACAATACTTCTTAAAGGCTCGTCTCACTATTAAAGGCTTAAATTTATTCAGGTGTATTTTCATATATAAGCTTTTATATTTTAATGGAAAATTTTAGGTGGAATTTAGTGGATTTGTGGTTGGGTTTGAAACATGTTTCAAGTATTTTGGTAAATAAATAGATAGAAAAGATTTTAGAAACATTGAAAAGAAGGGTTAATTTTAATGAACAAACTATTGCTGTGTAGTGTTGTTTGCTATGGTAATTGGCAGATGTGCTAAAGAATAACTCACAAATGTCAAAGGTCAATTGGGATGGAACTGTAAGAGCTACAGTAGTTAGCTAATGTTGACTTTAAAGTAATTTGAGATTTTCATTCATGGCATGGTCTGTCACATCATGTTCTATTGAGGAGATAAAATGATCAAAGCATGGTTAGAACAAAGGAGGAATCTGTGGAGCTCCTTGATGGGAAATTTCAGTATTTAGAGGCAAATTATGGCAATGAAAAGAATTTTTTTTTTTTTTGTACATGAAAGGATGAAAAGTTTTGTGGGAAATTTGACTTAATTCACATGTAATGTTTTCCTAGTCCTGAAAATTATAGAAGACTCACACTGATAAGAAATGTTATACTGTAGCTAGGGTAATATATGTCAGGGTTACTTGAATTAAGGAAACTGTGAGAGGTTGTGTACAAGTCTGTATGAGTTTGTGAACTAGTTTTTAAAAAAAAAAAGAGAGTCAGGCTTCATTGCATGGCTAGGAAGAGTTAAAAGGTCTATAGGTTTAACTGTTAGGATTGCAAATATAATCTCAACAAGAATCTTTACTTTGAACCTAGACTGCTGAAAATACCACATAAAACATATTTTATAACATCTCGTAGTAAACACAGCTAGGTCTTCAAAATTATATGTGTGCATCCCTATATGCATGTGGTTTTGGAGGAAAACTGGAAAATTGTCTCATATGACATATCAACTGTCCAACTATTGGCATGACGTATCAACTGGGTATTAGGTCTTGTATATTACACATTTCTTTTTCAAAATGATTATGTTGTCCAAGTTATGACTGTGCATGAATATGCTCACCTTATAACATTTGCCAACTAAATAAATATTTAAATTAGGATAATTTTATTTGCAGGTTCACTTTCTACTTGCTTTTTAAAATACTGACTGCATGGTCTTCTCTTACAGTGTATGTACATATTTACAAAATGTTGTTATCAAAATTTATCAAGCTCATCAGTATACTAGTACAGCAGGAACAGAAAACATAACCTTAGAAGATGGAAAAGCAGATAAGAAAAAAAAATCAATGTATTGTAAGAACTGAAGCCATGGCAACCACCAAATTCATTTTTTGTGGGAAGAATTATATGTATAAATAAACCTCAGAAGATTGATTGAATAATCATCTCATTGCAAAGAGCATATAATATTGTGATGCACTACATCTAAACTTCATCACATCTGCAGTAGAGAAGGGAAATTGTTACTAAAATATTCATAAAATAAGGTACGTGTGTTGATTTCACATCTTCAGACAGAAATTCTTAAAACCAGTTCCCCCATATTTTTCCAGATTTTTTTAAAATTTACCTCGAAATTTAATTTATAACCAGGCCTTACATAATTCTATACATCTCACTCTGACATTTTGCTTTGGTGCTGAAGATGACACTTTTGCTGAAAAAAATCGCAGTAAAATAGTAGAAAACAGATGAGTGCTCGGTTGGGGTGACATTTGTAAGGATGCTCATGAGCAAAATGTCACACTTTTGACAGATTTTGAAGAAAATTATGTCAAGATGGAGGCACGAAGACAAAAATTAATCAGAGAGAAAGGCACCTTTGGCAAAATTCTTGTAGAAACATTGTGGTGTACCTGTAGGCCAGAAGTTGATAATCCCAGTTGTATCCTGACAGCTAGTACTCTAGGGCCATGTACACATCATGCAGCTGTAACGTGTCAGCAGAATGCATTGTGTTATTGAAACCTAGCCAGAAGTACAGCGTTTCTTGGAACAGGAATTATAATACATCATTCATACTGATTAGTACCATTGAATTACATATGCATCACTGCATTCTTGAAATTATTAGTTGTATCTACATTTTTTCTTTCAAACTAGCTTTTCAATTTCTGCAAAGGCAGCTAGGTAGGACAATTGCAAAAGTGGTAGCTTAAGTGTAAGTGGAAGTCAGGGGCATTTGTTAATAAGCACACTCAGTCCCTCCATTGCTCAGTGTTCATTATTGTACAATACTGCACACTCAGGTATAATTCGTGAAGGCTATACTTGAACTACAAGAGGTATCATGAGAGTTTTGCTTTTTGGGTTTTGTCATTTTTTCATTACATTTCACCAAGCCCTCATTTGACCTCCACTCCCCCTCTCTGTCCCTGCACCATGAGTATACACATGGCTGGAGGACCCATTGGCCATATTTTGCACCTCTGCAGCTCTCTCCGCAAGTCCCCAGAGTTGTTATCTGTACTTTAATCTCTTGAGTAAACAATTTTCCAAGGCACTATTGACCACAACTCTCTTATCAACCAGTAGAACTACTTGGCTTGCAAGGTATACTACACATGGGCGGATCAAGGGGGGCCGACCCGGCCCCGGCCCCCCCTTTTTGAAAATGCAAAAAAAAAAAAAAAATGAAAGGGAAAAAAGAGAGAGAGAAAAAAAAAACAGAAAGGGGAAGAGATAGAGAGAAGGACAGAGGGTGGAGTGATAGAGAATGAAGCTGCAATTAGCAACCTCGAAGCATGGGAGTCATAGCGCACAGCAGATAAGTTTGAACGTCGATTGGGACGTTCACATGCATACTAACTTACTACACATGATTAGATACAATCAATTAGATACAATACCATCAACCAATCGAAAAACACCTTACGAGACAGTGAGCATCAGTTGGGATGGGCTGCTATCAAGCCTGGCAAGTGCCATTTCTGTCCATCTGGGATGTATTAAAACCTCAAATTTTCTTTGAACGCTCTGCGCCAACCTATGGTGGCACTCCGCTTGGAGAGTAAACACAGTGGCGTACACGGGGGGGGGATTGGGCCACCCCCCTCACTGATGCAGATTTTTTTTTTTAGTTCCTAAAAATACGTAAATTTTTTAACACAAATTTTACTTCAAAAGGTAGCATATATAGTACCAGATTGCATGAAAGGACACCTAATTTTTCAAAAATTTTCAAAGGGGAGGGGGATTGTCCCCCTCCCCTTACACCCCTCCCCCAGGCCGGCAATCACACGACATGCTGCATCTCCCCTCTACCATAAGAAAAATTGCACTTCTTGATGGCTGCTATCAAGCCTGGCAAATGCTATTTCTGGCGATCTGGGATGTATTAAAATCTCAGATTTTCTTGGTATGGCTTCGCGCAAACTCATGGTGGCGCTCCGCTTAGATAGTAAACGGGACCCCCGCCCCCTCCCAAACAAAAAATCCTAGCTACGCCAATGCAAGAGAATTAAAGTGGAAAATCATGCGAATTACAAGGCCTTAGAAGTGTCTATTCCGGCTATCTGGGATGTGTTTTTCTCCAATTTTCTGGTATGTTATGCATAGGCGGCGGAAAACGGGGGAACGGGGGCAGGACACGTCCCTCCCTAAAATTTTCAGTGAGGGGGATGTCCCTCCATAAGTAAATTCCTAAGGAGAAAAATGAGGAATTATAAATTAAGTAAAAATCAGCAATCAACAAGTATAACCATAATCAATGACAAAAAGATGACCAAAATGCTGTTCTGTCAGTTAATTAATCCCTCGATTTTTCTCTGAAAGACTTTAAGATTGGCCTACAGTGCACATCACCAACAATGTTTTATTTAGAAATATAGTGGTCGGAATCATTACAATTCGGTCATTCAGTTTTGATACTATGTAAGGCCTACAATAATACCATGATTATACTCCCTGGACGTACCCCCAAAACAATGACAGGGCTGCCAAGTCTCGTGCATTTTGGATCATTTTCACTTTCTCACTGAGTCCACGCAGAAGAAGAAATTAGGCAGGGAACATGCACGTGATAAAACGTACATTTACGCCTACATGTCAGTACAAGGTACCTGGGTCCTGGCAGCAAGTCGAGCTAAGATATGGGTCACAAATTTCTCAAGGAAGTCCCTCAATATTCACCAAGTTAGAGCATGACTACTAAAGATCTGATTAGATGCCTTGAACAGGATGCATTGTAGTAAGGCACTGTGCCTATGATAACTGTCTTCTGTTAATAACTTGTGGAAAAATTAATGTGTTGAGAGTTGAGACATGAAACTATATGAAGCAGAAAATGCAAAATAAGACATGGGAAGTGCTATTTTCGGTGATCTGGGAGGTCTATTTTTTCAGAAATTTTCTTGTACGCTCCGCGCCAACCGGTGGTGGCGCTCTGCTTAGATGGTATAGTGCCGTCAATCACAGGTCAAACAACTTCGGCCCCCCCTTTTCAGAAATCCTGGATCCACCCCTGCTACAGAGAGCTAGTTTTTGTTTGAGATTAGGCATGCACCATGCGTGCTGCACAACCTTTTCAGTGCAGAAAAGAGGGGACAGCAAGGTGTGAGAGGATGACTCATGCTCTTATAAAACTAAAGGTAGAGAACCCACCCAGACAGGCACACCATGGGATTGGGAGTTCGCGATCATATTTATGAGTAATGGCAAACTTAGCGGCATGCATTTCACAGAGGAATGACAGTGCTGTTAGCTTGGTGCTGAAACACATTTTGATAAAGAATGCAAACTTTTTAATGGCAACATAGTTCAACTTTGTTATTTTTTTACTGAAGTTTCATTTTGAAACTAAATATTTTCAGGTGCAGTATTCATATCTGTGATTCATGTGGTGACGAAACTACAGTTCCCTTACAAAAAAGGTGTGTCAACCTTTTTCTGTAACCGCGCGTGATCACGCGTAAAAAACAAAAGAAATCATGCGTGTTGTTGGGTGAAAACCTGTGTATCTGGAACCCTCTGGACAAAGGTTTGACACAGGTTGACACACCTTTCCTGCCTTTAATTTCAAACCACAGGTTTTGTATCAGAATTCTTTGTTAACATTGGTTTTAATTGTTACACATTTTGCATGAAAAACTTGTAACTAACCTGTGACAAACCTGAGTTGAATTACAGTAGCATGCACTGCTGTATGGCAGAGTATGGCAACTGGCCAACCTGTGTCAATGTCAAGGGAAAGCACAGGTTTTCACACAAAATACTTGTGATTAACATGGCAGACACATGTGAAAACCTGAGGATTTGGAACAAATTGCCACACGTTTTTTTGTAAGGGTAATGGTCAAACTTGATTTAATATTTGGTTGGATTTCAGAAGGGGGAATATTATGTAATGCATAAAGTATGGCATATTGTACATCAGACCTGCATGAGAAGCTAATGGTTGAATTGTCAGGACTCAAAAGTAAAATGTAAAGTCTACGAAAATGTTCAGGGTGAAATGAGTTTTCAGCTGGCAGAATTGCAAGGGGTAGGCTGCAGAGTTTAAAAAAGGGGAAGTAATTGGAGGTAAAATTTATAAACTTGAAGTTCACTGAAAAGGAGAAAGAAAGATTACAGAAGTGCTTATTGTAGGTTTCTTTTTTTCAGAGCTTCAAGGCAAAGTGAAACTTAATAGTTCAATTGTTGGGACATCCATGGCCTCTACAGCCTTCAGTTGTGTAGAGCCCTGGGTAAAAACTAAAGACTAAAGTTGAGTTTATATTATGTAGCAAGATGTTTTAGCCTGCATAGCTACAGAGGTGTGTTGTCTGATTCTAAATCAGTGAGATACAATGTCTATGTATTCTGTGAATTTTGTGAGGAAGGTATATGCATGGGCAGGCTAACGTCTGCAGTGTTGGGCATAATTATTACTGTGAAGGCCTATTCATACTTCAGTATAGCGCTATAAAGTTATAGTGAAAGTAGAAAACTTTCAACTCATGAGCTATAATGTCTGTGATTGGTGGGGAAGAACAAGGGATGACGTCCCATATACAGTTCTTATAACGTAGGGTGTGTGAAAATTGGATATCCTTAAGTTTGCACCTGTATGGCATAGCTAGCAGCAGACACTTTATTCCGTGTTTGAAAAATGACATGTGTTGATATTATCTATGCCTGCCATTAAACTGGTAAATATGGTTGAATAATTGAGGGGAATTAATTGCAAAGAAGGAATTTGCACCCTTGTCAGATGTACATGATGCAATTTGAGAACGTGTAGTGCTGACAACTGTACGAGACAGTAAAATGTGCTGACCAGAACCTTCTACAAGTGTATAAGTTCATACGGTCCTATGCACTGTATGTTTCACAAGTTCATCGGCATGTGGCCATGTGTGACATTTGGGAAGGCCAAATGGGACAATTTCGTCATTAATATCCGGCATTGATTGTTCCATGGCAGATATGTTTCACCTAAGAAGTGTAGTCCAATCTGCATTCTAGGCAAGATCTCAAACATACCATGTAATTGTCTATCAGGATGCACTGTCCAATAATCAATAATGCAAATTGAAAGTGAATGTATCTCTTCTGTCTGAGGAGGTGTATAAATATAGATCTGTCCAATGTAATGGAGTCAACAGTCAATATATGACACAATTGAAAAACAGATTATACACATTTTATTTTTGCCTTTGCTTTCAGTGTTTATACGGAGGTTATGTGCACTCTGCTATTGTGCCAACATTCCATCGACGAAGTTACTGGCTGCTTCAGGTAACAAAGAAAAAATCTGTCAAAACATTGTTTTAGAGTCATGCAATATGATTTATCTTGTGGATGTTCTTGTTATCATGACCTGTTTCACTCCTACTTCTAACTACTGCTGTACAGCCCCATCTGCTGTGACTATATAGAAATACTACTGGCAATGAATGAATCCCCTCTAGATGGCGCTCTACCTATACTGCACATCCTACATGGTGTTCATTTAGCAAGTTCTGACTTTTCATTGTTTTGTTTACTCTAGTCTGTCATACATGACCAAATCATCAACTTTACTTTGGAGGCAAAGAGAAGTGAATATTCTAGTTTGCAGTACTTTAACATATTTAAATCACCTTCTAAGGAAAATTCTTCAGCATTCAGTAAATTTCACCCAAGCTATTTCTGATGCTGTGTGCTACCAAGTTGTTTCAAATTATCATATTACTACTGGAAATTTAACTTATTTAGTAGATTACTCATAAGTCCCATCATGGTGAATCAATTGCTACTTATGATAATTACTCTCTTACTCTGTAGCAGTTTCGGCCTTCTTCAATTACAAATGCAGCCACTAAAATCTTTTCAAATGAAACTCAAGTTGTGTCCAGTTTTAACAGTACATAATTTAGCATTTTATTTCATGGATATCATGCTTCCCCCTCATGCCTTCTTTCTTGTTCTTGTCTCTCCTTCCCTTTTCCTTTTCTTTCCTCTTCCACTCTTTCATTCCACTATGTGTATTGTTTGTTCCACTTCTGTGCTAATAAGGTCTTTTGTATCTACGTCACCCCTCCTTTTTACACGTTTTTTGTGTTAGGTCTTTTGTGTTCCTAGTGTATGTATATCTAAGTTGGTCCCTGGCTTTGATAGGCCTAAGTCTTAATTCCTCTGTTTTTAGTGCCCATCATATGTTTTTGCATCCACACATTTTTGTTTCAACTCAAGTGTTACCTCTGTAAAATTGATGAGAAATAAATTTGAATTGAATGTCCAGAGTTAAAAAAAGATTTTGTGCCTGCATTACTGTACATAACAGCATGACTTCATACAGAGAACTGCTGAGCCATCTGTTGAAAGGCAATTTTGTAATCATCTGAAGTTGATGTATGAGTTATTTCAAAATACTTTTGCTCTTTCAACTGGCCTTTATACTGTAGATATAGGAGTGGAGTGGACAAACAGTGCAGTGCAGTACTGTTCAGTGCAGTACAGTTCTTCTGAAAGGGAATCAACCTTTTCCCAAAACTAGCTTTGTAAAATATCATCTAAACCCTGTCAAATACCCCTTTATTTCCCTTAAGAGTATCTTTCCATGTTTTTCAGTTCTACAAAACTTCTGTAATTTAAAGTAAACCAAGGATATATGCTGCATAAATTCGCAATTCAGTAAACAAGACCTTGCAATGGTGACATATTATATGATTGAAAAGGTCAACATGTGAATGAGGATGATGGGGTATATCTTAACTACATCTTACAGTGAATGGGAAAATCTCTGCATATTGAACTATGTGTCACCATACCACAGGCATTTAAAGTGACCTTTCTTTCTTTTTGAAACTGGCTAATTTTGCTGCCCAACATTTTTACTTTAAGAGTACCATCGATATTTTCATTAAGCCTGAGCTGTTCAAAGTTCTTTTTTATATGCTAGTTTATAAAATCTAGCTATTAGGGTCTGATTTTTGCGTTTGTGTAATGGTAAGCTTTATTTGTAATTGTTTTGGGATTGATTTCAACTGCAAAATGATGAACCGCAGAAGTGTAGGACTTAGTCATCAAATGTTGAAAGAAGGACAGGCAGATGTCCTTTATTCAAGGGAGTAAATTCACTAATGAAGTGATGGTACGGTAGAAGGAAGGCAGAACAAGAGCTTATGAAAGTAAACCTATCCAGACTTTCCCAATAAATTTAATTCTCATTCAAACAGGGTGAATATTAACAAAATAATGCCTGTGCCAGTGGTACTCGTCTTCTTCCTGCTCCAGTTCTTTGCTTCCTCATTTCTCTGCCTGCAGATTGAAGTCGCAAAATAGAAACTTGCCATTCATGACGTCCTTCACAATTTGCAGGGAGAAAAATCTTTTTAAGATGCAAATAAAGCATTGACCTCCATGTGCCCCTGTTGCGGAAATGTTTTATTTGATAAAGCTTTCATAAGAAGCATTTAATTTTGCTTTGCGAAATAGCTGAAGACCTGTTTAAATTAATAAAGTATTGATTGCTAGCTAAAAACACTCCATTAGCAAGGAGGCCAGAAGTTTTGCTTTCCGCTTGTTTTGGATGAAAGCCGAGTCATGCCTCATTTAATATATTTGAAGAACTTTCTGTAGTAATTGTCAAATTTGACTTGTTTATGTGATATACTATGCGTGCAAATTTATGTATCCTGGTGCATTTATAGAATGTCTAAATATCAGTTACTGAAGACCGTGTGTGGGGAACATACGGGGTACTATAGGAAATTAAAGTTATGTATGGTACAAAGACAAAGATTGGTTAAAGTAGTTGTTGCTACAATCGGAATAAAATGTTGAGTGGCAGAGTTCGTTTGAAGAATGACGTACATGTCCTACAAAAGTGCTGCCATCAGAATATCCAGAATAGTAGCAGTATACAGTAAAGGGTTCCCAGACTTGGTGTGTACTTTCATGGTTTAAAACCACAATTGCCTTTGCTGACCAGTACTCATGGGAATGGATTTGTACTTTGTTCTTGTACTCACAGATTTTAGAAGTTCAAGTTATGCATTGGGGCTAATGTAACTTTGTATTAGCTACTCATGGAAATGATGTGTCCTTGTACTTGGTGGCAGCGGTGGGATAATGTGCTCACACTACCAAGTCTGGTTATTTCTGTTTAGTAATATTTACAGCAGACTGTTCCAAGATATTTACAGAATTAATGCACTGCAAATTAAATATAATTTTTCTCTGAAAAGAACTGAAATGGCCATTACCACAAGCAAGGTACAAGTTCTGCTGTGATAAAGATATGCATACAATCTGCACACACATGTATTATACTGCCACTCTGTCTTATTTTGATACAGTTTGTTATGGCGTTGTGACATTCGTAAGTGCAGAAAATAGCACTACTGTATGTTAGGTTAAGTGTAGGCTACAGCATGAACAAAAGTAAATTGTGATATAAGACCTAAGCTAAAGTGGCTATGTCTAATTTTGTTTACCATTTTGAGTTTTTATGTTTAAATTTACTTTATGTTCTGGACAAATGGAGTTATTCGTAAGTCTATAGTCGTTACCCTCCTCTACTATGTAAGTGTGCTCTTTTCACTTATTTTTGCTTATTGTTTTGCAGATAAATTATTGAATTGAGAAGATATTGTATGTTTTTTTACCAGATATGTTTAATAATATGTGACTCACTATAGGTATAAAATTGCATGCTTACATTGCCAAGGAAATAGGCATGAAAAATTTAGTATCAGATTCTTGCATGTTAAGGCTGTTTTTCAGCTGTCTCCTTCATTGTTGATGAGGTTCATGCTTCAGTGACTATTTCATTAATGAATTTTTAGTTTCCGCTGCCTAGAGAAAGAAGCTCAGGTAAAGTGTGGTGTCAAATACCTGGTTCCATCCAAATTATTCATTACGTAACATGGCTTGGATATGGCTGGATATGATACAGTAGTTCTAGTTATTTTTCTTGAAGGGGTGGGTGTAGAAAGGAGAGTGGGAGGTGGGGGGGGGGCAAGTGGAGGGATTTGGACAAATCTGCAGGGGTGACAGTTTATTTGTGACAGGACCTGGTTGGATTGAAATCTGTATGTCATTGCTGGTATACATCTGAATAGTCTAAAATATTGACTTCTTTTGCAATACCAAGGGTAGGGAAGGATTGTAATGTGTTCAAATTTGGCTGAGCTATGTTTTGTATCTGTAAGAATATTAATCACTCCAAAAGAATGTCATCTATTACACTTCTCTCATTGGTAGAAACCATCTCTACTTAATATACATCTTTTTGATTGCATGGTCAAGTGATTAGAGCATCCGACTTGCAGCCGAAAGGTCTGGGGTTGGACTCCTGACTGGGTCATACCAAAGACTTTAAAAATGGAACCTACTGCCATTGTGCTTGGTGCTTAAGCAGTGGAGTAGGGAAAACAAGCCAGTGACCCACAACTGGAAAAAGGCCATGGCGGTCCAGACTTAAACCAGTTGGTTAGAAACTGAGCCGTAAAACCTCATCTAAATCTAACTCTAACCCTTTTTGATTTTCGCAATAAATTTCATCTACCGTTTCATTTTTCCAGAATCCAGATATTGTTTTGGTCCATTACTTGAATGACTGGCAGCCGCATGAATCCAAAGGGAGCACAGATGACTCATTGGTCTTCAATCCTGCCTTGGATGGTAGGCATTGGACGACAGCAGAGTTGTTGGATCAGATTCAGCCCATGTGTAAGTGTCACTCAGTCTTTAAAATACTATCAGCAGGCATCAGCTGCCTGTAGAACTAGGATGTGAAATCCATAAACTTTCAGTCATAATTCAACAAAAAAGAGAAGCATAAGAATATAAAAAAATAATTCAAAAACAGAAAAATCCTACTGAGAAATTAACATGCCCCAGAGTGCCTTTCTTGCTGATGTATTTTCATGGATGTAGGGCATATTTTCCCAAAAAAGGTAATATGAAGATGGTATCAAAAAGTACAGCTTTTTCTTTTACTATCATAATTATAAAATTTCAGGAAATTTGCACAAAATTTCTAATCTCGTGAAAATGTTAGTGGGAAGCTTGACTATTTTAATACTTAAGATGAAATGTAAAGATGGAAAGCCATTTCCCTGCCTTGCATCATCAGCGAGGGAAGCAGATTATTTGAGAAGAGATCTGTCTTACATTATAACTGAAGTTATAACTCAGAGATGATTAATTTGGTAGTTTCTCATTAGATAGTAATAGGATAGTTAAACCTCTAGAGATTTAGTCAGGCTGCGTCAGTTTGATGGATTGGAGATTGTAGACTTCACGTCTGGTTACTTTTTTAAAGTAGAATTTTCCATTTCACAAAAAATATGTATTTGTCTGTTTTGAAAGAGGCAACATCAGTCAAGGAGAGAATTATCCAAATGTGTAAAAAATATTGGCCATCATCTTCACTTGCTTATGCTAAGTTACCTATAAAGGGGGTTTGTGGGAGGAGTAATTGCATGGTAGAAGGGGTAAATTGTAGGGGAGGGACTTATACTGTAGTGTTATATGGTGTGGACTGTGCTGAAAGGGAATTTACCTTCTAGATGAGGAATTGTTTACATTTTCAGGGGAATGAAGGCAGTGTTTTAGGGATGGAGGTTATGGCCTTAACTGCTCACATTTATAACGGTTGTTTTGAGCCCTTGTGAGTTATCTTTAGGATACATAATGGTGTTGCTACATTATGCCTGTTTACACTAGTCTGAGTTAACAATTGTCAATTTCCAGAGACTCATGAAAGTTATACTTAGGTCGCTTTGTTGGAGTACAGACTGAAAGGTGAGGGGTAGGAAGAGGGGTACATGGAAGAGGGTAGGGTTACTAAGAACCACATATGATTTGCACTTGTATTCTGAAAGGGATTTATCTTCTGCCTTGTGCATTGTTACATTTTGTGAGTTATGCTGTTTGTTGGTCAGACAGCTGTGTTTTTGGTTCCTTGCATTAGCAAAAGGAACCTATGTAGTCAGCTTGGCGTGTGTGTGTGTGTGTGTGACACTTGCTTCGGTACGCTGTATCTCAACAAGGGAAAGTTGAACTAAACTGAAACTTGGTATATGGATCTGTCATAGTGAGAAGGTGTGCCCTATTGTTTTTGGTGGAGGTCAAAGGTCATGTGGGGTCACCAGGGGTCAAAGACCGAAAACCTTGTTTGCACGATATCTCAAGGTAGGAAGCTTGGATAAATTTCATACTTGGTATGTGGATGCATTATGGTGAGAAGATGAATGCTGTAGCTTTTGGTGGAGGTCAATGGTCGTCTGGGTCACCGGGGGTCAAATACTGAAAACTTGTTGTTAGCACAGTATCTCAAGGTAGGAAGCTTGGATAGATTTCATACTTGGTATGTGGATGACTTATGGTGAGAAGATAAATCCTGTCATTTTTGGTGGAGGTCAAAGGTCATTTGGGGTCACTGAGAGTCAAATACTGAAAACCTTGTTAATACAATATCTCAAGGAAAGAATCTTGGATAGATTTCATTCTTGGTATAAAGATCCACCATAGTGAGAAGCTGTGCCGTACAGTTTTTGGTGGAGGTCAAAGGTCATCTGGGGTCACCAAGGGTCAAAAACTGATAACCTTGTTGTTAGCACAATATCTCAAGGTAGGAAGCTTGGATTAATTTCATACTTAGTGTGTGGATGCCTTATGGTGGGGAAAATTTTTTTTGGTGGAGACCAAAGGTCGTCTGGGGTCACTGGAGGTCAAACTCTACAAACCTTTTCAACTCTATATCTCAGTGTAGGAAGCTTGAATAGATTTATGCTTTGAGGTGTTGCATTAAATCCAGCAGAAAACCCATATGAGTTTTGTCGGATGTCAGAGGTGAAATCACCAGATGCCAAAAAGCAAATTCCCAAGAATTTCTAAAGTCAAATATAAGCACAAAACTGTATCATTCCAGAACATTAAGATGACATTCACCCAATGACTGAAAGATGTGGGACATCTTTCAGAGATGTCAAGTATCTCAATATTAGTTGAAATTATAGTATTACGATTTTAATCCATAATTCTGCCATTATGAAAACCTGCATCAAATACCGCTTTTTAATATTGCAGAAGATTCTCTGCCCACAAAGCAGAGGACTTGTGAAAGTTCACTAGACAGACATTTGTCCTTAGATTAGGACATGTGAGCTTGCAGAAATTGGAAATTGGAATTGATTAATTAAATGCCACTATAGGTTGTTAGTTTTATAAAGAGAACTAACTTACTGATCATTTGGATCAGATACCATTGAGGGTGCATGAATTGTGATTGCTTAATGGAATAAAACAAATTGTAACTGTATACTGTCTGTGTTGATATCCCTTGCAGTGCCTGTATTTCTTCAGAGCAATTTATTTATGCTTGAATGTGTTAACACAAGATGTGCATTGTCTACAGAGCAGATTCTGTGCATCTATTGAAATACTGGTTCATTCAGTAGTTGGCTCAGTTTCATTACATTCAGCAAGGAACTACAGTGCCCTTGGCTCTTGTTATATTAAGAACATCAGTGAACAAATTTGAACTAGGCCTACCTGTAGTTAGGGAACTGCTTCGCTAATTGTGAGAAAATATTCTATATAGATACAGGTGTCACTTTTTCAAGTAATATTACTTGAAAAAGTGACACCTGTATCTGACAAACATGGTTGATGGGAGATGTGATGTGAAAAAATCTCAGTAGCAACTTTATTTGATGGTATCAGAAGCAGTTACTCTTGAATCGTGCAATGTGTGTAAAATCCATTTTGTTCTGTAAAAAGAATGATTGTCTTGATGCTTAAACAATTCCTTTAGTGTAACTTATAATGAATTGGTGCAAGCATATTTTGTAAAAATTTTGTAAAATAGGCCACATTTTCTACTAATGTATGCAATTACATGGTTTCTTCTAATAACGTCAAAGTATACCCACTTCAAATTAAGCCATCAGATCAGCCTAAGTTTAATATCAAGGTTGGGCGTATGCTTAATTTAATGATTAAACTTTGTTAATGGCAGCTCTGTGCATTTTGACTTCCTACTTAGCAAATGTACGTGCTTAGAGTGAAGTCTCCAAGGTTTAGATAATATCTAATGTGGGAAAATTAGTGGTGAATATTCCATTTGGATGGAATGATGGATAAATCTGAGTGTATTTTTGAACTATCAGGTGCAATCTTGAACTTAAGTTTGACGCTTTTTAATGTGAGGAATATGGAAAACTGATGGTTCAGACAGTATCTGGGAACCTTCTAAAATCGTGTCAAGTTTGATTACCACGTGAAAAATTTGGGGCAGGGAAAGTCTTCATGCGAGAGTAATATTTGATCAAGGTTAAATATAAGCTTGTATGGAAGAACTTTCCAATTGCATTTTCTGGTGTAACTTTACAGCTTAAGCATTAATTTTATTTTCAGAAACCAGTTTTTACGGTCCAGGAAATGTGTGGTCACCAAGTTTTTAGGGATACCAAGGCATCGGGAAGTGTCCAGAACAGAAAATGACCATTAGACAGTTCCTTTAATTTACATTGTCCAAACCTTATAGGTGCCTGCGGTTATAATTTTAGCACTTTTACACTGGTGTACCAAATGGTATAGCTTCATGGTACACCAACATAACTGCAAAACAGTGTTTGTACCATTCTCTAACTATGTAAAATTTCATGTTTTCAGTTAAATTGTCATATTTCCCTTTTCATTCACAGTTGTTGGGTTGAAGTTAAGGGTAAATGGAACGACAGAATCTCTTGCAGTGAGTTAAAGTTTCACATTACTTTTTATTGTGTCTTACAAAGTATTATGATAATGTGGTATATAAAGAGGCAGCATATTAATCTCAAATTCTCCCCTCTGAGTCTTCTAAATTTTATCAAACTCATGGGCAAACTCATTTATTGTCTTTATCTTCTGAAGTATTTCTATCGTCTTATGCCAAAACCCTTTCCAAAAAATTTACTGTACAATCTGCTGTACTTGAGAACCTGAATGTGTTGCCAGGGCTGGAAAAAGTGTTATTTCCCAGGAAGGGAGTCACTGTGTGCACAATTCTCTTCATACGGCCATGTACCAAAAAGGTAAATTTCCCTCCAATTGCCAAAATTTTGCTCCAAATGCCCAAATTGCCCAGGAAGGAGCCTCCCAGCTTCACAACTTTCTCCACCCATGAGTGTTGCCTCCCTGATAAAAATGAGCCCCCATGTTGAACCACATTGCTGTGCAATGCACTGTGCATCTCACTGATCTGTACATGCAGTTGAAAATGGAACATTTGTTTATTTGGATGCACAATTTGAATTAGCCCTGTTTTTTGTCAGTTGCTATACTGTGCTCAGTTACAAATTTATGGGATATTAAGCTGAAATGTACTTTGAGATGATAAGTGTCAGCCTTTAAAATAGCCATCTTACATTTTTCATGTGGAAAAAGGATGTGAGATATTTTTCAAAACAGTACTAACAACAAAATCATGATAGGTTGGTGAATGATGTTTTCAGAAAATTGCAGGAGAAATTGCAGTTTTCATCATCATTATCATGATGGTTTAGGAAATGTTTGCAACATTGTCATGGAGACACAAATTTTCAAGGCTCAAGGAATTTCAATGAAAACTTGATATTTTGCACGAAGCATCAATTATTGGAGAAGTCTCTCAAATTGCTTCAAATTACTGAGATAATTATGTGTTTTTGAGAGTAATAAGATTTCACAAGAGTTGTGCATTAGTTGGTCATGTTATTGAATTAATTGCTTTTAAAACTACGAGATGAGTGCATCTAGTTGTTGTCAGTTTAGTGCTTTCATTCTTTCATTTATGGACAGGAAAAGGAAACAAATTTACATGTTCTATCAGTCTCATTTGGGAATGGATAATACGAAGTTTTGAATTTAAGAAAAGAATGTTAACAACATGAAAAAATGGATGACTTTTCAGTGTATTTCCATATCTGCTGTACTTTGTGGGATGCCACATGTCAATTTGTCTTTCTTTTTATTTTTAATGAAATTTGAAGCAATATAGGAATTCCAATGATTTCACCAAGTTCCTGCCCCACTCATATTGCTTCCATGGAACTGTTCTATAAAATGTACAGTATGTAAATTTGGGACCCCTGTTGTACATAAATATTGTTATATGTCACAGGTGTGGTCCATGCACTGGCGTAGCCAGGATTTCTTCCATGGGGAGGGTGGGCTTGCAGTATCGTGTGATTGTCAGCCTGGGGGAGGAGTGTGAGGGGAGGGGGTGTGCTTCCCTTCCGTTTGAAAATTTTTTGAAAAATTTGGTGTCCTTACATGCAGTGTGGTGCCACATATGCTACAATTTGAAGTAAAATTTGTGTTAAAAATTTACATCTTTTAGGTACAAAAAAGGTTATCAGTAGGGCAGGGGCATGGCCCAATGGCCCCTCTAAATGTGCCACTGGGCCCATGGTCCACAAATACTGTAAGTTTTACAAGTATAGTCCATGATCCATTATAGATTGAGTGCATTCCATTTTAATATTATGGTGGTATGAAAATTGGACCTGAGGAAGCATGTTGAAATTTTGTAATTGAATTTTATTCTTGTGTTCTGGAGAAGCCCATCCAGGAGTCTAGATACAGTACACACCTCTTTTAAGCAACTTTTTTTGTGTACTCAGGCATGTGGAAGGCATGCTGGGGAAAGCTTGTGTATGTTTTGTACACTACACTTAGTAAGGCCTTTTACACTACATTGTATGGTCACTAATGGCATTGCTGCGTGACTTCGATTGATCATTCACTATGTATAAAGGTATCTGTGCCCCCCTCATTTCTCCACCATGATGGCTTTTTAGCAACGCCATTTAAAACATGATGTTGGTAAAATGGGTCTGAAGAAAACAGTAAATTATGTTGCGATATTTGACCTTTCTCCACCAGGGGTCAGCTTCTTTGGAAGCATTAGTGCAATATATGCTTGCTGAGCAAGCCAAAGCAGGTCACCTGACTGATCACAAGACAAACGAAGCAGGAAGCAGTAGCGCATGTACGTGTCAGAAGAGGCGGACGAGAAGAAAAAGTAGCACTCAGAAAACTGAGGGTAAATATGTTTTTTAATTAACATATAACACTGCCTTGTAAGAATGTATAACTGATGAGTCTGATAGTTGTTTTGGTTACGTGTCCACAAACCTGTAAAAAAAAAAAAAAAAAAAAAAAAGAAAAAACGTGTGTCAATTAGTTCCAAGTCCTCAGGTTTTCAGATGTGTCTGCCATGAGTAATCCCAGGTACTTTGTGTGGAAACCTGTTTTTTTCCCTTGACATTGACACAGATTGGTCAGTTACCACACTTTGCCTCAGTTTTTCACAAATTTGACATGCAAAAAGTGTGGCAGTTAAAACCAATATTAACAAAGAATTCTGAGACAAAAGTGTGACTTTAAATGGAAGGCAAGAAAAGGTGTGTCAACCTTTGTCAAACCTGTACCCAGAGGGTTCCAAACACACAGCTTTGCAAGTGGAGAACATGTGTGCTTTCTGTTTTTCATGTGTGATCCTGTGTGTTTACGGGCACAAGTTGGCACACAGTTTTTTCTAAGGGAAACTCTTTAGGGAAAAAGATGATGTTATAATAGGTTTTATATACAATTTATGATTAGGTTTAATCTGTTGAGGTTAAATTCATGGATTTAAAACTGTCAAGGAAAGGTTTTAGATATTCCTCAGTTTTTATTGGCGGTCTATAAAAGTGATGTTTAGAGAAAAAAAGTCATGGAACGGGCATGCCCACCCTGACATAAGGATTGGTACTACTTGGCCATTGGGGTGTGAAAAATGAACCCAAAGTGGTACCCAGGATATTAATTAGAGGATGTATTGAGAGCTGTGTGCCAGTGTTGCCATGTATTAGACCTTACAAGAACAGTGCTTTGTCAAGTTTGAAACTTTAAGTTTAGCCGTAAGTAGAAAATGCCTGTCATGAGGGCTCTGACGTATATTTCACAATTAGCAAAACATGTGAAACTTGATAAAGTATGGGAAGTAGAATGTCAATTCTTAAAATTTAAAAATTGGTTGACAATAATTTAGCGCATACGATCCCATCCGATGACATTGCATTATAAATACCAGTGCTGTGGCCGAGTGGATCAGGGCTGTGGCTAGTAAGTTAGTTAGATGAGGTTTAACGTCCCAGTTTCCAACCAATTGGTTCAAGTCGAGATGACCACGGCCTTTTTTCCAGTTGTGGCTCACTGGCTTGTTTTCCCTACTCCATTGCTTATGCTGAGCAAGCACAAAGTAGGTTCCATTTTTAAAGTCTTTGGTATGACCCGGCCAGGGTTTGAACCCTAACCTTCCGGCTGCAAGTCGGATGCTGTAACCACTTGGCCACTGCGGTCGGTGGGATTGGCATTTGAAGCAATGAAGCTTGTCACATGTGAGGTTTGGGGTTCTATCCTCAGCCAGGTCAAAGTAAGGTGGGTTTTTCCATCCAAGAGCAATCTATGGTTTTCCATGTGAACTGGATTTTTAAAAAAAGCAAATTTGATCTAAATTGTTGAGTTGGTTAGCCACCCAACGTGAAGTTGTTATTCATAAGCCATATAGGCTTCTCCCACATTTGTGGTCACTTAGCGTCGTAAAGCAACTGCCCTTAAGGCCTGAATTATTTTCTATTATTATACTTTTATCCCTAGTTGTGGTTACTGTTTTATTCAGGGGAATTCTTGATTTCTAAACATGAAGGCCACATTTGTTAAAGGACCTTGAGATTGCTAATGTAACATTCAAAGAAGTTGAATTGATAAGTTGCACAGATGCCTTGAGCTACATTGGCATGCCATATGGCAGTGCATGGTTTTCAAAAGGCTTAAGTTATTTTACAAGGCTATTTGTGATTAACCCCCTAGCTATACATCTGAAATGATCAGCCTTAAAGTGTAAAGACATAATCTACCCTCTTCCACATCCTAGACCCAGTTTTTTTTTTTTTTTTGAATATCAGACGTCACATGTGACATTTGCTGATAAAGCCTTGTCCTGTTTTGTAATATGCTCTTAAAATCTGGAATCACCTGCTTGTTAACACGAAATGCTGGCTCTGTAAGCACATCCAAAAAGTTTTCCAAGTATGCACTTTTAGTTTCCAAGGCCTGTAACAAGTAGTGCGGCCTTGTCTTTTGATATATGTATGTCATTGTGTGTGTTTTAATTTTTTGGGAGGGGGGGTGTAGTGGGGAGCAGATTGGGGAGGGGGAAAGAGGAGGTCGGTGTGAGCTCAGCACCTTTTGACTGTTTATCTAAAATCAGTGCTCTTTAAATATATATTATAGTGTAATGTATCCTACAGTGTTGTGCTCTCTTCTGTTCTTTTCTGCTCCATTGTGTTCTGTTCCATTCTACTGTATTCATCGCTTTGTAAATTCGATTGTTAATAATTCTCATTTCTAGAGACTCATGTTTGAAAATTATGAATAAAATAGAATCCAGTCTGAGACTTCAAGTGATGCAACAAAGGGTCTAAAATGGGCAGGACAGGTCAGGTGGTAGGTTACAGCCTACGATACCAAAGGCCTGCGAGACCGATGAGCCATAGGGCTATAGGGCAGTCCTCATAAAATGTTTCAGACAAGTGTAGGCTCTTCTGTCATTTCTGAAGTGTAATACATCAAGTGAGTCAAAATTGATTGTCAGTATTGTGAAATTCAGGTATACAGTAACACTGTCTGATTTGTTCTAGAAGCTTCATTAAACTGGAATGAATGCTCTTGGTGTGTAAAGAATAATGTGATAATTTTTTTATCGTCTGGTCAGTATCTTTTTATTGCCTTTCTTTTGTCTCTTTACCAGCTGAAAATCAGCAGAATGCTTCCCTGTCACTCAGTACCCCAGTGACACAACCTACATACACTCTTGAACCTCAAAGGCCCACTCCACCACAGGCTAAAGCAGTACCCTCAGAGATCATCTTGAGCTGTCTTGGTCAACCATCAGTTCCCCCTTATCCAACATTATCACAGACAACTACTTCAGATGCCTTAGTAGTACACATGAATAATTCCAATGCTGCACAAAACAGCTTCAGCCCTACCTCAGTTGTACCCACCCAGCTGAACCATCACCCCACTATCACCCCATCCGGGAATGTGCAATACTCATCAGTACCATACACGCCACCCAGGGTCACCACAGAGGAGAGTGAAGAGTTGAGGAAGATGGTGGATGAGAGCCCACACCTCAAAACTGCTAAGAACAGGTTTCAGAACCAGAAGATGCCAGAGAACACAGTGAGGTTACCAAATGGTGTATTAGACCTCATGCAACTAAATGCAATGTCTGGACAACCCCCAGGACAAGTGGGACAGGTCACCATCTTACCTGGTACTCAGGGACAGGGTTTTGTAAATGGTAGCTTGTCGGTACAAACCACCACCAGTGGGAGTGTTTCTATACCATCAGGCTCAGCTCATTCTGGGAGAGCACCTGATCAAAGAATAGCTTTGCTGAACCACAATACAGATTCAGAAATGTCCTCCGGTATGGACACCACTCCAGTTCACATCCAAGCTTCGATGTTTAATCATTCACATGCAGTGGGCTCAAAAGTGTCTGAAAACCTACCTCAGAGGGTACCAACAAGTGGTATGATGTCCTCACTGGGTGTGGGCACAGTCCATCAGACCAGTCATACGCAAACAATGCCATCCAAGACTTTGCCCAGTGTCTCTGTTGAAACACCGGCCCTCACTACCCAGGGCCACATAGGACCCTCATCAGAGACCCCAAAATCGGGTAACCCTGGTCCATCTGGGATGCAATCTTTACCTCAATCAAAGCATAAGATGCAACTTGATTCAGATGCAATGGATTCGTCTTCAAGTCCTTTAGAGATGGACTTTGACCCTTATGAAATGTTGAAAAACACCTTGAACTTACACGACTTGGATCCGGAAACTCTGAGTCAAAGTGGAATCCATGAAATGGCTGACCAAGGGTCAGATATCATGATGGACATTCAAAACTCTGCACATCAAATTTTTCCAGAGAAGGCAAATAAGGATTCAGGTCACAGTTCTGTAAATTCAAGTGAAGAATGTTTAAATGGCAGAGGTGAATCCTCATCATCTCTCGTAGAAATTGCAGATTTTTCACCAGAGTGGTCCTATCCAGAGGTAAATTAATTTGTCCATTTTTTCGTCAAAATGCAAGTCTTATTGACATTAAGGTGAAAGGCAGGTGTTTTAATAGTACCTGATGCAGAAATTAAGTACGTTGTACTAAGGATAAAGAACCCTTCAGAAGAAAATTAAGCGTGCAAAATGAAGTTAAATCATCCACATTCATTAATTTTGAGGTGAAGTTCACAGCATGGACTTAAAATGAAAATAGCCAAGTCACTGTCAAACCGTGCAACGTTTCCTGAAGTGAATGTTTGAATATTACAAAGAGAATGTCTGTTAATAGATGTATGAAACAAAAAAGAAAACGACAAGGCAAAGTTTTATCTTGAACTTTGCAAAAGTGGGAAGGAGGCCAGAAATGTGTTCATCTGTGAATTATTTACACCGTTGACATTTTTGAATGAAAAAAGCCAAAACACGACCAAAAGCTGTTACATACCTTGAAGTGATATTTGCATTCTTCATGGAATACATAATTAATGTCAGATGTAAGAAAAAGGGACAGAAAAAGAAAATTTTCGTCAATTGTGGGTGGGAGGACTGAAATTTTGTGTAGGAATTTGTTACATTTGGTTGTCGTTACATAAAAGTCAGCAGTAACATTGAATTATTTTGGAGAGAGTTACACAAGAAGGCTTTTACAGTACAGTAGGTTTCAGTGGGCTGAGCTAGTTGCATAAACCCTGTTATAGGAAAAAATGTGATTTGACATTTAAAGATTGGAAAAAGTGAGCATTGCTGACATTCAAACTTTAATTTGAGGACAAAACTATCAAATTTTGTAGAGGAAGTGACAAAAATATTGGTTTACTTTTCCCTAGCAATCAGTCTGCAAAGTTTCAGAAAAATCCAATTTTTTATGTAAAAAAAATGTTGTGTGTCTTTAAAGTAAGCATGCAGCGTGATATTTATCTATGTTAGTATTTATTTTTATCAGTTGTGGTAATGAGTTCATTTTTCTCTTCCTTATACCTGTATTTTCCCTCGTTATTGCCCGAAATTACTTTCGTGCAAATGGGCCACATAATCTTAGAAAGCTTTGCCTCTCATCCCTCCATGTTTTTGCCATTCCATATTAACTAAGACTGGATTTTTGTCTGGTAAATTTTTTTTCCATATTTTCAGTTTTTGGTGATTCTGAAAGTTATGAGTTTGTGTCTATTGGGGAAAAGATGTTGTTTGAATCTCATGTGAAAAAAATTTGGTGATTGAAAAACTATTTCAGTTGAACGCTGCTGTATGTGCTCTTGAGAGTTTTACATACAAACCTGAGTGGAGATATCTTGCCCAGGGAATTTATTTTGGTTTCTCTGAGTATGAGAACCCCTCACACTTGTAATGCCAGGCACATTTGTTTGAGAATTAGGTCAAACTGCCCTTCATAGGGCCTCATGAAATTGTTGGATATAAATTCTGGGACAGAAAATGACACAGGTTTGAAGTGGTCTTCTATAGAGCTTTAAAACTCTAAGATGTGGCCTAAATGCATCAAATTTAGAAGTTTAGATTGAGTTTTATGCTGTTGAACCTTTTGCAAATATTCGGAAGGCTATTTATGAACGAGTCCTGGAGTAAATGTAAGTAGAGAACATATTTGAATCAAGAGCTGGTGCTGTCCACTGTATTAAAAATTGTTTGTAGTAAGGAAACATGAGTAACAGCTCTGCGTCAGATTACAGTGTGATGGTAAAATTGCCTCAACTTTCACCTTTAGTGCAAATACTCAAGAGAATTCAAATGGCCATAAATCACCATGTGGAAGTAATAACCATTTTGCGGGTGTTGCCCTGTTGGACTAAGACTCATTAATGCTTCCATGAAAGCATAGTGTGAAGTCAGATGATTGAAGGTACATAGGACAAAACCGCCTTGAGAGACTATGAAATGCAAGCAGTGTTTACAAGAGCATTAAATGCAGTGGGAGGATTTGTTTGTCTCTCTGCAGACAATAATGGAGCATTAAGTTTTATCTTGGTGTGGAGAGGGTAAGAGCAAGGGGAGGGTTTTTGTTTTGGTGAGGAAATTTCAGGGAAAGTACTTGTAACATATATGGCAAAATGCTGTAATACAGTTGGCTGGCCCATACCTTCTGTAGTTGTTGAACAAAGTGATAAAGAAGGGGTGTGGTTTGTGGGAGATAGAGGGGAGTGAAAAAGTTAGTGGGAAAGGGGAGAGAAGCAAATATCACTGTGGCTGCCCTTCATATTGTCATAGCCTACAGGTAATTAATGCTATTTATATGGTGTAACAACAGTGGCCGGCCCATGTTCAATTGTATACAGCATATGCTCACCTCTATTCAAAAAAATGATGAAGATCATTCCTCAAGCAGGCTGTACACTTGAGGACTGAAATGCATCGTTAGTGCTGTTCAGTACCTCAGTAAAGTACATGGGTAGAAATATTCAGTTCAGATGCAGGTATTTACCCAGAATGTAAAGTATAAGTTTTTGGGCAGGCATCCTACCAAGTAACTGAAGGATCAGTAAAAGAAAAGAATAATAAAGTAATTAAAGTGGATCCTCGTTGTAACCACTTGTGCACTATGATAACATTTTCTCTTATTCTCATAATGTTTAAACCTTCTCTATTAACTCACAAAGTTGAATGAATTTTGTGTTACTTTATATGTTGATTTTTCTCATTTTAAGTCATAAGTTTACAAACTTTGTATAAGATTTGCAGCATACTGCACTTTAACAGTAATTGGTTTTCAGCTAGTGGATTGGAAAGTGTGATCACATTTTGTGATTTTGTTGTTATAAAGATCTTGTATTCTCATACTGAAGTACATTATGAGTTTCCATAATGATGTTTTAGACCAGGGGTGTGCAACCTTTTTGAATACCAGGCCAAATCATGTTGCTGTGACCGTCTGGGGGCCGCAGTGAAACAGAGATGTGTATACGAGGATGGCATCTCACCCCTCCCCCCACCCCTTTTACAAGTGAATTCTTTAGTTTATCAAATACTGAAATGGTCGAGAATCCACCTTACATCAAAGGAAGTGATCGTTTCTTTGTTTTCATGGTATCCTGTACGTCAAGTTAGACCATTCCAAAGTTGTAGTGAAACATTGGATTTTGAGTAATGCAGATCGAGTAGTGACAGAATATGGATAAAACAAAATTTCAAACAGGAAATTCATTTTGCTTGATATTTTTTTAATCTGTCATTTCACAGGGTGGTATAAAGGTTTTGGTGGCAGGTCCGTGGCACTCCCCATCAACAGAATACTCGTGTGTCTTTGATAACTTTGCTGTTCCAGCCTCATTGTTACAGCCTGGAGTTCTTAGATGTTTCTGCCCTGGTAATTTTCTTTGTCTTTTTGTTTTAGATTCTTTTATACAAATATCCTTTTCTCCTACCACCTCCTTGAATTATTTGTTATAAAGTGGAGTAGTGTTTTCATAAAGGAGGGAAAGTAAGGGTGAACCTTGACAAGTTTGAAACTTTTCTAAGATCTTTGACAGCAGATGCATCTGGAGTGATTGGTCGTGAAAAATGCCATGTAGTCTTAAAAATTTCCAGGTTTACAGTCGCTGTGGATAAGAACATGTTGCAGGAAGTGTCTGCAGTGTATACATGGCAACATGGAAGTATAGAATTTTTCGTATATTTGGGTTTGTGGCTGCTCACATATCCTTTTTGTTTAGCTACAGTGTTGCTGTGTTAAATTAACTGGTAGTTTGAATATAAGGTAATGAGGAATACATCCCACAAAGAAGAAGTTTTTTCCTTTCCAAGGTATCCTTTATATCTCTTTAGGGTCATAACATTTTCTGTTTTGGTCTTTAAAATCTCTTAAAAATGTCTTGAAAAAAAAAGTTTGTGAACTCTTCTGAAGGTTTTGTTCTGTGAACAAGCAGAAAATTTAGAGCCTTTCAACTGTAGCTGTAAGGATTGTGAGAAATTTTGCACCTTTCCATTCCCCAAACATATTTTTCCCTCTTCAATTTGATCCTGCAGAACCAGATGCTCAATCACAGAGGCAACCTGCGCTTTCTCATGTGTGCCAACTAGTCATGGCACTTTTCAAAGTTACCCATAATACTCCTCAATAGTTCTCCTTTATCAAGTTGTTTTGCTCAAGCATTTGATTCACTGAGAGTTCATTGCCCCTATTCATTTATTTGATTGCAGAACCTCTGGAGTTGTTAACTCTTTGTTATGTATGATTGGTGTCCTAGCCCCATCCACAGTTCAGAGACTTCATTCTGAAGCAGTTTTTGTATATTAAACCGACATGATATATTATTTTGTGTCTAGAGTCTGTTTGTGCTTAGCTCCATACTGGTACAAACCCCATGCAACATGAGATAGCAGAGTATGCCAGTTTAAGGAAATGAATGGGTAACACGCAAGTTTTCCTCCCAAGCAGCCAAAATGTTGCACCCAGAAGATGCAGAAGAGGGTGAAAAGAAAGTCAACTGTAATAGGAAAAGTAGCATCCTTTCCCCTGAAGTTGTCAATGTGACAGTGGAAACAGCCCCTGTAGACTCCAAAATAGCTCCTGTAAAGTTTTTTAGGGGGCAAAGGATTTCCCCAAAACATTTGCAGTGGGCCTCCCCCCTCTTCCTGCTGAAAAAATTTGAACCCTTGAGGGCATGCTAGTGGCTTATACTGCCATATGTGCAGTACGGATGTACTTTGTAAAGGTTTTTGTTTACCTATTCCCCTCCCCTCTTTAATTAGCCGATGATCGATGCCAGTGCATTTTAGGAATGTAAAAAGTCATGTGGTAACATCTGTCATGTTGTAATGTTTAAGATTAAGACACAGTACAGAAGGCAATGATGAAACTCACTTGGATAGGCTCAACCTGGGCCCCATGATGGTTGGACAGATGTTGCATTTTCAGCTTTCACAGAAAGATTGACAGGAACAGTGTGTTCAGTACTGTAGGCATTTGTAACAGCAACAGCAGGGAACTTGAAACTGGGCTATAGACCCTTTTCCAAATAGCAATTACAAAGGATTGTGGGATAGAATTTTGTACACATCCTTTTTGGCCACAGTAAAATGCCATTAACATTAACAACGCGTACCAAAAACTATCCCACAATCCTTTGCAATTGCTGTTTGGAAAAAGGTCTATTAGAACGTTTCTGTGATTTGAGAGGAGGGGGAGTGGTGAGGCTTCTTTTTTTTCTTGGACTTTGGTATTTCATAAGGTAATTTTAACCATTCACATGCACAGCTATTAAAAAAAAATTTGCAAGAGAAACTTCAAACTTAAAACTATTTGAGAGGGATCTGTAGCCCCCGGCCCTGTCAGCTCTGACAGCCCCTTTTGAAAATTGATATTGTGTTTGTCCCGTTGCTCGTTTTCAAAATTTTCAAATGTTTTTCACCATCATTGTTAGAGAATGCTATAAATTTTCATGAAAGAATTATCTAAAATCCTTTTGTTTAATCATCAGAGTTTTCTGCTTAAAAGGAAAAATGCAGTCGCACCAACCAGAATTAACATACCCAGTCATCCTAATTTATGAATGGCTCCTTTTGATCATGTGACAGTGTTTATGTTACTGAATTGTCAAAGTCAGGATAACTCCTTGTTTTACCTTTTGTTTGTAACAGTTATGTTCAAAAACAGAAGCATCTTCAGAGGTATTTAAGGCAAATAAGAGGAGAATTTTGCAAAAGTTTACTGTTTTTTCAAAGCAATTTGGGGGCAACTTCCTATTGCCTTTACTGAATAAAAGAAGGCTTAGATACTTTTGATGCCAGTGTCTAGAAAGTGTTTAGTACAACCCTTATGGGCCTATATTCTTGAAACGTTTTCGCGTACCATCTGCTCTTGATCTAGGTCAACTATGCTGTCACCTCTTGAGTCCCCATGTTCATAATCTCAGTCAGCCACCAAAAAATAATCTTTTTTTCCAAAAGACACCTTCAAGTGAAAGAAAGGGGAATCTTTAGGATAAGATATGGCATCCAGAAATTGTTCATCCTTTATAGGTTAAATGGGCCTGCGGGGACAGTATTTGTGGATGTTCAAGTTTTACAAAAATGTGTTGCCATGTGGCTTTTTTCTGGTTTTGTTTTGTGTCTGGGTGATTGTGTTTGTGGGTTAAGTTGTAAATTCATCAAATGCCGTTTCAACGATACTATATGGTAGATATGTTTCATTTTTAATATGTTTTGTGAAGTTCCTTCCATGTCATAGCACTAAATTAGAATTCTGGGAATGGTTTAAGAAGCCTAAAAAATAAATTAAAAAATTGTAAAAACAAAATAGAAACAAACAAAATTGAAAAACAAAGAAAATGTGAGGAAAAATGTGACATAAACTGAAGTGCATTGGTCTGTCATGTTACAATTGTTAGAGTTGTACACAGTTACGGGGTCAGTCTTCCGGTTACCCTAGAAACTTTGGAGTGAAAACAACAACTGACTACAGTATGACCATATGGGAACACTTTACGCGCAGTAAAATGTTGTCACTCCAACACATTGTTGGTTGGAAGTGATGTGTCACCCACTGACCCTATGCTATTGGAATGGATGGTTATCATATTTGAAACTTAATAAGCAGAAAAATCATGAAATTTGCATAAAATTGCATCAAATGGGCATAAAAACATCAAGAAAATAGGCAGACCACTAGTGAATCTTTTCCAAAGTGGACTTAAACTTTGCCTTTATACCTGTTCATCTGATGTGTTTATTTTATCATTTGTGTCATTTTTTTACAGCTCATGAGAAGGGTCTAGTTCCTCTTCATGTGATGTGCAATGGTTCGGTGATCTCAAAGTCAGTTTTGTTTGAGTACAAAGCCAGACGAGCTGCTAAGACTCAGCAAAATTCATCCAAGCAATCCCAACAACAGGAGTGGATTGAGTTAAATGGTGAGTTTAATATCAAAAAAGAATGCTCTCTTTTATGTCATGCTTTTGAGCAATTTCCTGATAATGGATTTTACGTTTAGACTTGTGTTAGGGAGTTTAAGTGAAGAATTTCTGTACAATGTAGTAGTTAATTGTGTTGGAAACAAAAAATTTTGTTCTCATATGCACATCCCAAATTAGAGGTTTTTGACCTGTTTGAGCAATTTCTAATCAAACTGCAAGAATGGAGTCATATTCATCAAGTTTCTCACAAAATTATGCACTTTCCTTCAAATACTGTAATAGTCAAGTGAATAAGATAGGTGGAGATCCAAAGTCTGATTTCTGCAAATAAGTTTATGTGAATGACTCTGTATGAGCTTTGCCCCCAGTGAGGTGTAAGAACCAGACCAAGGGGAGAACAAAGACATCGGACAGGGTAGCTAGTCTGACTGATTGTGTCAGTGGAAAAGATGCACTTAATCTGAAGCAAGCATGGAAAGTCAAATGCTTGCAAGATTCCAAGTAAGACTTCTTCCCAGTGTTTGCATTAGGCAGCCGGACAATGCAATTCCTCCACTCTTTCTCACTGGTCCCCCACCTTTTAAAATCACCTGTAGGAATTTCCTGCACCTGTGTGGGAAAAAAATCTGACTTTTAATGTTGCAACAATATAGAGATCTCCCCTTTGACCAAAACCCCTAAATATTTTGGAGAGGGAATCCCCCTGTCCCTGTAAATGTACTCTTAACCTCCCATGAGAGAATTTCTCCCCTTGAAAACTGATCATTCAGGTCTGCTAACCATTGCATGAACTGAGCAGTGTTTTGACATCACAAATCCTCGAGAATTTAGATGACCTTGCTTTCTTAAACTGCCCATTTCTGCCTTGTCATTTTTACTGAGAAATTATCATCTGCATTTTCAACAAGCCTGAACTGACATCTTTTTCAAAGTTCCTTATAATGCTTCTAATCTATGCAGGATCTAATTTCAGCAAATAAATTCTTAATATTGCAAGAGCTAACTCGTCAGAATTGTGTGGATGGATGTCCACTGTAACCACACAGAGCTTTTATTCATCAAATCTGGAATTCAAGGACATGCAGACATGTCTTGAATTCAAGTGAGCAAATTGTCTAATACCGTATACTCCATCAAATGACCAGTGGAAGTGTACAGTGAATTCACAGTGAAGTGTTATGTTGAATGCTAAGGTTCTCAGATAGGATTCACAACTGGAGCAAGTGGAAATTACCATGTAAACCTATCTTAGCTGAGTATAATAGTGAAAAATCTGCATCACTGAAAAAAAGAGAATGAGAAGGTATCTACTAGTACTGATTTATAAATTTGTGCGCTATTAATGAATCTATACCCCATCGGTGAAACCTTTACCTTGGAAAACTAAACCCTATTCATACTTTTCAGTCTTCTTCCATTTTTGGAGCCCAATCAATTTCTTAATATTAGACATTCTGCTTTTTGAGCTGCTTGTTAATGAAGCCACACTCTCAATGTATTCGAAAACTCATTTTAATCTTCTACAAGGACAATCTGCAATAATCTTCTTTTTAATATTTGTGTTATTCACTGCGTTGTGTTTACTCCAGAATAAATCCAATACAGCTTGTTGAAGGTCATGCTGCTTTGTTTAAAGTTGTCTTCGATTTCTTTTTTTGGTTTTTTGTCTTCGGGTTTTTTTTTGTCTTCTTTTTCTTGTCTACATGAATAAAGTTTCTTTGATGCAGCATGAGATATTTTTAACCTTCTTTTACAGAGAGACAGTTTCAAATGGCTTTGTTGGAGAGGTTGGAACAGATTGAGAAAAGACTGTGCCATGTTTCCTCAAATGTCACTCAACAACAGGTAGAGAATCTAACCAGGCTCCAAAGTGATCCTATATTTCCTGTAATTTCCTATAAATTCCCCAAAATGGTATATTTCCTATATTTGTATGATTTTGGGCTTGTTTTCCTATATTCTTCTATATCTTTCTGATCTTGCCAAAAAACTTTTCTTTCATATGGTGTTTTGGGGTGAAATTTTCAGATGTAGGCCTATTCTTTTTCCAAGATAGCTGTCATAAAATCAGAGTGTCTTTAGACTCAGAGTGGCTTAGTAGGACAGGTAGCAGTGTATAGATGCCAAGTATCTTAATTAGATGCAAGTACACACAGACCAGTTATAGGATTCAGAAATATTCTCATATGAAACTGCATAGGGCACTAATAAACACTTATTTCACCACCCATAAATGTTCCACTCTCACACCTGTGATTTTAAGTACTCTATGATTTCATCTCTTTGAGAGAATTGTAGTGGTATTGTCATGGGGGTGGATTCGAGTCCTTTGCCTGGCATCCCCTGTAGTCATGCAGTCCTCCACATTTTAAAACCCTTACCTATGCTTTGCATGCACAGGTAGCTGATCTGTGATATAACTAATTCTTTAATTCAAAATATTGTAGTACAATGGTTGGAAATACCAATATTTTCCCTGTCATCTACCATCTTTCCTCAAACTGAGTTGGCCATTATATCGGTTGATTGTTCAAAGTGTTGTACAATTACAATTCTCCCCTATTCTCCCCATAGTTCTCTGAGAAAATTAAGAGTCTCACTGTAATGATTACAAGTTTACAGTGTGCAGATCTCTAAGGAGGTTTCCCCTAAACTCCCCAAGAAGCTCTATGCCAGGTCTCTCTGGATGCCACATCAATTTATCCAACAGACCAAAATGGAATTTAATCCATGTATGGGATCTGGTGCTGCAGTGCACATCATTGGTGGCAAGTGGGGGCACTTGCCAAGTTGCCTTTTCCCTAATTTTGTCATGTAACTTCCTCAAGTGAGATTTTAGATGTCAAGTATGTTAATGCACAGACAGTTTTGCACACTGTAGGCATCTTGACATATGTGGACTTCACTGTTCTGCCAAGTTGTACAGATTCACAGTGAGCAGTGGCAATTTTAGGGGGAGGGACCATTAATGGGGCCATGCCTTCTCTCTTTCACTGATGCTGACTTTTTCTTTAATTTAGTAACCTAAAATATGTTCAGTTTGGAAAATAAATTTTACTTCAAAAAGATAACATATGTAGCACCGGATTGCATGTAAGTCACCCAATCATTCAAAAAATTTTCAAAGCATTCCCTCCCCTTAGACCCCTCCCCCATGCTGGCAATCACAGAATAAACTACATGGCCTCCATGAGAGAGACAGTTCTGGCTATTCCACTAGGAAGTGAGTTTGAAGGTATTCATAGCAACCATACAGTTGTCATAGGCCTATGATCTTACTGTCATCACCCATGTGTCACACTTATCAAGATTGACTAGCAATACAGTGTAACATTTATAGCAAAATGTTGTATTAAGAGACCATTTCCTGTAACAGCAGCAAAATGTTCAAAAATTTCCTCACCTCAGCCCATCATTGGAGCTGAGGTGAATTCTGTCTGTGTACTTTAGGACATTAGCAACAGTTCATTGTCCACATTAACTACCCATCCATTCAAAGTACCATCATGGTCACATTATGTCTTCTCACCTTCTGATATTGCAAATTTTGGTGCCTTTTTGGTATGCACAAATAGTAACACTTATGGACACTTTATGCCATGGTCAAAATATGCAAATACACTGTCAGGGGATTTACTCTTTTCCTTCCACCAAAATATTTATGTGGCTTTCTTAATTCCATGTTAGTAGAACCACACTGTTCTGTCACATGGCCTGCATTTGTGATACTGCTAATCACATTTGTATCATTTAAACAGTATAGTTTATTAACAGTATAGTTTATTAGTTTCCTAAGGTAGTGCATTTTCCCCATCCACAACTTTGAGAAATTTTGAAGATAATTAGAACCGCTAGTGTGTGACATTCGTATATTTACTCTATATTTTCCTGGAAAAATCCTATAAAACATCAGTATCCTTCCTATAAAACCTCCTATATTTCTGTGATGGACCACTTTGAAGCCTTTCTAACATATTCCCTCCCTCCTCCCTGCCCCTACTCCTGTCCCCAAATAAAAAAAAAAAAAAAACAGAAATAAAGACAGGATGAAGTAGCCTTGCTGTTGAGAAGAAGACAGTGAGAGGACTAAATCTGGGTGCTTCCCCAGTCTCAGCGAGTAGACTATTCAGTAGGTGACATGGATGTGTGTTTTAGGTCATGGGGAGGGGGAAGGCAGGGGTAGGAAAAAGGAGAGGAAGGAAAAGGGAACGGGAGAGGGCAGGGAAAGGGAGAAGGAAAGGAAAAAAGTGGTATGCATCCCCAAATCTCAGTCTGTAAGAAAGTTTTTGTTTGTGTGTTTGAATATTAAGTGAACTCTGTGTATGGCATGAATTGAAGCTGGGAGCTAGGGTTGGGGGGGGGGGGTGAAAAGGGTGTTTGCAGGGAGGTTAAGTGTGTAAGACAACATGTTGCAGAAGGTTAAATGTACTTTTTACAGTAAAATCATTGAAATGATGTTATATAGCTGCTGGCAAAAGAGAATAAAATTGAATTTACAGGTATTAGATAAAAAACATAAATGATTGGACATGATTACTATATCCGTGTGCCATACTGTAAATGCCACATTTGGATATATGTGATGAGAGCCATCTAGCTATAATGCATCTGTCTTTTACAATTTCAGTTGGATATCTATAGATAAAAAATGAGTATATATATACCTACAATCTTGGACAAAACTCGTTGGAACACCCCTGCACCCCCGTTCCCCCGTACAATGTTGGAGGTAATAATGTCAATTGGAGATGCACCGCTTTAGTTTGGACACAACACTGTACTGGGGGGACCGGGGTTTCGTAAATCGTGCGCAACACTGTACTGGGGGACGAAGGTTTCCCAAATCATGCACGACATCATATTGTACACGGTACAACGGTTGAAGGTGTTCCAACAGTTTTGTCCAAGATTGTCTGAGAATTAGCAGCACATTTTTCAAAGGTTTTCGGAGAAATTAGAGCGATAGACTAAGAACTTCAGTTTATATTTTCAAACGTAATGATAATTATTCTCTTAGGATGTAATCATCATGGCAGATTCGCAAAATAATAATAAAAATATAATCATCCATTAACGATAAACGGTAGTAACTGTAAAGAAATCAAGTTAAATAAGTCGACGCAATTACTTTAAGGTTGACTCTGAGAAGAGAATGAGTCAACTTACTGCTGGAAAAAGGCACATGAAGTCTTTTCTCCCCCCAAAAAAATGTGTACACCAATTTTAAAACCCATTACAAATAAGAGTAAATCAGTTTCAAACGATAAACACTAGTTGTTCACAAAAAAGGTCAATTGTCCAGGGACTTTTTATTTTGTACTGTTTATCGTGGCGCTATTTCGTTTTGGAAGATCCACTGAATGGTTTTTTTCTCCCTGTTGTTAAGAGTACTGTAGGGAATATATATATATATATGTACATATATGTATGTATGTATATATATATATATATATATATATATATATATATTGCCTCCCCTCCCGTTCCACCTTTTCAGTATTTCCCGAAAGCGGTGCAATCGGACATCAATTTTTCAGTGGTTTTTCGCCAAACCCTTTCACGTGGAGAGCCTACTCTATAGAATACAGTGGTCTTTAACGTGAAGCTCGTTCCTTCCAAATAGAAAGCAATTGAGCCTATGAAAAGATTCTGCCCAGGCTGATAATTTGCCTTTGAGAGCATCGATGGCCTCTAATCTTTAAGGAAACTGTTGCTTATGTTGGACGCAGTGGACGCTTGGCGTCCGTAAAGTACAGTAAAACCCCGTTTATCCGAACACATCGGGACCGAAGGTTGTTCGGATAACGAAAAAATTCGGATAAACGAGGTTCCAAGTTTTTGCCTCAAGTACGGTACACTGGGTCCATAAGACAGTGTGTCAACACATTTCCTAATTCCGAAAAGGCTAAAAATTGCACACAAAATCCCCCAGAATATTTCGTTACTATTTTTTGTGACCGATGATATGACAAATAAATTTTTAAACTTCTAAAACAGAGAGATTTTATTCTTAAAATTCGAGCCTTCGTTCGTCTGAATAACCAATGCTTTCTACACACTAAATGAGTGTGTGGGCTAAAGAAAAGCTGTAACGATCTGGAGAGGTATCTAGAGTATAAATTCTGCATAAATTTCCAAAACTTTTAGAGACACATGTGTAATAGACTCTCAAACAGCAGTTCGCAATGTTTTTGTAAGGTCTACTTCCGGTATTTTTAGGTATGAAGCTCACTACGTTACTAACTTTTCAGATTTTGTGAAACTAGGACCTACGCTAGCCTAACGTATTTTTGTATTAGAGGATATTGAGCCTATACCGACTCATGGCTCCTAACAAGAATTTCAAAGCAATACGTACGATATTTCTTCCAAATTTGACAAAGAGATAACAGATTGTTTTCTATGTCCACATGTCGGCTGTTTTGGCCATCATGACATCTTTCCATGACTTTTAAAGTCCCAAGAAAATTTAGTGCATTTCTCCAAAAATTTATGTTGAATTTTGCCTTGTAAAGCACTGAAAACTTGGTGGATACTACCATAATTGTGTTGACTATTATTGTTGTTAAATCTGACGGCTAGTTCGGATAAACGGAGTTTCGGATAAACGGGGTTCGGATAAACGGGGTTTTACTGTACCTCTCTTCTTTGTGATTGGCGAAATTCCGCAACAGCGCCCTCCACTAATAATGTCTGTTTATTATGCATAGTGATCTCACCATTGGGAAATGACGTCATAGGCAGTTACAAGGGCCCCAGTTGTTTCCACCTTGTGCATGGTCAAAAAATATCCCCTCTTTAGCTCCTACTTGAGACCTGCCTAAACTCAGACAATCTTGGACAAAACTCATTGGAACACCCCTGCACCCCCGTTCCCCCGTACAATGTTGGAGGTAATAATGTCAATTGGAGATGCACCGCTTTAGTTTGGACACAACATTGTACTGGGGGGACTGGGGTTTCGTAAATCGTGCGCAACACTGTACTGGGGGACGAAGGTTTCCCAAATCATGCACGACATCATATTGTACACGGTACAACGGTTGAAGGTGTTCCAACAGTTTTGTCCAAGATTGTAGCATAAGTATAATTCCTCAGGAATTTCTTTTTGAATCTGGCAAATATCCAAGGAGCAGTACTGTTCCTTTTTAATTTCAATAAAAGCTCTGTAACATATTGAAAACAGAAAATATAAACATCAGCTGCGAATTATTCATTTGTTATGTTCTTGGCTTCATGTGATTCCTGATAGGACACAGACAAATACCAGACCTTTTTTCTTTTAATCTTGAAATTTTCAATATAAAAAATGTGTCTTTGTAGCAAACCCAGTAGTTTAATTCTTAGAAATATGAAATTTTTTGTTTCTAACAAATGAGTGCTATCACTCACTGGGGGTGTATGTGATAATGCCCATGTTATGAAGTGCTATCTGTACTTTATCGATAATGTCAAAGTTGAGATAAAAATGTTGGGACAGATTTTTTTTATTCATGGTTTTGTATCATACTATTTAAATATTTATGGTTTTGCAAATTACAAACAACATTTGGCTGTTTTATAGCAAATCTCAATTTTAAAAAATGTCGTGATTTTATGACCAGTAGGTTGCTACTTTGCTGGGATGACTGTGAACTTTAAGCTTTGATTTGAAGACAACCTACTAAAAGGTGGAAATAGTTTGGTTGAAGTGCTAGTAACATAGTCCATTTTCAGTTCAGAATTGTTATAATTGTGAAAACCGATGTCAAATGGTGCTGTTAATCTTATCATCTAAAAAGTATTGTCTAAAGTTCAAGGTTGAGTATGTTTTCAAAATGTCCATAGCAGCAGTCTTATAGATGCAGCTGTCTGCTGAGTACTGGTTCTGCTGTTTAGCTGAGCAAGTATGTATCATTGGTTTTAGTGTAGCAAACAAACTGTATATGCAGGTAGTGTGCCAAAATGGTCAAGCTGCAACTGCCACAGGCAAGCTGTGACTTCTGACTTAATAGGGGAATCCTGACTTAAATAGCCACGTTTTGTTACTAATGACATTACATTAACAGGATTATTGCTGTAACTGGTTATTTTTATTGTAAGGTATGTAGTATCACGTCACGGCTGCAGCCGCTGCAGCACTGTATAGGCAGCTGCAGCTTAGCTGAGGAAGCTGCAGCCTGAAGGTTTGATGTGATACCTAAATATAATACAAACTCCAAAAGAAGACTCTTTTGTTGGCCCTCACACCAAAATCTGACCCAAGATGTGGTAACCTAAGGTCACTATTAACACATTAACCATGGTTCAAGTGATTAAACATAGCAAAAAATTTTTTCTTTACATTGAAAATACTGCTTAAGCTACTTCCCTGGGAAGCAAACTACCACGATGAAATTGTAGTCGTAAATCACTAGTTGCAATTATCTGCATCTTAAGTTGCTAGTTGTTGTATAACCTCAGTGCAAAAACAACGTAACTGTACACTTGTTTTTTTTTTCCAAGGAAACAAATATCTCTATTAAAGCAGCTATTCTGACACACCCTGCCATCCCTATATTTGTCAGTGAATTCTCTGCTACAGCAACCTGTCAGTTGAAGGACAAACATCAGTTTTTTTACTGACATAGATTTGTTTTATCATTATCACAAGGTCACATTTTATGAAAGATTTTTTTTAGTGAAATTTCACCCCAGTTAAATTGTATTAAGTGATCTTCATAGTACTGTTTAAATTTCACCACGATAAAATGACGTAAACTGCAGTTCTTTGCTTGAGTTTACTAAAGGGAAGGGCATTTTTTTCACCTCAAAATATCAACCTTTGTTGTTGTGAAAGAGTGAAATTGTTCATAGTATTTACTGATAATCAGTTGTAATATTCAAATTTTTCAAAAGAGCAAATGCATTCAACTTAATCAGAATTTGTTTACCCATACATGCTACAGCCAAAAATAAAATGAAAACACCTGGCTATGCAAAAAGAGGAGGTGCGGGGTGGGGTGGGGGGATGGCAGATTGGAGACAGTTCTCTCATAAGACAGAATTTGAAACAAAAGGTTTCACTACCACATCTTTTAAATCAAACTACTGTATGATACAGGATAAGTCATGTCATTTTCAGATAACTTTTTTTTTATTTTTTCCTTAGGGTTCTTCTGGTCTATGCAATTCTCATCTCTCATTTGAGGAGAGAGTCATCAACGTCTGTGAGAAACTGATGCAAATCATACCATCAGACGACGCCCTCCTCCTTACCAGGCATCAGATTCCACGAGGAATGTCATTGCTCCACTATGCAGCTGCTCTTGGCTATGCCAACCTCATTAAGACTCTCAGGCGATGGAGGTAGGAACACATGGGCCCGGGTGGGGGTTCGTCTCGCTCTAGCCCCCCATGTTCCCTAATTTTTTGTAGACTTGAAAATAGTCTACTGTTTAGTCTTTCAATTTTGTTCCTAACATATTTATTGACTGTACTTAAAAGGTTCTCATAACTGAGACTAAAAGTTTACTGACTGCAAGGATTTTTTCTTTTTTCTCTAATTCACACCATGTGATGATTCCAAACTTACAAAACATAGGCTGTGGCATCCATCACTCTAGGATGTCTACTTCCCCATCCACCCAATCCCCCCCCCCCTTCTCCCACCTTCCCTTTCCCTCTTGCCCTCACACTTTTATCTGAAGGTAAATTCATGCTTCTTGTGGATTATAATAGTATAAAAAATCTTTCCTTATTAAAAGGGCACAGAAGTAATTTCAGTCTATCATTATATTGTCCAATTAGTGAGTAATTAAATTTCCCAGCTGCTCCTTCACACGGAATAAGGAACATTTGACTCAAAACTCAGGCATTGTATTGAAAGTGATATTACTGATCACCAGATTGGTTTGCTGTTCACACTGCTTCATTATGTAAAATGCCCTTTCCATTTATTCAAGGATTGGCTCTGAGATAGTTATAAGAAAACCAAGCAATGAATATGGCAAGATTGAATTTCTTCAGGCCTTCGCAGTTATTTGTTCTAATCAATTTACATTTTCTTAATTAAACTTTCAGACATTGGTAGTCCAAATTTAATCAACGTTCAAATATTATTTTTTTTTTCACTAGCATAAAGTCATGTGATAGGCCAATGTCTTTAAGTCAGTGATGCAACGAAAGTCATCCTAAGGCTTTGTTTGGCTGTTATTATAATTAACTGATACTTTTTTTATATTCTTCATAGGCTCTTTGGAGTCTTTAAACTTTGTCAAGGAAAACGGGTTCAACAACCAGGAACATTAATTACAGCTATCTAAAGATAAATAGTTCTCATTTAATTGAAATGGATGGCTTCTTTAATTTTACAATTAACTGCCAAAGTAATACCCTTAGGTTATATGTGGAGGTGCATTAAAAATTGTGGAAAAAAAGAACAGATATGCAAAGCTGAGATGCATGATGGTAAAATAGAAAAAAATAGCAATTATGTCATTGATAAAAGTTTTCATTTCCCATCAGCTTGAAATTCCACAGGGCACTGACCTTGCTGTTGTGAAAATTAGTCAGAGAGAGACTTTGCACCAATCAGCGATAAAGGCAAAGAAAAAAAGATGTTAGTTTGCCTGCTATTGGCTAAGGCAAACTAGAAACATGTTTATTGTGCTTCTAGCCTTGGCACCATTTGGTGATATTAATTGAGAGGAATATAAGAAATTGCTAATAAAAATCCATGAGCAAATTTTTCCTGGTTATCCTTACATACATCTAGGTATGAAAACTTTTTAATTTAGCTTGTTAAAGGGGTTATGTTGTGTGTATGTTGCATCAACATGGCTCAACATAGTTTTATCATTATTTAACAATAGCCTCACCAATTAATTCTGGCAACAAACTTTTTCCCAACATGTGATCCATTTCAAGAATTGTGAATGTTTCATCATTGGAAAATTAAAAAAAAATGGGTCAACAAATTATTTATGAGGTACAAAACAAAACAGTGAATTTTTGTCAGTGAGGACCAAGTTTCTTTAAAACAAAGTTACTCTGCTATCTCATTTTAATTTTGCCTATCATTCTGTATCTATAAATCATGGCTTTTAAGGTATGAACATTTTCTTCTACCCAGTATAGTATTTCCTTTTAAATAAGTCAGAAAAAGAGAATGCATTGTATTAAACCCTAAGTTAGTGCAGTTGTGATGTGTTTTTGTATGGCAGCAACATGTAAGTGTATGTGTCCATAGATCTGGGGTAGGGGAGGGGCACATGTCTTTTTTGCTTGGAATCTGTGTGCCTGTTTAAAATAATTTTATCCTGAATTTCTATCGATTCTGCCCAAATTTTGGGGTTGTCCCAAAGTTTGGGGGCACAGTGCCCCCCTCTCCCAACTCATATGCCTATGGGCAGACATGAAGAATGAGTATATTGTTGTACCTAAGAGTCTTTTTCATGAGTACAAGATTGTGCATTAATGCCAGTACTTAACTAGCAGACTCTGTGAGTACAAGCAGAAGCGTAGCTGGGGGGGGGGACAAGGGGGGGGGGAAGTTGCCCCGGGCGCCACCTCTAGGGGGGCACCAAATCGAGATCACTTAAAAAAATGTTGGAACTACCATTTGCCATGAGCATGATATTGATGTAGCAATTTCATCTTTTAATCAAATAATATTTACGATATTGCTAGTGTTTCCCCCTTTTTATATGCGGTAAATAGGCCTTGGAAGTGCCATTTCCAGCAATCTGGGAAGGATTTTAGGCCAAAATTTTCTGCGCTCCGCGCCAACCCATGGTGGCCCGGAGTACTGAGAGTCTGTTTATGGGCTTCGCCCCCCCCCCCCCTCTTTACAAATTCCTGGCTATGCCTTTGTCAACACTGTGTGAAGTAGCATCTAAACTCCTTCCTGCCCATTGGCATTTGTTCTTTTTAAGATCTTGAGTTGTGTAAGTATTCATAAGATTACCCCCCAGAAGATGGGGTAGGGGCGCTAATTTCGTTTCTTGCCCCGGGCGTCACAAACCCTAGCTACGCCACTGAGTACAAGTATAAGTTGAAGTCCTGTGTGGTTAATTTAAGTACATGCAAATCAGTCTTGGACGACTCTGATAGGTTTGGAGTTGGGTTCTGGCAGGCCTTCAGAGTCACAACTCCCATAATGATGCCATAATTGTCTTAGGAATCTAATATCGTAGCTGTCAACTACTAGCCTACCAATATGTATTAATACACCAGTAGGCTTTTAATGCACTACAGGCTTCTCAATCAGTGGTGCCTAACTGAAAATGTAGGGGAATCTTAGAGGCCAACTGATGGGAAAACTTGTGATTGAGTCGAAAAAAGTTGTCAAAAGAGGTACTTGTGTTATGTTACTGAAACCTGCCAATTAACACAAATAAAAAATCCAAAATGTGTTTTATGTGCATATTTTGAGCAGTAAGGAAAATTACCAAGAAGTTAAGATTCTCAGGAAAGAAAAATAAAAAAAAAATTCTTAGGAAAGCAGACAGTAGCCACTCCCAGCTGGGAGTTGCGACTCTTGAGGTAGAATCGGAAACCCACCTAAGCCTATTGCAAATGTGCGAAAGCGTTATAGTATAGTACATATTCACTACATTTCTGGAAGGTAGTCCACGACTTTTGCTGAAATGTCATTTCAAAGGGAATAAGCTGTCACCCCAGATTTATTTTAAATCATAAGTGTATCTTTCAAATCTCTTCCTATTTCAATTGGAAGCATCTTTCATGATGCTTGGGAACATAAACCTTGAATTAACTAAAGGTAAACTAAGTAATTGTTCTGCATTTATCCAAGAATAAAATTACAAACATATTGTATCATGATTGAAATGAACCATTTTTGATTTAGGATAACAAGGTTCACTAATACAAATGGGAGTGACTACATGAGGTCTTGAGTGAACTTAAACTCCAACCACAGTAAAACTTTTTGATGGTCCTGGGCATGAAGTGAGTACCTTTGGGGGTGGGGGGTGGGGGTGTGGGGGGATTATAAAGTATACCTTGTCAGTATGTCTAAAGAGTAGTCCTTATGTGAACTTTTTTATTTTTTTATGGTTTTATTTTTTTTTATGTATTCTTATTATTTTTTTCTTACAGGGACATCAGAGAATGTTTAGTCATGGAGCTAGAGGTGGATCCCTTGAATATTGACAACCACTCCTGTACCCCACTGGTTTGTTATTATTACAATTTTCCTCTTCCAATCATATTTAAGAATGAACTTTTTGAAATTGGATATTGAAAAAACTCTAATATGAAATCAGTGAAAGATGAGAATTTACCTATTATAGGGGCACATAGACTTGAGTCTCTCAGTTGGAACCAGTAAATAAGCTAGGAATGACTGACTTCTGGACAAAATTAAGCCATTGTTACACTTGACTGTGGTAGAATGGTGGTAGATAAAAGAGGTTTGTAAGGGGGGGTGAGAGGGGCTTAGTGTTATCCCTTTCTGGCTTGGCAACTGTTGTGCATTGGAGTGTGATATCCTGCAAGTTAGGAAATTTGGAATGCCAAATTATCTCCCAGACTAGTGACCCTTGGGTGGTCAAGGTATCACTTTTGAAGAGTGTTATTTCCTGCAGTCTAGGCAATATGGGGTACCAGATTTTCTGACCTTTGCCAGTGCAATGGTGGTATATAAGACTCTTGTGTAGGAACTATACCTTTTCCTATGAAAAGCATTCTTCCATCAGCCACTCAGGTAGAATTGTGTTTTGTATGATTCCTTTTCTTCTTTTTTGAACAGATGTGGGCCTGTGCTCTTGGTCACAAGGACGCGGCCCTCCGTTTGTACGAGTGGAACCCAAAATGCTTGCGAATGAGTGATAGATTGCATCGCCTTCCTATCAGCATGGCCCGGGCAAGAGGCCACACATCCCTAGCGGACTGTCTGGAAAAAATGGATGGACAGAATACTACTCCAGCTTCAAGCAACCAAATATCCCAGCCAATTGAGATACCAAACACCTTAAGTCAGCTTCCTGCATTCATGATATCGTCCCCAGCAAGCCAGACCCCAGATTCATCTGTTGGGGCAGACTTCTCCCCCATAGGTGTAGAGAACATCTCCCCTTCTTCGGGTGTGCTATCCCAGTTGTCTGTGAGCCCTCATTCCCAGGGGGGAAATTCCCCTCAGTCCATATCTAGCCCCCACATGTCTCCCCTTGGTGCTAGCGACACATCAGAGGGGTCCATACCAACCTCTTTGTACGATGATCTTCAGGTTCTCCTAGATATGGACGGAGAACTTGAGATCCCCAATGGTCATAGAGAATTCCGTGGCAATGAACTCTTCAAGATACCCCCTCCCCCACCCCCACCTCCAATGTCATCATCAGGTCCTCAGTGCTCAGCATCAACCAGCATGCCATCAACCAGCAGGATGAGTAGTGATGACGGTTTCTCAGCAGCAGGGGGGACTATGTGGGAAGAGCTGTCTAAAAAAAGGGCAGAGAATATTGCATCAAGTTTGGAAAAACTCAAGAAGATGTTTGCACAACAGAATGGAGAGGACTGCTCTGAAGAATCTCAGGAATCTGCAAACAAGGTATCCACAGGCAGGATTATGGAGTGGGGAGGGGGGGGCAAGGTTAAGGCACTTACCCCACCCCACTTTGAAATTGACAAGATACAAATGCACAAGTACTGGAAATAACTGATATGTATTTCACTGTTTCACATGTATGGGCTTCATAACATCCAGACATATCTCAAAAAGGGGGGTGGGGAAGAAGGAACCCTTCCCCCTAGGCGTGACATCCAGTGTTTCATCACTTTGAGTCATTTCATTTCCCTGTAAGGTAATTAACCTCAAAATATCAAATCTGTACAAGCTTGGAAAATTTGTAAATTAGTTGCATAAACTTTTTCTGTTCTACAAGTTAGTTTTGTCAATTCTTCAAATCACTTTGCTTTTTTTTGGAACTTTGTCAATTTTGAATTTTTCATTTTATTCACAAGGTTTTTATATCCTTGACACTGTGGTATGAATGCAAAAGAATAGGTTTCAAGGGAATAGGTTAAGTAGATCAACTTGATATGTGCATGGAACTTGATTAATAAGTGGAATTTGAGAGGAGCAGTTTAGTTCTCTTTTACAGTTTTTTTATGCAAGAGAGAGGTATAAAATTACTGCTTATGATTGCAAATGACAAACACTATAAATTGAAATGGAAAGTTGATATTTAACCTGTTTGCTTTATAAACCATTGCAAACATGCATACAGTATTTTCACTGATAGTCAGGAAGCATATATTGTATGTCCACATATATACTACAGGTGCTAGACTTGGAAAGAAGCCCAGCTTTATGTTTTAATTACATATAAATTTTCTTCAGTGAGTCCCCCAAATGTTGTATTATATTCCTAACATGCCTCAAGATATGTGTGATATTTTTGATGTCAGTAGAAAGGAATTGAATGAAATTGAAATATCTGCAGTTATTGTGTTGTAGTTCCTAATTACATTGATACTGCTTGGAATGTTTCTCCTGATTAATTTACATTAAAGTATTTTCATTATGAAAAAGGAATGTTTTTGAAGTCCAATTAATTCTATTTTATTTTCCCAATAATGTTCCAGGAGCAGTATTTGACCCTAGCAGAGCAGATCCTAGATGCTCTCCCAGCACGTATCAAGGATGACGAAACTAGCATGAACGTTGATGATATCAACTTCGGTCCACCCCCGTACTTTCCACCTTTGTCGGTGGATATAGATGAGGAGATTGAGGATGTAAATGACTACCGCTCTGAGAACATCAACTCACCTGCAAGTACGTACAGTACCACTGACTCATCGTGTATGCCCAGCCCTCCAAATCTCTCCCTGGATGATGAGGGCCAGTTAGATTGGGCGGACTTCTTCCCAGATGGCTTGATAGATGGAACAACCCTTGGCGGCTTCTCACTTCTCACTCTATCAGGTGATTCTTGTAGCTCTTTCTGTTTAATTTTAAAAGTCTTCATTTCTTCGAAGACAAAAAATGAGATTCTAAAATTGCTTTGGGTTGTCTGTCCTTATTGTTTGATCATCATTTTGTGTATTGGTCTGGTATGGTGTGTTCTACCTCTCATTCACATGAAGCTAGAATTCAATAGGAGGATTTAGCCAGCAGGCGACATAAGATGTCTATATTTTTCACCCGGGAAAATGGCCTTTTCTCGGGGAACTTTGGCTAAACTAGCCTATTGAATTCTAGCAGCATGTTCTGTCCAGGTCTGATCAACTCCATTCATCTCTGTCTTACGTTTTCTGTTGCTTTCATTATTTAAATTGTGCTTGGTTTGTTTGTGTGTGTGTGTGTGTGTGCATATTTGTCTCTTTGTCAAAATGGGAAAGGTAGACAAACAAATTAATCAAAGAGTGAAATATTGCTTTTATGGTACAGAAAATTTCCATGGAATTAAACCCATGATTTATAGATGGAGAGTGAAGGGCAGTTGAGAATAAGGTTACTGGGTAACCTATTTTCCAGAAATGAGATTTTCCCAGGAAAGAAATTTACTGTTTTGTAGCTCATAAGTGTTGCTGACACAAATTTTTTCTTTAATTCAAATGATGGAACAGTCTTAACTCCTGTAATGCATAATGGTTTGGAAAGTACAGTTGTTGCCCACGTTGAAGTAGTGTAAACAGTTATTCTGTAGAAAGTAAAATCGAACCGGAAATGTCAGAAAAAATACTAAGTTGCTTAGAGCAGTTCGTTCCCTGGTGACGTGACGTCAAGGTAAGTGGTTAATTCCAAGAAATTCAACAAAAGTGTATTTTTCTCTTACAGACGAAGAGCAGAGGCAGCTTTACAAAGCTGCTCTTGTGATTCAGAATGCTTTCCGTCAATACAAAGTGAGTAAAAAGGATTTCAATTTCACTCTGTACTTTGAATGCCACCTGCTTGATAAAGATAATTGTCTCCATGCACCTGTAATTAAGTAGAGGAAGGGGTCACTTAGTAATTTTGTTGTGATGACTGTTTTTCATTAGCTTGTCTGCTGGGAAAATTGAGATGTAGAGAAATTCTGAGTAAAAGTATCTCTAAGGGTATAAAAGCATCTCCAATGCTAATTCCACCAGGTACTTAGCATGTCATGTGGTCAACAAGAGTAATTAATCTTGGTGCATCTGTAGTTTGTCAAAGGAAGTGTTCACTTAGTAATTCTGAAGTTGTGATGGCTTCCCTGTCAACTTTTCAATAGAAGAAGAGTTAGAGTTAGATGAGGAAGAAATAGAAGAAATGAAATTGAGCCTTGTAGAAATATCAGAGTAAAGACAACTTTATTCGTTCGTTCGTTCATTTGTTCGTTCATTCATAAATAACATCTTTATTTCGGGCATTTGCATACAGAATAGGTTCAGTATATTTAAGCATAAATACAGGTGACAGACCCAGAGTATCCACAGGAAGCTTGGCAAAGCTTATAAACGTGGATACTTCTCCAACAGGTAAAAGAGTACAACGTAAATAGAGTACAAAAAATTTAAACAAATATAAAACAAAACACTGCAATGTAGAAAAGGAAGAACATAGTACATTCACATACAGAGAGTGTCATAGGCTTTTGTTTGTAAAGAAGGGTTTTAAAGTTCTTTTGAATGTGTGTAGTGAAGAAGATTGAATTACTGAGGAGGGTAAGGAATTTTAAACATGGGGAGCAACATAACGGACACCATGAAGGGAAGACTAACGTCTGTAAAGCGATGTTGTCAAGCGGTTTGCTGAGCGAGTATGAAAAAAATTTACCTCACAGCACGTCTTAAAGTAATGGTGGAAAATATCTGGTAATTTTCTATCAAAAAATTGTAAACAAGAATACTACATTGATAACTTGAGTATGTATTGAATGTAGTAGATGCTTTGCATGTCATCTTGTCGGTAAGAATAATTCATCTTCATGCATCGATTATATGTCAGGGAAGGGATCACTTTCTAATTCTGGTGTGGTGACTGTTTGCCTGTCAACTTGGCTGCAAAATAAATAAAATGGAAGTATATAGAAATTGTGAGTAAATGGAACTTGGATACTAATCCTACATAATAGATGATTTGCATGCATAGAAATTAAAGTAACAGAGAATGACATCTAGTGATCTCGACTGAAGCCATTGATTAGGCTCATTGTACGGCAACAAAGCCATGCCCTGTAATACAATCATGGCATTGCTACTTTTACCACAGTTTAAGGGGAGAAACTATGAGTTTTCAAGTTAGGAGTATAAAACAAAACTCTGAAAGAATCATATGACTTACCCCTGTTGTAAAAATTACTCCTAATCTTTCAAAAAAGCGATAATATGACAACAAACTTATGAAGTTGAATGCACATTGTATGTACAGAGACAGGCCAATCAACCAGCTTTCCTTGCCATACAGCGGGAGTGCCCTCACAATTTTCGTGGCTTAAGTGGTGAAACATGCAGCAATGCACTGTGTCAGTGTTCCCCGATACTTTAATTTCTCTGTTTGAATGTCATCTGGTCAATAGGATTACTTCATCTTGATGCATCTGTCATACATTATGACAGAGGAAGGGGTGGTATAGTAATTCTGGTGTGGTGGCCACTTCTTAATCATCTTGTGAACAGGATGAAAGGTCTCTGACAGCCGGAAACACCTCCCTTGGCTGTAGTTACTCCCAGTCTCATGTTCTGTGCAAAACTCACTTTCTGTGTCACTGTGAAAAAGATAGTGCACTACAAATTTGTATATAAATCTGGTAGTTTGATATTGTAGTATGAAAATACTTAAATCTGAAATCAGGGTTATGCCAGATGAGGATTAGAATGATGTGGACAATAGAGATTTAAGGTGTCCAACTTGTGTTCCATGGATTGTTGGTTTGATATCTGCCTAGTTAAGTTTGTTTTCTTTGAGCAAGATGCTTTATCTCAGTTTTCCTTTTTCATCCAGGAGTTTAGAGGAGAACCTGTGAGGTAATTAATTTTCTGGGTTCTAGCTAGGCCAATAAAATTGGATACCACACCCTGTTTCATTTCACATTTTCACCCTTAACCCAAGTGAAAATTTAATAGCACCCTGTTTGGATTTTTTACCCCTCTGTGATAAAGGCCCACCGACAACCATCCACCAACCCTTTGTGATAATTATCTATATGGTGATCTATGCTGAAGGCATTTAGCCTGTTTGTTTCCTGCAATATATTGACAGCTTGAACCCTGAACTTGTTGTATGGCAGATTACATATCTACAGCTGCTTGGAGAATTGTCTGTGTGACAGGTCATGCCTAACTAGGGACAGTAGGTCTAAAGTTTGCAATCTTATAAAAGCAAAATATTATAAAATCGTATTAAAGATGTCAGATTTATCAATAAGTCCATCTTTTATTCCAGGGAAGACAACAACAGAAACAGCAAGAGCTTGAAGCAGCTGTCATCATTCAGTCTTACTATAGGCGCTATAAAGATGTAAGTTACACAATGATTCTTTGGAACCTCATAGGTTGTGTTGGAGATCCTCAGTCATTTTAGCTGGATGCTAGAAAATTTTTTACCTTTTTATTTCTGTTTTATCAGAACATGTTGTATGACATGGCCCATTCTCTCAAAAAATGATGTGAAAGGAGTGATTCTTCCTTCTGATGAAACCTAAAGCTAAGTCTGACCATAGTGGTTGTGTGTGTTGACAGAATTTGCCACTTTGATATGTATGAATAGCATGAATCAGTGCTATCTGGGAAATGGTGTAATATATTAATTCTGTGAGTCCTGGAAAGGTAGCAGGTAGTCTCTCAGTAGATGATTCAACCTATCAAGGGCAAATTATCTCACCCCAGACAGCAAGAATTCTTCCTCCTTTGTTTACCCATAGGGCTTCCTCCAGTTATAAAAAATTTGTCTAGTGTCCTCCCAGACAGAGCTACAGTACCCTATACTGATTTAAAGTTGCCAAAGACCATATCCACAAGCTACTGTGTGTGACCTGTCTGTGATGTATTGGGTACATCACTGATCTGCACAAGTCATTATTGACCAATAAGAGTGAAGCTGTTGTCTGAATTATGTCAATCAAATTGCAGTTACCAAGTGTGAGTAGAGATGCCCAGGGATTCCTTAATATGTTTGGGGTTACCCATCAGTCCCTTCAGTATCCAGATTCAGAAAACCTGGTAGTAACAGCCATTTGGCTGGCTTTCGCCTTGGTTAGACCTTGTCACTTTGGATTTAATAGTCAAATTTGCGATGTGATTGAACAAATAACTTTAGTTTGAACTGGCTTCAGGTAAATTCCCAACGGACACATTTTCCTGAGAAAGTGCAGAATTGCCTACTGTGGGACTGTATCCAATGCAAAGAGGTTTGGTCCAGCACAAATTGATGCCTCATTCAAGCCGAATGAAATTTTCTAATGGCCATCACATAAATACATGAAATTTGTCTCTTTTATTTATTCCCAAGTACGTGGGCTATCTCCAGATGAGTGAAGCAGCACGAGTCATACAGAATCGTTTCCGTAGTTACAAGAACTACCGACAGTTCCAGGAAAGCCGGAGAGCTGCCATCATTATCCAGAGCCGTTTCAGAAGTTACCGTGCCAACAAGCAGTTCAGAAAAAGCAGGGATGCAGCCATTTTGATACAGCAAAGATTTCGGGATAAACGAATGGCAAGGCTGAAAAGAGAACAGGATGCTGCTAGGAAGATACAGCGTTTTATCCGGCATTACCAAAACAGGTAAATTTGAGCATAAATTGCAAAATAATTTTACTTCCATAATAATTGAAGATGAGTATTATGGTGAGACCTTTTTTGAATTTAGAAGTTTGAACATTTCAGCATGATCCTGATTAGGCTTGGATGACTCCAATATTTTGAAGTCAAGTACGTCCTGTGGCCCTGTTTAGTGGCGAATCTGAATGGATCGAGCCACAGCTACTCCTATGATGTCTTAACTGACGTAGGAACATATACCTCAGCAGCAATAAACTTTTGATTACTAGCCTACAAATGTGTATCAATACACCAGTAGGCTTACACTACTGGCTTCTCATCTGCTGATGTACCAATTTTAGACATTTGTAGGAGCTAATTGGAGAGAAAAGTTGTGATGGAATAAACAAAAGGACCAAAAGATACAGTCGAGTTACCATTCTTTATTAAAACTGGCGACTGAACAGGAATGATAGATCAAAAGTATGATTTTTTGCATATTTTTTAGAGTATTGAAAAGTCTCCAGGGGGTCACAATTCCAAGAAAATGGGAGTCAGTACTGGACACCTTTGCCCAGAGTTCTTACCTGACTCTGAAGTAGAATCAGGTAACCCACACAAGCTTAATTATGATCAGATCCTCTTTGACTTCAACCAGGTTTACCATTTGTCAATTTGGGAAGTTTGCCTGACATATGTCCTCATTTTCATGAGTGCATCCAGCTGGTATTACCTGTATTACCTTAACATCCAGATTTATATTTTGTCACATATAGTTTAGAAGTTCAGTTGAAACTATGGTGTTCTGCACCCTATGCTGCACTGCCACTGAGGAATGAACTCAACCAGGTGTTGCACCATTTGTCATTTGGCCGGGTCTCTTGCAGAATCATGTTTTGTGCAGAGTGCAATTTCTGGTCCTACATTCTGTAGATAAAATGGTAACCTGCTGCTGAATGAATTGAATGCTTTACTGAGACCCTAGATGACATGAAAACTGTCTAAAGGTTTCTTAGGGGTGAGTTGGGGGGGGGTGGGAGGGGGTGGGGTAGGACTGCACATTTCCATTCATTTTTATGTCATTGATCATCATGATTATTTTCATGAAGCATATGTTTTGTTGTTAGAGCTGTCATTTTGTGTTCAGTCTGAGCATATGATGCATCTGTCTGCGTTCCTGGATCTCTTTTCCTCTTGTTGGATTCTATCATAAATCTCCCATGCGACATCACACCTGAGGTTATGTTAATATCAGTGTGTTCATCTTTTTATTTTCCTTTTGAAGTCTCTTTTGTTTTAGCATGTGCACAAACTTCAAAATATTTTGAGAAATTGAAGGATAAAGTCTTTATGCTTATTGCCTGCAAAGTTACTGAAAAAGCTTTGTATTTTCAAATTATTATTCCCGAAAATAATCCGATATATTTTTCTCAAAACTGGACTGAAGTAAACTAAATGATTTAAATCTTGAATTCAGTCCTGTAATAGAAATTTCTCAACTTTGACTTAAACTGGCAATTTTGAACTGGATTTGAATACTCTCCCACTCCTCGCTTTCTTCTCAAAAACTTGAGTTACAATATTTGCACGTGTACTGGAAATTGACAAAATGTATCGGGATGTATGTAAAAGGGATTTTTTACTGCATTAATCTCCCATTCGTCATGATCTTCTGCCCAAAGAATTGGGTTATAAGTTGGAAACAAGCTTTTTCTGAGCTATCTGAATGTTGCTCATTCTGATTGGAGGATATCTGTGGAAGTTGTAATTGCAAAGTAAAGTGTGATGGTATTATAATGTTTATTAAATAATTGCCCATCAAGATGGGGTAAATGCTTGTCAATCCAGATATTGATCAGCAATCATTGCTTATAAAACTATGTCATTCATGCAAGGAGGTTGAATTTCTTCTTTATACTCAATGCATTTGTCTGTGAACATAAGCAAAAGTGGTGTGATGCACTCATCAAGCTTGTGTGGAAAGCTGAAAGGACCCTAAATTTGGTAAAGGCCTGTGTTTGGTTCTTTAACAAATTTTTTGATCGCATTTACTGTTCAGATCTGCTTCATAACATCAGCAAAGAACAACCAACCTTCAAAGAAACCATGGCAAATGTACCCTTCATTTTCCCATCGTTGTCACCCCACACCTAGTTTTCTGCCTCCTTTTTTTTTTTGTTTGCTTTCATCATTTAAAGGTGTGTCTCCCTGATGTGAAGTTTTTTATCTGAAATAAATTACAAAATTTGTGATGTTCATTATTGACATCAGCTATGATGGTGAGATTGCTTTTCAATAACCACTCCCCACCTACCTACCTACCTCCACAGACCCTGCTGGGATTTTGTTCATTACTAACAAGTTTCTTTACGGGTGAGTTCGTGTTTGTGGCCCAGAGCTGAGCTGAGCTAGCTGCCCTTAAGTTGCGCTGTGCATTTCATGTAGTGTCGTGTATAGTACCATTGTGCTTTTATATTATATAGCCTATGCATTAATACCTAGCTGTTGTGACTTTTGTCCTCACAGTAACTACATTCAGTCTTGTACAGTTGGCAGAATGTTAGCTCCATATATAGCTGAATAAAATATGTAAATACAAAGACAAAATTGGATCCATGGTATTGGCAGAGTTGATGTGAATAATTGTAACCAGTTGGCATGGAGTAGTCTCTACATATGTTAAATATTGCATTGTGGGTGGTTTTGTTTTCTAACTAGTAGTGACTGATTACTTTACAAGAAAGTGAAATTTCAAAATTTTTTACAGATATGTGATATTGGGAAATTTGGTTGGTACACAGAATGTTGAACAAAATTTCTGATGGTAAGGGTTTATTTGTGTTGTAGACCAGTAAAGAAGGAGGACCATGTAGTTGGCCCTAAATTGACAATAAACAATTGTTTCTTCAGCATGTAATATTGCAACACACCTAGGAATAGATTTAATTTGTATGACCATTATTTAACTTTTTGGCTCAAATAGTGGTCTCCCCCTCCACTGAAATTCTGATTACAATAGCAGTTGAAAGATATTGTAATGGAGGGTGTGGGGGAGGGGGAAATGATGGTAGGGAGGTGGATGAAGATGTCTTTTTGCTGAGGGGGGGGGAGGGAAGGAGAGGGAAGGAGAGGGAGTAGAGTCTTCTGATCCCTTTGGAGTAGTGACCAAAGCTTATCAAATTTTCCACCCAACAGTCAGGAGCAAGCAAAAAGACAAGTGCACTCACTGCTCAGTACTATAGCCTGCTGAGCAAGTTTGCCAGGGAAGTCTTTTCAACAAATGAGTTGAAAAGCTATGGCAGGTTCCAGCTAGACAAGTTGATATTCATGCAGGCAAGTAGATGTAGAGAACAGCATTTCCAATAAACAAGTGTTGACCAAAAAAAAAAAAATTTCGGAGCCTGGTCTTGACAACATTCCTACTGTAGGATATTGCTCATTTGTCAAATTCTGATATTTGATAGTTTTTGATTTTGCATGTAGAGATCACTTTTAGTTTCAATTGTTCTCTGTGTCATTGTTACCCCGCAAAGATGTCAACTTTATACCCATCAATGATAAAACATTGTGACTTAAGTCTCTGTCTCTGTTTCTTTGTACTGTAGAAGCTTCATGTTCCTTTGTGTGAAACAGTTCTACTCTCTTTTTTCTCACATAATTAGTTTTCTACTTTATTTGTCTGTGGTATGATGATGGTGCCATTCAACTTCCTTGGGTTCTTGGGGAATGCCAGATCTCTGTTCTGTGTGGTATTCATTTAGCCATACAGTAAGAGAATTTTCTGGTAAATCTTTCTTCTGTACCCCGCTTCACCCTACTTCCCCCTCTCCCTTTCCTCCCTCCCCCTCCCCTCCCCCTCCCCTACCCCCAAACCTGTTCACTCATTTCCTTCCATCTGGTACATTTTGTACCTTCTTAGTTGTCTTCACATTGCTCTGCTTCTTTTCAGGAGTCTCAGTTATTCCAAAACCCCTCTTCTCTTTTGGAAAGGACCCTAAAACTTACCTCCAAGAAGAAAGGCTTTTTTCAGCTCAGCATGTTATGTTTCTTTTAGTAAATGTTTGTTCAATAGCAATCATTTTGTATATAGTTTTCCATGTTGTGCACTTAGGTATGCTACCTTGTGTAGTTTTCATTTAGCTTGTGATATATATTCTTCTTCACAGCCATTATTTTGTGTGGATTTGTACTTGGACTGTGTGGATGTAACACCGTGTAGTTGGCAGTAGTCTCTATATCAGTACAGATCGCAATTCACAGACTACACTTTGCTTACTGTTTAATGGTTCTTGAAAGGTTAATTTACAGGTACTGTTCCTGCAAATGTCCTATGAAAAATGTTGGTAGCACTGTGTGTGAAGGGAAGTGCAAGTGCAGGGCTTTCTCTTCCACATACTAGCCAGGGCAGCTACAATCTTGGACAAAACTGTTGGAACACCTTCAACCGTTGTACCGTGTACAATATGATGTCGTGCATGATTTGGGAAACCTTCGTTCCCCAGTACAGTGTTGCGCACGATTTACGAAACCCCCGTCCCCCCAGTACAATGTTGTGTCCAAACTAAAGCGGTGCATGTCCAATTGACATTATTACCTCCAACATTGTACGGGGGAACGGGGGTGCAGGGGTGTTCCAACGAGTTTTGTCCAAGATTGTCTGAGTTTAGGCAGGTCTCAAGTAGGAGCTAAAGAGGGAATATTTTTTGACCATGCACAAGGTGGAAACAACTGGGGCCCTTGTAACTGCCTATGACGTCATTTCCCAATGTTGAGATCACTATGCATAATAAATAGACATTATCAGTTGAGGGCGCTGTTGCGGAATTTCGCCAATCACAAAGAAGGGAGGTACTTTACGGACGCCAAGCGTCCACTGCGTCCAACAAAAGCAACACTTTCCTTAAAGATTAGAGGCCATCGACGCTCTCAAAGGCAAATTATCAGCCTGGGCAGAATCTTTTCATAGGCTCAATTGCTTTTTATTTGGAAGGAACGAGCTTCACGTTAAAGACCACTGTATTCTATAGAGTAGGCTCTGCACGTGAAAGGGTTTGGCGAAAAACCAGTGAAAAATTGATGTCCGATTGCACCGCTTACGGGAAATACTGAAAAGGTGGAACGGGAGGGGAGGCAATATATATATATATATATATACATATATATTTATACATATATGTACATATATATATATATATACATATATATATATATATATATTTATATATATATATATATATATATATATAAATATATATATATATATATATACATACATATTCCCAACAGTACTCTTAAACAACAGGGAGAAGAAAACCATTCAGTGGATCTTCCAAAACGAAATAGCGCCACGATAAACAGTACAAAATAAAAAGTCCCTGGACAATTGACCTTTTTGTGAACAACTAGTGTTTATCGTTTGAAACTGATTTACTCTTATTTGTAATGGGTTTTAAAATTGGTGTACACATTTTTTGGGGGGAAGAAAAGACTTCATGTGCCTTTCTCCAGCAGTAAGTTGACTCCTTCTTTTCTCAGAGTCAACCTTAAAGTAATTCCGTCGACTTATTTAACTTGATTCCTTTACAGTGACTACCGTTTATCGTTAATGGATGATTATATTTTTACTATTATTTTGCGAATCTGCCATAATGATTACATCCTAAGAGAATAATTATCATAACTTTTGAAAATATAAACTGAAGTTCTTAGTCTATCGCTCTAATTTCTCCGAAAACCTTTGAAAAATGTGCTGCTAATTCTCAGACAATCTTGGACAAAACTGTTGGAACACCTTCAACCGTTGTACCCTGTACAGTATGATGTCGTGCATGATTTGGGAAACCGTCGTCCCCCAGTACAGTGTTGCGCACGATTTACGAAACCCCCGTCCCCCCCAGTACAATGTTGTGTCCAAACTAAAGCGGTGCATCTCCAATTGACATTATTACCTCCAACATTGTACGGGGGAACGGGGGTGCAGGGGTGTTCCAACGAGTTTTGTCCAAGATTGTAGCCTCCTAAGGTCGCTTTCAGTACTCCTTCCCCTGTGAAATTTTCCCCCAAAACTGGCATTTGGATTATCTTATAAATTTTTTTTCTTTTTATAGGTTCTCATACAGAAGCATCACTTCACAGTAAATGCCTAGGCATTGGAAGCTGCTTTGGGGAGGGGGGGGGAGGCATTAGACTGCCCCCTGGCAGAGGTCTAAAGGAGAGGGGTAGTTTTTAGATATTTCATCATCCTTAAATTCAGTTTAAAGCTAGATGCTGCATATTGTGTAGCTTTTCAAGTACATTATTCGAAAAGTTTGATATAGGCCTACTGTATTTTATTGCAAAAGTTTGATGTATTTCACAGAGGGGAAAAGTAAGAGGTTTTCATTCTTGATAAGTGGGGAGGAAATTTTCGTAATCCCTCCCCTCCCCCCTCTCCTGTCCCATTCTGCTTCCATAAGCATAAAAGTTCTATAAAATTAAGCACAGAAGCCCTATAAAATAAGACTAAGTAACATAGCAAAACAAAGTGCGTATAGGTACACCAAAATGGCAGCTGGCTGCTGTTAGGCTACCCTAGTTTGATTAGCCATTCAGTCACACCAGGGAGGCCCTTCTTTGGAAGGAGGCAGGAGGGAAAGTTTAATTTATACTTATATTGTATAGGGATGCAATTGATTCCAAAGTGGTTATCAACAATAAGCTTCTTATGTGGCTAATGGAGAATTTTTCTCTTCTGTTCCTTGGCCTCAGTTTCATATCAGTGAGCCAACAACATCATTCACATCTAGTGTTCTTGTCACAAGTGGCTCATGCAGAATAATGCTTTGATGGGTATTTTGGCACAATCAACAAATTATGGGCAGGTGCTGTAAAACTCAAAACTACTGTTTAAAGGCTCTCTAAGCTCACCCCAGATAGTAACAGTTCTCCCAACTAATCAAACTTTAGCCCCGCCTCCAATTTAAACACAAACAGTTTTCTAGTAGTAGAACTAGTGAGGTTCTGCCTTGTAGAACTTCCTTGGTAGAACACTTTCAAGACAGAGCCACAGTAGCCTGCTGCACTGAGCTTCAATTGCGAGAGGCAATATTAAAAAACAGTGTGTGACTGTGAACCTAATTAGGAACACAACTGACTGTTCAAGTCATCATTACCAACCAGAGTGGTGCTATTATTGTTTGAATGAATGCCTGTCAAAGAACAGTTACCAACTGAATTTAGAACTATGGGGATATGTCTAAATATATTTGGGGGACCCCAAAGCTCATTTAAATTGAGGTAGATAATGACATTTGCCCCTTCCTATAAATAAAGGGACCTCATGCAGATGAGCCAAAGAGGCAGAAGGCTGTTTTGTTACGACAATCCAGAAAGTTTCTGGAAGTTCCCTGAAAATGATCGGGTATAGAATCATGTTGATGCTGTTACATAAAATTGAATTAAAATACTCTCATATGCTCATGATCACAGAGCTTCCAAAGATGAAATAAGTTTTATTTCCCTGATGACTGGCAGTACAATGGCAGTGGTGAAAATCCCCAAACCTGCTGTAAATGTAGCAGACAACAAATCCCCTTTGGGTTTTACCTCTTAATCCAGTGTAAAGCACGGGTCACACTACAGGGATTTCAGATAGGATTACAGTCCGATTTTTGTGAGTTTTAGTTAAATCTCCATCCCTGGTTGAAAAGAGCCAAAAATTTTCCAACCTGTGTAAATATATGATTCGGTAGCGGAGGACTAGGAAAATGAAATGTAAACTAATTTTGAGTGACATCACATCAATAGACAGCATTTATCAGACAAGCATACATAAGTTGGATTGATTTTGGAACAAATATCGCTCTGTTGAGCTAAATAAGGTATAAAATGGTAAAAGAACAGTTTATTGTGAGACAGACTAGGATCAGTTATCGATATAGCATGACCATCCTTTGAACAACGTCTGAATAAAAAACTATTAGTCCGATCTAGAAAAATTTGGATCAGATTTCGAATTGAAAATCATTGTAGTGTGACACATGCTTAAGTCAAGAAAGATACAAGAGACAGATTACTGTGTGACCTTGTTGGTGTCACTTCAAATTAAGGGATAGATCTCCCTGGTAAAACTGTCTTTTCAAGCGGAGTCTGCAAAATTTCAGACAAAAAGCAATATGGATGAAAGATTTATGAAAAAATTAATCCAGTCATTCAGTTTGTATACAGAGACTTACATTTTTTTTTTGAATTTCTTAAAATCTCATACCTCAAAATTTCACTTTCATTGTTCATTGTGTAGTTGTATGTAGAACCACTTCAGTAAGTCAAAATTTTATGGGGATGGTGCGTGTCAAAGCCCCATACAACAGCCATGTCCATATTGGTATGACGTACTTGTACGTATTATGGGGACACGTGAAAGACTTGATCTGTGTTATGTCTGTAGGAAAAAATCATTCTTGCCACCACAGATGCTCATCTAGAGTTTAGTCTCTAAATATCTGTCACCTCGTTGCATCCATCTGTCTGAAAGGAAAAGTAGTCCAGTTACTGCAGATTTGCCCGATTATGCTAGGAATGGTCTTCCGAAATTATGTGATCAGCTGGCTCTCCTTAAGTTCAGTTAAATGCAGTCCAGTGATCACATGGGCACTGATAGCCGACAAGTAATCATATGTACCAGTGACTGCACTATGTTAGGATGTTCCTTTGTTCTGACTCTCTGTGTTCCAACTCTGATAGGGCAAGAAGTTTTGGGTTAAGAGGTTAGGTTGGGGTGACGGATGGTTAGTGAATGGGTTTGAAAAAATGGAAACCATGTGGATCAGTCACTCAAAGTCATATATCTCAGTGTATATCCAATTCAGTGTTGGAACATACAGATGTCAGAACATAGGGGTGTTAAGGGTTTATTAAATGCAAGGGCTGCTAGTTTGCTTCCCATCCTAAGCAAGTGTCATTGCAGTTAAATTCACATGAATTTTGCGTCAATAATTAAAAGAAAACTGATCATTTGTCATTTAAAAGTAAACCAGACAGGAACTCTCTGTTTTGTAAATGCCAAATTCAGTTTTGTAATCCATTTCTACATTAACATAGATTTGGGTGTGTGAAATTAGAATTGTGTACTGTAATAACAGTATTTTGTTGTTAGGTGACTGGGATAGTGTAATTTACAAAGAAACTATAATTTTCAAAAGAAGTTGAAGACTGAATCGAGTGTTTTCATTTATGTGGGTGTATGGAGTCTGGGATCACAATTGAGTTGACTTAAATGACATGATATTCATTTAGATGTCATACGAAATTACTGAAATAACTATTACCTTATTTTTCTTAAACTTTACATGAAGATTCTTTTTGTCTTCCCAATTTTTTGCTTTCCGTCTTGTTGTCCGATTTTGGTGAACTTTGTCTTTTTCCACAAACTTTAAACTCCTGTGTTTATTTAGAACTAATGGAACTTTACTTCGTAGAGGTACCCCTCCCCCTCCTGCCCTGACCAGGGGGGGGGGGTAACAGTCTAGGCTAGCATTGTCATCGTTATGGTCAGTACTCTTGTACTTTAATCACAAGAATCATACTACTGAAAACACTTTCTCATTTAATACAAGTTAATCTTGAACAAATTTTCTAAGACAAACCACTCCCCTCAGAAAATATACATTTGCCCATATTTATGCAATCCACACAGGTCATCCTGGAACTCTGAGGATGTCTCAATAATGTGGTTTATCACAGCCATGGGTACCACAACTAAACCATTAAACTTGGCAAGTGTGACTAAAATGCTGCTCCTAACAAGAATTTTTTTGTCATTTTGATCAGAAATGTTCAAATCATTTAAATCTTGTTACCCCCTCCCCTCTTTACCTCCTGCTGACAGTGGTAACTTCCAGTGAGGGCTCCCTTCCACTATGCTTTTGTCACAAGCTTCTTTGTTGTGGTGGTAGCAAGATAAGTGGCAGGTTGGTGCTGGGGCTTTTTGATTCCTAAGTGAAGGAGTTTTCAAGAATATGGAAGAGTAAATGTTTTTACTTAATAAAGTCTGAAATTTATGATTATTTAACAGATTGAAGTCCTAACATTGCAAAGATACCATGATGAAGAGATACAGCTGAGAAGATGTAAGTGATACTGCAGTGAAGCCATCAAATGTGAAATTTTGCTTTTCAAAAGAGAAGTAAAGACCACTTTTCTGATTGGTGGTAGTCATGGAAAGCAGTCTAATGCATTCACTTGATAGGTGACTAAAAAGATCTGAAAGAATTGCCAAGAATGAATTGTGACAGCATGGACACATGTAACTCTTTCAACACACATGTGGATATACCTGCTGTACAAAATCATGCTGTCCAGACCACAGGAGGATTTATGCTTTCTAGAGGATGGGCAGATTTGTCTGCCATGCAAGATAATCCGGAATCCAGACGGATGCGATATTATGTTCTCCATCATACTACAAGGGTTATAAAATATCAGATGTGCAAGATTGTGCTCTCCAGACTAGAAACCGATGTGAGCTGTGCAGGATTATGCTCTCCAAACTACAGGTGGATATCAGCTGTGCAAGATATGCTTTTCAGACTATAGGCAGGTATACAGTATCCACAGTGCAAAATGATGCTTTCCAGGCCATGGGCAGATACATCCACCATGTTAAATTATACTGTCCAGACCACAGGTGGATATATCTACTGTATAATGCAAGATTTTGCTCTCCAGACCACAGGCACATATATCAGCCCATGTGACCTGTCTTGATCAACCTAACATTACCACAGTATGCACCCCTCCAGTAAACTTAGTGAAGACCACATCATTCTAATGGAAAAATCAAGTCCCTAAATTTTGTTACAAAACATGCTGGGTAATTTCATTAAATATTTCGGATATAAGTTTGATTGAAAATGGTTAAAAATGTTGTGACTGATTGAGGGTTTCATAGTGGCCTATCATATACATACAGGCAGTAGTTCATAGATAAATTTTAGAAGGAATTTAGAAGGAAAATTTTCTGCTTTCAGTTTGGACAACAAGTTTGCACATTCAGTATAGTTTGTGTATTTAAAGGCCTAAGGTTATCAAATGTGATACAGGCAGCCTACCTAGTTCCAGTTAAGTATGTTAGGTTACTACCTAGCACCACTAAGGCAGGGCTTAGTGCGGGTTATGAACAGAAGTAAGGATACGGGAAATGATGGTAATAGAAAGAAAATTAGATAGTTTACAAAATAACTCAAAAGATATTCAAGTCATATATCACACAAAAGAAAATTTAGTTGGCTTCATTTCTTCTGCAGAAGACTAGTCAATAACCAGTGTAGGCAAAAAATTATTAACAAGACAAACACCTGAAAAAATGATAAAAATCACAAAAATTGGCATAAGTTTGCATAATGCTATAAAACATTTTTCTTTCTTTGTGTATTACAATAAATGTCCCAAATTACATCTCATTGGGAAGAACAATGCAAGCTCTTTAGCTTTGATGTCCAACATTTCTTTATAACAAAAATTGTTGTCAGAGTGATACGACATTAAAATTAGACTTGTGAAATGTGGGAAAGTTTGAAAATTGATTCAGGCATAGTGAAATTTGCCCAGTAAAATAATTCTGTGCCAAAAGAGCTAAGCTAGTAAACAGTCATCTGAAAAGCTCCACGAGGTAAGATGTTAGTCATCGGAAGGGTGACTGGTACTCAATAATTACTTTGTGTGGGTTTTGGGGTTAGTTCTGACAGGAAGTACAGTTTAATAAAACTATAAATGGCTTATCCTTGGGAGAGACCAAAAACACAGTTCTTATCATCTCGGTATAACTGCTGTGTGAGTAAGCATAAAGTTTGTCAGTCCTTGTTCATTTTTTAAAAAGAAAATGAATTGGTAAATATTTGGAGTCGTGCTGTCCATTGCTGATGGTGCTTTCATATATTAGTATGGTGCACGTATTGTATGCAGAATAGCACAGATTGAATAAAGGAGGAAATCCTGTCAAATAGCGTCTCTGAATAAAGTTGGTCGTTCATTAACAAAGGTCGTTACACCTTGAAAAATCTTTTACCAGTCTTTATAGATGCGGAATTTTTCACATTGCTCCTTTGCATTTTGTAAATGCTTAGAGTTGTTAGTTGAACAAAGCGCCTCAGGTGTGTGGTGATGCAAACAGTGGGGTAGAAACAGGTGGGATGATATCCTCCTTACCCCAGCCAACTTTCACAGATTGGTTCCACCTGGGCTAGTAACTCAGGCCACAGTGTGTCTTCAACTGAGTCTGTCTGGTGTTTCCTGCTGGGTGTCACCCAACTGGGCTTGCACAGCTGGGTTTGTGGGGGCTCTTAGCTTGACTACAATTGTTGAAGACAGTTCAGGCCAATCCGAGTCAGGCCAATCAATGTAATTTTCTAAAGACTAACAAAATTGCAGGCTACTGTTTTTCAGTGACCATTTTCATGTCTATAAATGTTTAAGAGTGTGTGTGTTGTAAAGACCAGAGGTGTGCTATCACATCAATATATAGAATACAGCACAAACTAGCATGGTAAGGCTTGTAATTCATATAGATATACAGTTAGCTGACCTAGCCTGGACTCAGGCCGGGGGGTTTGTCCTCAGTCTAAGCCATTGTGATAGCAGCTGTGACTACAACACCATAGAAAAAATTCCTATTTTGTAAAAATATTGACATCTTTCTTGTCTTGTTTTCTGTAATAGTAATGTGTTGGAAAGATTCTTTCGTAAATATGTATCGGTACTGTAGTACTTTCAAAAATCATTATAAAATGGTCTGGAAAGACATGCATATTTGTATGTTAATAACAAAGTGTGTAGGATATTGCTGACGAAGTGATATAATGTATTGAAGTAGAAACTTCTCTCCAGTGCAATACTAGTGCACTATAGGAAAGACATCTTTTAGTCTCCTAACACAGAACGACGTAGGACAATTCCCACCCAGATAATTACCCTGGGAAGATTTGCCCCAGGCAATTGCCACTCTGCTCAGTTTTCCCCTAGACACTTTCCACTGGGGACAAATCTATTTTTGTGGTGGGGGAGTTAGAGTTAGATGAGGTTTTACAGCTCAGTTTCTATAAACCAATTGGTTTAAGTCAGGCCGTCAACTGCCTTTTTTCCAGTTGTGGCTCACTGGCTTGTTTTCCCTACTCCATTGCTTATGCTGAGCAGAAAGCACAATGACAGTAGGTTCCATTTTTAAAGTCTTTGGTATGACCCGGCCAGGAGTGGAACCCCAGACCTTCCGGCTGCAAGGTGGTGGGGGTGTTGTCTGAGGGGTTATTATCATAGATGAGAATTGTCTGGGGCAAATTGTCCAGATCAGGAATTGTCTAGATGGAAACTGTACTGAGGGTAGTTGTCCAGAGGAGATTTTCCAGGTGGGAATAGTCTTGTGTTGTGCAGTCATGGTGTGATGTAGCTCACTGCAGTTTAACTAGACTGTTTTGAACTAGTTTTGAATTTTTGTCATGATTTTAGCTTGTACAGTATGACTTTAGTTAGTTAGTTAGATGAGATTTAACGACACACCAACACAAATGTGTTATATAGTGTCAACTAGATAAATACGGTTCAAGTTCGGTTTCAAATATTGTTCAAATACAGTGCAAGTCCTCCCCTTTAGTCGCCTCTTACGACAGGCAGGGAATACCGTGGGCATATTCTACAACCCCCAGCCCACAGGGGGCTTGTACAGTATGACAGACCCCTGCCTACTGTGTGACAGAGTAGCCCATGTTGACACAGTTGAGCTATGCATAGTATTTGGGAATCCTCCTACAGCTTCATTAACAATCTCTGAGAGCTGACTGGTTGAATTGCTTACAGCTTCACCACTCCAGTCAGGAAAACAGGTTTACTGTTCACAAGGCAGGTTGATACGATGAAAAACTGCCCTAAAAACCATTGGTCTTGGTGGTTTAAGCATGCACACTAAACATTCTTGACCAATGTGACAGAGTTGAGTTGAAATGTGCAAAGTCATTGGCGGCTATTTTTTCTCAATATTGGGGGGACGTGACCCAATTTTCTAATAATTTACTGTGTGAAAAATCAAAGTCAATAGGGGATTTCTCAAATTTTGGGGGGACATGTCCCCCGGGATTGCCCCCATGTGCAGTCATATAGTGTGTGGTGGGCTCATTACTCGATCTCTGAAATTTAGTTCCTAACGTTGTGCTCTTGTCGTAGAGGGAGTGCACAATAAGGTAGTGAAGGTTAACATCCCATGTAAACTTAGAGCTGCATTTCACTTTATCATGGAGGTTTATATTCATTTATTTGGCCTATCATCAGAAACAGTAAATTGAAATAAAAATTGTGATGTGTATCATTTAAATTAAATATTCTTTAAGGTAGCTCTGCATACCTTTAGATTTGGAAAAAAAGCCTTTGATTAAATTTTAAAATGCCTTTGTTTGTATTATTTTCTATTATATTACAAACTTCTTCTTTATAGAAAATCTGTTAACTCTTCCTTTTTTTATGATGTGTGTGAATTATTTTTGTGGGGTGCAAATTTCTTCAGATGTGTAAACTATGCTCTTGTAAATATTTAAACACTGCTGTTTATGTACAAAGGGAATGTAAAATATCACAGTATTAACTTTTCTATGTGAAGTTGAAATTTTTTATACAATCTCGAATTTGTGTATAGAATGCTTTGATTGCAAATTAACTTAATGATTGGATGAAATATATTCATGAATATTCAAATGTGATGTAATGCAGCTTGAAAGTGACACCATTAGTTAGGGAAGTATGTATAAAAAGCAAAGCGTAAGTTTTGTTGAAATTTTTGTTTTTTAATTCATTTTTCTCCTTTTGCCTTTTTTTCCATATCACAAGCATCATTTGTTGGAGTAGAATTCTACTACTACCAAGAGGGTCATGGATGTTTGCTACCAAAAATAAAACTGGATAAAAAGGGCTGAGGCCAGATCTTAAGTTGCATAAGTTGTTGCATATTAGCCAAAATACCTCAAATGAAAAGCAGCGTAAATGTAAAAAATACACAGAGCCAGTTCTGTTTGAGGATGTCTGTAGTCAAGTCATTATGCATACACCCCCATTGGATGTTTTGCCTTATCCTGTCCTGTTAAGCCAGCCATACACTACACGACTTTGTACACCGCAACCCAACTCGATCGTCGGATCTCCAACAGTCGTATAGTGTGCGTGAGTTTATGACTGCGACTCGAAGTTTTAGGACCAGTTTTAAGTCGCGCCAACTTCAGTCGGGAAGAACGAACATGTTGGTTCTTCCCGACTGAAGTCGGCACGACTTAAAACTGATCTTAAACCTGCCAATCGCAGTCTTAAACTCTTGCACACCTCACGACTGTTGGCGACCCGACGATCGAGTTGGGTTGCAGTATGCTAAGTCGTGTAGTGTACGGCTAGCTTTAGTGGCAGCTTTATTCCAGTATCACTCAAGCACGGGAAAGCTGTGATCATTGGAGTCCAAAATTGAAATGCAATAAGGCAGTTCATCTGCTAGAGATGGGGTCTGACAATTATTTTTCACTGCTGATGAAGTTCTTAACATTTTAGGATCCATGCTTATTTGCAGGTATTAAACTTGCTGAGCATATCTGCAACATTACAGGAATTGTACACATAATGTACTGTCACAGCTTAATTTGGGTAAACATATGGTGTGCACTAGGCTTAGGTTAATGACTCTACTTCAGAGGTGTGATTCCTGGTCAGGATTTGAGTAGGGACTTCACTTTCCTTGGAATTGTGAATCTCAGGGAATTTTCACCACTCTAAAAAATATGCACAAAAATCATATTGGAGTTAAAGTTTGTGATCTACCACAGGTTTTATGGAGTATTTTATTACAACTTAAGCTGTTGGTCTTTGTCTCTACTCGCTTACAAGTTTACAAGTTTACTTGTGGACCACTTTGAATCTCTAGTGGCAGTTTAAACACCTTAGCCATTCAGATGCCAGTCATGAAGGCTTACTTGTGGACTGGTTAAGGACAGTATTTGGCTGGTTTGGATTATGACCCTGTGTCAGTTATGGTATCACTGTAAGATTGGGGGCACCATTCAGTCACGACTTAATACATGGCTGTAGGTACTCACTCCAAAACATAGAAATGGCCTAAGCTTAGTGTGCACAACACCCTGGTAAAGTGTACCTCAGAATGTGTTCTGCTACAACAGAACTGAAGAGTCAGACCTGTAGTCGGGGGTGGGGGGCCAAGGGGGCTAACCCCCTTTGAAAATTTGTTGCCCCCCTAGAAGATCAAAAATTACCATTGCCGTAATGCATTTTAATGTTTCATCCCTCTGGAAAATTTTTTGCCCCCCCCAGAAGCTTTTTCGCCCCCCGTCAGCACCTTGTCTGGCTGCGGGCCTGTGAAGAGTACAGTTGTTTACAATTTGGATGGAATTTTTCCTTTTGTGAATAATGACTATTAAGTAACATAAGCTGCATTAAGTCCAACCTAAACAACTATATTTGCAAAAGTATTCTTTATGAATCAGGCCCCCACATTTTGCCAAAGAAATTACGGGGTCTTTCATTTTTCCCTTTTGTTTCATTAGTTTCAGGGGTCTTCAAAACATGCCCCTAGTAGGGTAAGGGGTTAACAGCTTGCAAAGGCTTATCAAAAAGCATTAGATGCCATTTTTGGCAATTATCACTTACATGTGTGGTGTCTTGGGGAGGCAAGGTGCCCATGATCGAAACAAATGTAGCTGGAATAGACCTAGGACATTTATACGTACACTCTATTAGAGATTAGAGGATAGAAACCCAGAAGGGAGGGTCGAAGAGAGTGGGTGCAGAAAAAGCCCTTAAAATGCATATTTGGTTTTCATCAATAAATTGCAAACTGTTTTCATGGATGCAAGCAAACGTTAACCTCATGTCAGAGAGGAGTTAACCTCCCTGCACACACTATACTCAATTCTTTAACTCCTCGAAAGTAGGAACTCACAGGATGCTTATTTACATTATGTATGCAATTGCTATTTTAAGAGTTGTTACTGTGTTAACATGGTTCAATGAATTTTTTTTGAAAAGAAGCAAATGTTTGCTTTAAAATGCCAAGGTCACACCTCACAGCAGCACTTACTGGCTACCATTAAACAGATAACTTAAAGCCTAGCAAAACAAATAGGGATACTGAATCTCTTTTCTGTCTTTATTTTCACTTAGCTACATGGTTTATTCATTGCCCATAATGCTTTACAGTGTACAACACACAGGAGTAATATATGTGGATTTGAGGGTTAGTGCTTTTCAAACTTCAGTAAATGCTAAAACTACCATTTTTAAGATTTGGCTGGCCCAGTATAAATATACCCTTCTCCTAATTCCCTCCCTGTCAATGCCTACATGGGCAACTCCCATTCATGTGATCTACCAGACAACACCTGGGGCCATTGTCCAGGAGAATTGTATTGGGAGCAGAGCAGTTGTCCCTGATTGCTAGGGGAGGTTTTACATGAGTATTTTTATGTATGTTGCTGAAATTGGTGTGAGCTCCATTTCCACTCAAGGGATTTGTTGTTACAGTTTAAAGTGCTTGGGAGATAGTGATGGGAGTCGTGTGCGTGATACATTTTTCTGAGTGTATTCGAAGAACGGCATGAAAACTGTCTCATGGTGTACATTCCCCAACCAGTGTTACAGTAAAAGTCTGTTTACTCTTCAGAGAGAAATAAGCCAAAGTTGTCAATTCTTATCCCCTAAATGAAACAGAAGTTTCCTGGACCGCTAAGGAGATACAACGTGATCAGGGCTCAGTGAGGCCAAGAAGTCTGAATGGCCCTCAGCGTTACTGCAGGTAATGCAATATGTAGCTCGCATAGTGTGTTATGTAGCATGTAAACATAGGCTTTACATAAAATGTGAATCGTGTGAATAGTGCGCAATACTCAGTATTTCCACTCTTCCCGAAATTACCCGAAATTTGGGAAATCTGGGTGCTCTTCGGGAAATTTTCGGGAAGGCGAGATAATTTCGGGAAATCCAGAAATGGCGTATGGCGTATGGAAATGACGTATGGCTTGACAGGGTGAAATCCTGGATGAGCCATTAAGGTAGCATCAAAGAAGCGTTACTGAAGATATCAGGAAAAACCAAGCCGATTTCAGGAAATTTTAGATTCCATTTCAGGAAAAATAAATTCAGAGTGTGGAAGCACTGGCAACACTCCACTGTGGAAATGGCATAAGAAGTTAGATGTGATTTAACGACACACCAACACGAATGTGTTATATAGGCCTAGAGTCAACAAGATAAAAAGCTTAAAGTTTAAATTCTGTTTCAAAAACGGTTCAAGTTCAAGTTCGGTTTCAAATACAGTTCATATACGATAAAAGTCCTTCCCATTAGTCGCCTCTTACGACAGGCAGGAAGTACCGCGTGGGCATATTCTACAACCCCAACCCACAAGGGGCGACATTTATAAGAAAAGTGCATTGTAACTGGCACAGCTATATTGGCAGGGATACATAGTGTAGATGTGTGCGTGATGGTATGTATCTGTTGTTATGTAAAACCTAGGCATCCACCTTGCTGTTATTGTTACAGTATTGCTAGTCGAGATGACACTAATTCGGCCATCTTGAAAGTAATATCGGTGCCGTAAGCAATTGCTGAAGTTTTCAAAGTTGTAACCCATGAATCCTCATAATAAAAGTGAATGGTTTAAAAACTGAAAGAGTGGATCAGTGAATTGGTCCAGGTGATTGATTCCACACACAAGTACAGTCATGTTGTTGGTATGCCAAATTTTCCTCACCTCCCCTCCGTTTCCAACTTACTTGCTGTTCTTTTGCTGTAAGGCCCATACTGGTGGACTGCTTTCTGTGTTCCGACGTCTCCATATTCCGGCAAGACTCTATTGAGGTCAGTGTTAGGATAAGAGTTAGGTTAGAACCTTAGCTTAGAACCTCGCCCCTATCCTAACACTGACCTGCATGCAGACTTGTCGGAATGTAGAGACGTCGGAACAAAGAGACGTCGGAACACAGATGTAGCCGCTATACTGTACCCTTTCTGTTTTTATGGGTGCTCCTTCTATTTTTTTTCATAAGTTTTGACTTACAAAATAAGGAAGCTGTCATTTTATTTGCTCAATGAGCCTTAAAATAATTGCAAGGTAGTTAATCTACCAACTGTTTTTGTATAATGTGGTAGACATTCAGAAACCTTCATGGAATGTTGAATGTATATAGTTTTGTAGTAGTCTTTCGTACTGGTGAAACTGAGAGAAAGGTTTATCGCACAAGAATTCACTTATGTACATATGAAAATGTTCAATGTGCAAAGTATAATCAGACAAACAATTGATGTCTTGTCTTGCCTTTATTTATTGGTCTTCTTGTTCTTGATGTATCCATTATAGACAAAACTGTTTGCCATGAATTCTTTAGCCCGGTGGAATTGTGGGGCCGGGTCTAAGGGGACAGGGCAGTTAAGTCAGGTTCAGTTGAAGGCGGTGTCATACAGACTACTTTGAAAACTGAATGAAGATAAGTTTTTGTATGCTTCGTTTTCGTCAAGGACAATTTAGGCCTGCTGTCACGATGAGTAACAAAATTTTATCAGAAAATCCTTTGTGATTGCTATTTGGAAAAGGTCTATTGTCAAAAACTAAGACAGTTTGGGACCTTTTGTGTTGACTAAATCCCGGACACTGAAATGGACGATTTGTGCTCCATCGGTGGCTGCACATTCCGACGTGGGTTTTATTGTTAAAGTAACAGCATCTGGGGCGGTTGGCAGGATTTTAAGAAAGGGGGGCTAACTGAGAGCGAAGTTGTAACTTACGAGGGTCAAATGTGTGAAGCCTCTATGGGCGAAGGGTTGGAAGTAATTTCGAAATGGGCACTGTTACATGGTATTTCTTGGTAACTGCATGGCAATACCTGTAGGCCTAAATACACAAGCAAACTTTTTCGTGCGTCACTGGTGAAAGGTGGGTGGTGACCATTGGGATTTGGGAATAGTACCAGAGGGATACGTTACAATGGGCGAGGCACGCGGGAAAGAGGGGGAGCTGATTCTGTGATTTTTTTTTTTTTTTTCGAATTCATTTACTGCGTGGACACAAGACACAGGTGTTAACTGAAATAAAGGAGGAGAAATCTAGACTAAATTAGCAAAAATTAAAGTTGCCAGTGATCTCCATCTATTATCACCACCCTGTTAAGCGCAGGATAGTCCTGAATCTTCGGCGCAGGGAGCAGCTGTTATCCGAATATTCGGATAACAACGCCCTGTTCCGCGCGAATAAAATTTCAATTTATACGCCGATTCGCTGTCGAAATGGTGAGACCCCCAAACTCGTTTATCATATCTACAACAGATGTAAGAGAAGAAATAGCTAATAGAACCGAGGATGAAATAACTGGCTGACAGAAGACGATAAACCAGGGAGTTGTTATTTGGAAGGAGATTCAACGGAAAGTTTTAATTTATGTTAATATCCTAAGACCCACTTCATCCTGAGAAAATTATCAGTGATAAGCCATGCATTCCGATAAAGAAATTTTTTACTTTTACTCGTTGGCTTCAATTTGATATTAATACGTTAGCAACATCGTTCATGTTTAGTAGTCCTGTCACAGTTGACCTCGGACAATGCTTTGATGTATAAGTTTAGGGGAAAATTTAGGGTCACGTGCTTAAAAACTAGAAACGACTGTTTTATTGAAATAAGCCAGTGAGGTCTGCCCCTTCCCATAGAACGAACCTCATGCAAATGAGCTGCGGAGGGAGAAGTCTAATTTTTGTCACAACAATCTCGAAAGCTTCCGGAAGTTTCCGGATATACCCGGTACACAATTATGTTCACATTTATACATAAAACCTTACTGGTATACTCTTATCCGCGTCAAAGAATATCCAAACATGCAATATTTTTAAATTTCCTAGCGAATGGTAATGCTGTGGCAGTAGTGAAAACCACTAGGGCGGAGAAAAAGGGGATTGAGGGGTTACAACCCCCCACACTTTCAAAGAAACCCCCCATTGACTTTGTGTTTTTCAAACAGTAAATTTTCTGAAAGAAAACAAAACCTCTTTTAGGTATCGGGCTGTCAGGCTCTGGAATACCATTCCTAGTCACATGAAGAGCAAACCAAACCTTATTTCTTTCCGTAGCAACATTTCTAGACATATTATCAATGATAATTAAGCATTTACGCCCCTAATTTGTTCTCCCCTTTGGGAAAGGTGGAGGGTTGTCGTTTCTGGGGGTGCGGTGCTGTTCTCTTTCTTATGGTGCTTGGTTTCTGGGACTGTTACTGCATTTAATCTGTCTGGGTTTTTTTTTGGGGGGGGGGGGGTAGGGGTGGTGGTTTGCTTAGTTTCTGCTTTTCCCTTTTCTGCGTTGTTATTACTTATGTTTATTTTTGGGAGTGCTCTCTCTACAAGCCCTCTGGCTTTTAGTTATATTTCCTTTCACTTCCCATTATTTTGTAATTATGTTAACTTGAAATTGTTACTGTACTTGAAGTGGAAACAAATAAATGAAACGAAATGAAGATCGTTAATCCCCCCCCCCCCACACACTGCTGAGTAGAAATCTCCGCTGCTCCTGTAACGTGTGAGCCCGGACTCGGACTCGGTTCCGGACTCGAGTCTGATTTTCGTCGGACTCGGACTTTGCCAGGAATGGGAAGCTCCGGAATCGGAATTGGCCCGGAATGTCCAGCAGTAAGACTCTGACTCGGAACCGATTCCCGACGAGTCCACAAAAATGAAATCATCAGAAATGTTACTAAAGAGTATGTTGTTACTAGTTACAGCCAACACATGAATGATAAAATGCAGTCAACTTAAATACACGGTGAGCCAGCAAATGAAATTTTTTTCCAAAAAATGCCCGTTTTAATTGAGTGTAATTGTAAAACAGTAAAAAAAAAAGCATTTTTACGAGATCCTCTATTGTTAAATGGCCGGACTCGGAACTGGTTCGAAATTTGAGGAACTGTAATAGGAATTGGCTCGGTAATGGTGGCCCCTGGGATCGAAATTGGCCCGAAATCGGGTTAGGTGGACGTGGATACACCCCTGCAATTAGGTGCTGAGTCCGATGTAAGCAACTTGAATAAAAGGCCTATTTTCGGTGACGTAGAGATGACCTTCCACGGTGACCGAATATATAAACTTCCACAATAAGCAAAAACATCCTACACCCGCGGGATGCAAAACTTCGGCCGCGAATCGAGGGCAGGTCCTTATCCAACTGTGTTTATCTAGCTGTCTAGACAGAAACCCCTTTCTAGGCGGCTTTGAAAGATAGGCATAGGCTATTGGGGGGACTTGAGCGACCCCTAGACCTACCCTTTTACTGAAAGTCGCTTAGTTTGGAATTTTTTCATTCCCATAACATTTCCTTGTGATTTTTCAAAGGAAAGTAACCCATGCGGGTCCGACGGTGAGAGACCGGGGCATGGCACCCCCGTCGGTGACCATTTTCTCCGCATAGTCTGTGCGATATAGTTCACCCAAATTTGCTCTTTAGGTGTTAGGAGGTCCGAGATTCTCCGATATGATCCAAAATTTAACGCGTGGTCGTCACGTTGTAGGTTTGTATCGTTAATCTTTCATACCTAAGTTTTTTTCTTTTTGTAACTATCATGCAAACGTAACTAGATTCTGTATTCAGGGGATAAGGGTTACGAATGATGTCGGCCAGTGGTTTTTCGAAGTCCCGAAAAATTAGTTCATGTGGAAAGCATTATTTTCTTCATTAGAAAATGGTAAAAATTTGAGAATTACAAGAACACAAATTTAGTATAAGTTATCATTTTTGATTCCTTGCCGGAGGCAAAAGGAATCTGTGCGATGGTGATGTCGTTTGTGTGTGTATGTATGAATGTGTATATGTATGTGACGCCTGCTTGTAAACACGATATCTCAAGAGGGATAAGAGTGAGGGATCTCATACTTAAGGTGTGGATGGCCCATATTGAGTAGATGATCCCTATTGTTTTTAGTAGAGGTCAAAGGTCATTTGGTGTCATAAGAAGTCAAAAAGCTACAACTTTGTAAACACGATATCTCAAGAAGGGTAACTGTGAGGGGTCTCATACTTAGCATGTGGATTGCCCATATTGAGTAGATGATCCCTATTGTTGTTGGTGGGGTCAAATGTCATTTGGGGTCACAAAAGGTCTATTGGTCAAAACATTGTAAACACGATATCTTTAAAAGGGTTACTGTCAGGGATCTCATACTTAGCATGTGTATTGCCCATGAGTACATGATCCCTATTGTTTTCGTTAAGATCAAAGATAATGTGGGGTCACCAGAGGTCAAAGGTCAAAACTTTGTAAACATGATATCTCCTGAAGTGTAGCTGTGAGGGATCTCATTGTTAGCATGTGGATTACCCATACTAAGTACATGATCCTTACTGTTTTAATTGGAGGTCAAAAGTCACTTGGGGTCACCAGAGGTCAAACGGTCAATCCGTTATAAACACTATATCTCAAGAAGGGAAAATGTGAGGGATTTCATGCTTAGCATGTGGATTGCCCAAACTAAGTAGAAGATCCCTAATGTTTTTGGTGGTGGTCAAAGGTCATTTGGGGTCACAAAACGGCAAACGGTCAAGACCTTTTAAACACTATCTCAAGAAGGGTAACTGTGAGGATCTCATACTTAGCATGTAAATTGCCCATATTGAGCAAATGATCCCGATTGCTTTTGGTGGAGGTTAAAACGGGTCTTTTGGGGTCGCCAGAGGTCAAAAGGTTAAAATCTTGTAAGCTTGATATCTCAAGAAGGGTAACTGGGAGGGATTTCATACTTAATATGCAGATGGCACATATTAAGTAGATGATCTCTTTTGCTTTTATAGAGGTTAAAGGTTATTTGGGGTCACAAGAGGTCAAAAAGCTAAAAAAGTTTTGGAAAATGCTGATTCACCACTTCCACACTCTGCTTAGTCATACAAACACACTTTTTATATTTACCACTTCTTTTCAGCGAAACCATATGAACGAAAGGTTTAAAGAATAAAATGTGGTGTTCTATTTTCTGAAATTTCCTCCGTACTTCTTTTATTACAATGGGTGTAATATCCTCCGAGAAGGCCTATGTTATTATTGTATGTGACATTGTGCAAGTTTGATCAAAGCTAGAAAACTGTAGTACGTTCTTGTAGCTTGTTAGCTGAGACAATAAATATTACAGAAACAAACTACGGGTTCATGAAATATTGAGATTATCTTTTGAAATTACAATATAAAAACACATGGGTTACTAAGTAACTAACGCAAAATCTGGGTAATTGTTTGGCTCCACAATAGACCCTTTTCCAAATAGCAATTACAAAGAATTGTGGGATAGTGTTTTTTGTATGCGTCGTTTTTCGCCACAGTAATATGCCACTGACAAAAACGACGCATACCAAACTCTATCCCACAATCCTTTGTAATTGTTATTTGGAAAAGGGTCTATGGAGTAAGTTTCTCGAGAATCCACGAGGGGTTAATTCGACCCAATTGTTACTAAAATATCTGAAGAGGTGAGGATAGTGTGAGTTGATAAGTGAAACGTTTATTAAAACTTAGTGCTAATATGGTATGCAAATCTATATGTTATCAATATCTCTTTTGTTACATTTTGTAAGATGTGGTAAAGGTACTATGAACAGGCATAGCAAATAGACAGCCAGGTATAGGAAAAACAACAAAAGTAGACAACCACAGAGTTCAATTTTAAGTAATTTTCATGTACATTTCTCAGTATTAACGAACTCCCCACAAGTACTCTACTATACTTAGCTACAACCATGGGCGGCGATCCTAGGGGGATGGGGGATACATCCCCCATGGAATTGGATGGGGGATACTGTGCACTATATCCCCCCTGAAATCAACCCACAGATTCGGAATTGATGTAAAAATTTAAGTAAGATATTAAGAAAACTTCTTAATAGGAAAGAAAAATTAAAAGATCTGACAGTTGTCATGCTATCACGTTGCAAGGTCTGGAAAGGGCCATTTCAGGTGATCTCAGGGGTATTTTTGGCCAAAATTTCTTTGTACGCTCCGCGCCAACGATGGTGGAGCTCCGCTTAGATAGTGCCACTGACTTTATCCCCCCACTTTCAAAGACGGATCGCCACCCATGGCTCCAAGCACAGTATTATACTTAGAATGTGGAAGGTCAATTTCAACACCCTTTATTGCTTCCTTCCTTCGGACATACTGACTGGCAAATCATCTCTGACAAGATTATATTGAAGACGGTTTTTGTTAGACTTGGTTCTGTGATTTACATGGATCTGTCTGCTGGTAGGCATAAAATCTAGACTTGCCACCAAAATTGTATTGAATGGAAAATTCCAAAATTGTATTGAATGGAAAATTCTCTCGCCATTTAAGAATGTTCTAATTGAGACATCATCCCAAACTGTTTGTTTTTCGAAACTCAAGATATTTCTATTTAAGCACAGCTTATTTTGGAATAAAAAAGTCACATCATCGGGACCAGCCATTTTATCATACAGCTGATATTTGGCCTGTGACGGGTCACAGACAAATGAAATGGATATCGTATCTTCCTCGGATAAGTAAAAGTTAGAAATGGAGTCATGAATCTTGATAAGTAAAAGTTTCGAATTAAATTCACTTACATCCAATTCATCTCATTTTTTCGGTTAGAATATTTTAAAAGGATGTTGTAGACACGCATGTATAGTGAAACTCAGTTTAGGTATTCTGGTGAAAATTCGATTGCATTTCCTGTTCCGTTCCAAGCATATTAGTATGAGAATTTGTCACATCTGTTAACAACTTATTTTTCTTTGAAATTTATTTTCGATGTTACAGAACAAAATTCGATGCATTTTTTATACCATGAATACATCGTGGACATTAAAATAGCTGTATCCACTATGGCCGTACGGGCCAGGGGTACGGGGGAGGGGAGGCCGCCTTCCAAATGTCAGAAACCTGACTAAATCGGGCAAATATTTTGTCTCGGTCGGGCGAAAAAGTGGGCAGTTAAATTAGGTCTGAAGTCGGGCAAAAATCACCACCCTCCCTGAGAAATACAGTCCCGTACGGCCATGGTATCTACATAACGTTCGAGTCGGCTACTGTTTATAGTGAAACATCTATAGTTATACAATAAATGCATCATTGGCAATGAAGGTTTGTTACCTCAATACACCATTCGGAGAAACTAGCAACCCTAACTCATCGAAGGTCACCAACAATAAGTCGAACATAATATTTTTTTCAGATACAAACATTTCAGATGTACTGGCTGTTGAGTTCTCGTCACGTCTGTAATTACAGTGTACCACCTGAGCGTACTTTCTTCTGTGCATTAAATATTTCTTTTGCTTTTTCATAAACTAGAACATCAAACACAAACAGTTTTCTAACATCTTCGTTCTCCATCAACGAACGTTTCGCTCTTTTTCGTAGCTCACGGTTTGCAGTCGCATTCAGGTTTTCGTAACTTCCTTTGTTAACATGCTTGCCGTAGCACAAATTTACAAAGGGTAAATTGTAAATTTCCTCCATCATTTGATAGGTGGTAAACATATCCTCCAGCAGTCCAACAAAAGACAAATGTTTGTCGAGATTATCGATGATTTTATTTACACTTGTGTCATTTGAAGGCCATTTTTGTTCAGGCATATTCTCTGAAATCATTTCACATTTTAACGTATCACTTTTTGTCATATTCGTTCTCCAGATTCTATGGAATGCCTCCCACACTGGTGAACCATGTTTTATTGTCCATTCAGTAACTGGCATATTTAATGCTCTTTGAAATCCTTTGTTATGGTTTCCTTTCCTAGCTACTTCCCTTGCAAAGTAGTAATGAGAAACTGCTCTTTCGTAGGGCTCTCGAAATAAGGAAAATGTTGAGCAAATTCTCCCAGGATTTATATCATGAAAAAAATCGCAAAGTCCCAATGTTTTGTGACCTTGTATCACAGGTTTGTAGCTGATATTTTGGAAGTACGTAAATTTCTCGTAAATGTCTTCCAACTTGTGACATGAGGTACCACCTCGTTCTGCCGGGGGTAATTTCAACTTACGTTGCATCTCGTTCAAGCATTTTTCAACGGAAGAGCCACCTGCTTTTTGAATGTGCCAAAAGTTAATAATTGCCGAATGAAAATCGTCACGCCTCTTTGGGTACAAGTAGTAGTTAGGTAATGTGTTACAGCTGTTAAGTTTTGGATGTAAAATGCTGCATTCATTGGTGTTCTTGCTTGTTGTGACCAGCTTCCTGGCGCTGCGGACAATTAAATCAAAGATTTGTTTTATATATAAAATCTTCATAAGATCGCGGTTTTTACTTATGGCAAAAAATGTTAATTGATTGTTTCATATATCTACTTGTGGGAGTTCATATAAATACAACAGTCATGATACATAGGAAAGTAAATAAGTGAGAAAGAGGATATTTGTGTTGGACAATAGGGGCTGAGACGAACAGTTGACGAGGACGCTCACGTGAACATAGACTATTCCTATAAGGACATAGGCGTAGGAAGCGGGGGCTTGGTTTTTTCCCAATTCCATAAATGTGGTGGGTGGAAGTTCTTCCGCCCTTTCCCTTAATCCAAGTACGATACGAGGACGCCTTGTTTGTTTTCTCTGTAAAACAATGTCAAAAATTTGCAGTAAATGTCCTTAAAATTTGGCCAACATGTTGCACCAAATTGCATCTAAGGAACCTCAAATATTCGAAAATTCCCGAAAGGGGAGGGGGATACCCACTCCCTTTAGACCGCTCGATCCCCCAACGTTCAGCCCCTCAGTCTCGAACAGCTTCCTACGCCAATGTATAAGGATACCTACTCACGTAAGTATGACATGAACAATACAGTGTAGTTAGCTAGCATGAATGGTCAAGCATTCTCTCCTAAACTTCAGTAAAATGCTTAAGTTGGTTTGTGAAGCCACAGATGAGTGGAAAAGCTGAAGAGTTCAAAAGTTAACAATTTAAAGGACATGCAATTTGTCCTCTATGAGTACGGGTAAAACATATTTTTTAACTTTAGCATGAGTAAGGAAGAGTGATTCTTAGCATATGACTTTTAAGTAAAACAAAACTTTTGACAATAGTGTAACAGATTTTCTACGCTTACGTCTGTACCGGTGAAATTGATAAGGAAATTAAGGAATGTCTGATTGAACAATCTTGAAAATTATTATGGGATAAGAAAACATCAGAAGGTAGAAAATGTTAAAACTCTCTCTACTTGCTAAAAGAAGATTATAGGCAATCAGTATTTGTAACCATTTAAAGATATGTCTGTCATATGTTTAATATGAAATGAGTAGTAAGTCATGTAACTTGCTGTGGGTGATACACGATCTGTTACACTGTTGGCCTACCATACTCCATATAGAGGGGCCATGATTGAGTTTAAGTCAGTAACTGAAGGTACAACATGAAAGATTGGGTACAGTATAGGTTATGGTACTTCGGCTGTATTTGAGTCCATTTTATCCAAGTTCGAAATAATTTCGATTCATGTGGTCCAAGTTCTGGTCCAATTTTTTCTACAGTACCCCCTAGTCCAGAGCAATTCCGATCCTAAAAGTCCACGATTGTATCAATTGAAAGCTCTTTTTAATATACTGATTTATAGAACAGTAGAATCCTTATCCTAGACCTAGTCAAAGTTCTAATTGAAATATAGCTGACTACAATGAACGGCTTTCGACTGGTACGTGACCAACTGGTTAAACTTGAGATACAGCTGTCAACTGGGGTGGACTATGCTCAAATTAAAAGGTTATGCATGTGAAATGTGCTCAACTTTTATATGCGAAAAGTTGGATGAAACCGCGTTTGACTAAGTTTAAAACTGATTATGACTGGGCAGATCCGTCTGGATCCAGTTGAACCAAGTTCACAGACGCAATCCTTCCTTGCCATCCTGACAATAAACTCCATATGTACGATTTACGTACCGATACGTATTGCATTTTTATTTAACTGAATTCTCAAAGTGAGACAGTACATTATCAGAAAAACGAGAGACCAGCCAGGGGTGGAATATTTGCCAAGAAACAAAATAGACATAAGTGACGCCACAGAGCATAGCCGGATTTACCCAGTAATCGAGGTAACCTATAGGTTACGGGCCCCCCGACTTTAAGGGGCCCCCGAAAATTTCCATAAACAAGTCTTCTTTTTAGTGTAGTTTTCAAGTCTGCTTTTGAGTAAAAACAGAAAATAATCCTCACCTTTCTTCCTACCAAAATACAGACTCAAAAGGACTAGTCTTCATTTTCTAATCTATAACGTTACGCGGTAGGAAATTTCATTAAGTTTAAATTACTGATAGTATGTACCAACAAAGCTACTGCGAGGCATGTCATGTTTGTTATCAGTGGCGTAGCTTTTGCCCCCCCCCCCCAAAAAAAATATCTAGCTACGCTACTGTTTGTTATGACTCATTGTCGTCCGGTATGATATTGTATTAACACTAACACGTGGTTATACAAGCCTGTTCTAGAGGTTCGTTTCGACTCTTTCATATTCGCTGTATTATTGACATTTTTAATGAACAGAATTTCAGAACCGCGTTATTTTTGAGGCCTTATTAACAAAGTACCCAAACGGCGATCATTATCTGCACTTAAGCAAGGGGGAAATTCAATTCTGACAATGAAGGAATCAGTAGTAGGACTACCTAAAATAACACCACTTGGAGTTAAAGAGAAAACTTGGTATAAAGCCTGTACTGCTTTGGCTGTTTGTGTTATACTCGAATTATAATTGAGGTAAATAGTTGTCCCTTTCGTCATTTGTAGTAGCAATAATTAAAGCCAATTGTTCCTCCATTGCTCAACTGAAACGCTCTACTGAACCGTCTTTTTGAAGATGGTAAGCAGTTGTACGGGTTTTAGAGATAATATGGCAATCTTCGAACAAAGGAATTTCACGCTGTTTCACAAAATTGTTAAATAGTAAACTTGCACTGCTGTAACTCTTTGATCGGGCATGGGTTAGTGATTTCAGCAAATGCAAGTTGAAATGGATTGAAAATAATGCTTCTCACCCCGCATTATGACAATGATTCCGAATAGACAAACTGTACAGTAGATGACTTATCTGAAGCTGCCTGCATGATTAAACCAGGGAGGTGTTAGGAGGGAGATACAACGTTTATTTAGACTCTTTGAAGCAATTTCCGTTTCCTACAGTAATCTTGCCTCTCTTCTCAAAATTCTTATCTCAATGCCTAGATCAACTAGGATCAGTAAGGCATTGTCAAAATTACGTTGACAACACACACTCCTTACGTTGAACGCAAAAACTTTGCGTTGCCAGCCGTCATGCAAAAATGTAAAATTTTAGCCTTTCGTCTTTATTCGTCACACTGAATATTATAAGGTCAGCTAAGAATTTCCTTACGACTAACTTTTCAAATATGTTTCTTAATGATGGAAAAATTTGCTAAAAACTAAGAGAACTGTATAGGCTTGAACAATTGTAAGTGTTGAAGTTGGTTCTCGTCTAGCAGTTACCTCATTTATTTGACTTGGAAGAGATCTGGATTGAATGTTCATGTAACGAGGACGGATTTGATTGGCTTTACGTTCTCTTTCTACACTAGTAATATTCATCAGTAAATCTTCGGAAACAAAATCCCCTTTCTCTCGCAATTTTATCATACTCTGTAAGGCTTCGTTTACTATTATGACTATTTCCACACAGTATAACTTTAGGGCTCGTTTTGGTAACGCGGTATAGTAGTTATACAGCTTGGAAAAGTAGCTACAAAATTCCTTTGACAGAAACCTTCCGTCATCCTTCGTTTGACTTGTTTAAAGTTAGTCTCAATCCCATGTTCAAGGCAATCTCAAAAACTGAAGGCTCGGTTGTTCAAACGAACAGGCAGAATTTGGATAACACGCAAGATGTGAAGTCACTGGAGAACCTTCTAAAATTGTGGAAAATCTGAAGACCCATCCCCACTAGATACAGAGGGTAATTTAACATTAACTGAAGAAAAACAATAGGCGAGACCTTTCACTTCTGAAACTTTAGTTGAACTTTTCATGCCTGTGAATTCGCCACAGCCCTCCATGTTACACGAGAATTTGTCAGAGCCCTCCATTTTACTTAGGCTACTAGAATTCGTCAGAGCCAAGCTTTACCCCAGAGTTTAGAAAGATTAGGGGCACATACTTCAGTTTACAAAATTCTCTCAGGAGAGGGGGTCCTCTGTAAACTCATAGGTACTTAAAGCTTTGAGCTAGTTCTCAGATTTGAGGCCATTGTAAGGAGCTACTGAAGCGTTTCTCAAGATTTTAAATAAGAAAGTACAGCTCTTTTAATAGAGTTGGCAATGAGTCCATAGTGTGCCTGAGTGGGTTGTTAACACCTCACTTCACTACCTCGAGATTAACATTGAAAACCTAAGCTAGGTGTGTACCGGGCGCCTAGGAAAAGGAAGAAGGAATTGCTGTTGAAAGAGACTTCTGTTTTAACACACGAAAACAGCTTATCAAGCTTAAAAACGTTTGCCCTACGTGCATCCACTGATTATCTCACTATGAAGTTTATCCCACTCAGTTCTGGACCTGCGAGTGTTTTTAAGAAATATGAGTATCCGAAACTTACCGCACTATTATAGGCCACATTGATAGCCCACTAAACGTTTTGGAACGTATGTGATCTCTGGAGCTTGCTGGGCCACCGAAGTTTGAGCCCAGATATTGGTCACTGGGCAAGGGCGGATCCAGAGGGGGGGGGCGGGGCGACCGCCCCCCCCCCTTAGGCCGACCGAAAAAAAATTAAAAAAATGTAATGCAAAATAAAATAAATAAATAAATAAAAAATACTGCAAAATCAGATCTAACTCACACATTTTGTGGTGCATTTCCGGCATATAGGGTAAAGTGAGGCCCAAGTTTTTTACAGTTTTGAAGATTCTTACATAAGACTCACAGTCATGGTAAATATGCTATCATACATGTAAGAAACTCACAGAGCCTCGAAGCTGAGTCCAGGGGTCGTGGAAAGGGAAATTTCCCGTGACCAGTCACCCAGGGTCTTGATTTTGCTCTTACACACAGACACCCATCACCCTAACATTTCTGGTTCTGAGAAAGCAAAATTCTCAGTTGGTGAATGCGCTCTTCGATTGACATCAAAGGCAAAAGATGCAGAGCAGCTCACATTACCCAGCATGCACAGAGAGTGTTCTGATTACATTTGGCCTTATATGCCCATCAGGACATAGTCCAAAGCAATAAAACTAGGTTTGTGTCTGCTCAAGAGGAAGGGTTCATGACAGTTTTTGGAGTAGCTAGGAGTACCTAAGTTGGGGAAATTGGAACTGTCTTGGGATGATGAGAAAGGGAGCGGATTCTTCTATAGAAACTCAAATGTTCTAAAATTTCTCAGTAAGAACCAATTATTTCAATTTTTCTTCAACAAAACCCACATTTTTCGGAGCGCTTCGCGCTTCCCAAATTTTGAGTTCCGCATCGATCATTCCTTTGGGCATTCCGTTGCTACTGGCCGGGGTTTTGGGTTGCAGAACCCGTTTGGCATATCCTTTTACCACCCCTTGTTGAGTCTGCATGCAGGTATTACCATCGTAAATCATTTTCCTGCAAGATTTTGGCGCTTCGCGTTCATTTATCACAATCGAAGTTGTATCACCAATGAACATCATAAGCCCCACAATTTCAGTGAATTATTCTAGCCAACGCTAGGTGAAGGCTCGTAGTTAGATGTCGGACATCAAGGGGATTTCATGTGGCATTCTAATACCTTGAATAACATTCGTATCGAGATATGGTAGATTCGTATCGGTATATGGCTTGAAACTAAATTGACTAGTACCATAAATTCACTCAAAAATTTACTCTTTCTCTTCATGCAAAATTTCGTTCAAAGTGAAATATAATAACGACCATCTCAGTTGTGAGCTGTGAAGAGCTTGGTGTGCTCTGCCTTTCAAATTCCTGCTGAAGCTCCATGCTAGTGTTCCCATTTTGTTAATTTCTCGGACATTCGGGGAATTTCACTACGGGATGCTATCCAAAATTATGCTGGACCACACCAAGCCTGCCATATGACAGTTATGACAGTACCTGCTTTGGTCCCCTCTATGTTCGCAAAGTACTCAAGTCATCACTTGCTCTTGCGGAGCTGAAGAACTATCATCGTAATCATGATCATAACCGTATTCCCTTCACTGGTGGCAACCTTCCACGTCTCTGCATTGCAAAAGGAGGCAAAATTCCCACCAGAGGAGGGAAATTTTCGCGCGCTTCGCGCGCATGTGCTCACTTTAAGCTATCTTTGGCAGGCTCAAGGTATGACCCCCTGTGGTTTCCGCAAACTATTATCATATGGCGTCACCACTGACTACAAACGTATAATCTTTAGTTCCCCGTATACTGTGTCGGTGCTCCCTATCAGAATTCTGGGATACGGGCCTGACTGACAAGAGCTGCACATAGGCCTAGCTGGCTGACTTGAGGGGAAAGGGGGTCTTTAAGGTAAATTATTTAAGTTAGATCCAAAAATATGCCAACCTGTCTCCATGAGAGATTGATTCTACAGAGCACGTTCAAAGAATTTACTGATAGTCCTTGAATTATTATCTCAAAAGTCGTAAGTCGGAGCTCGCTTTAGGGGTGTTAATACAAATTTTATAACCTTTTGAAGGCTTTATTTTGACAAAATTGATCTCCTTTGTCAAATTAGTTGTACTTTTCATTTTTGCACTACACTGGCATTTTTCATATGATTTTGTAAATAACTTTTTTATAAATTCGAGTAACATCCTTCTCTTTAGTTGGGTTGTTCATAATCGTAAAACTCTGTCCATTGACTGGAAAGCACTCTCACTGCCTTGCAAAGAGCCTCTCGGATCATTAAAAGGTAAAACTGAAGGGATTGCTGCTCATTTCTTCTCGACTCTTGGGGCATTTTAAACTAATTTTCTTTGTTCAAATTGTCTTATATTGCGAGAGCTTCCGGGGGCTTCGCCCCCTGGACCCCCACCGGGGCTCCGCCCCTGGGCCCCGCCAGGGGCCCTAACGCGGACCCCTGGACCCCACGCGATTATACTCGCGCTTCGCGCTCGTGGTGCACCTTCGGTGCACTTCGTCCGCCCCCACTTACAGCAATTTCTGGATCCGCCCTTGTCACTGGGTGATATGTGTTCCTACAATGAATCAGCACCAATAAAATCGCCCTTTGAGGTAACGTTCTAGGACCAAAATTATATGCAAACCTGTGTGGGTGTATAGGCCTTCTTCATTACCGCGGACAGAGAACAATGATGACATGGGTTATACTGCAGCGACGATTGTCACAGAGATCAACGCCGGCACAGTCCTGTGTTAGCTGTATAGTGGAGTAAACCCTTTTGCATAGTTCAGGAAATAAAGTGTCCCAAATTTGATCATTTGCTCTTTTCCTTACTAATGCATTTACGCATCTTAGTCGAACGGCACCAAAGCCAAAGCGAAATGATTTTGTGTTCTACGTGGTTGGATGTTTTTCCAGTGAAGGGCACAGAGGCCAACATGACCTTACAAATTATTTTTGTTTGGCAAGAACGCCTTTGCCAACATGCCAAAGATCATGAGGGCCTCTGCAGCCTTCCTTTAATTTCACTCAGCACTGATATGGTGTCATAGACAAAGGTACGGTTTAAATGGGAGGGAGGGGCAGCAAGGCTTTTTAGAAGTATGACCACAAAGGACAACAGCGGTATCATATTTCTGCAAAGGCTGGACTTTCGCAGGCTTTTAGGGCAAGTCTTACCAGTGTTTGGTTTGTGACAGAGCAACATGGTGAAATCTGTGCTGCTTATTGTGATTGCAAGGCAGGGTAAGCGGTATTGTCATTATTTTTAAGTGAAAATATTAGATGCTAAAATTTCCAATTTATAGTATGCCTATTTTTGGTATATGCAGTGATAACCAATCTGTACAGTTAGATGGGATTTAACGACACACCAACACGAATGTATTACCAATATGAACAGCGATAACTGAGTATGCAGTCGTAGTAAATAGAAATGTGCAGGAATAAACATTTGTGTAAAAGCTTGTGCGTCATGGACATATATTTACATAAAATAATATTTACGTATAATAATTCTTCACAGAACAAACTCTCAATGGACCAGGCTTAACTTCAACAGTTCTGGGTTCAGTTTAAGATTTTTTTAATGACACCAAACAAGACGGCGGCCATTTTTTAAATTTCTTCTAATGAAACATGCCTGTACAACTGATTTGTTCAGTGTTTAGTTTTTACGTAATGTAGACGCAGTTTTAAAGGTATAAGTTATTTTGTTTTAAATTCAGGCTGGGAGGCATGCCCACATCCAAAAAAAAAAAAAAAAAAAAACATGTAGGCTATGAATCTGACGTACCGCCAACGGTCCGCCAGCTTACTGCTAACTGGGAGCTAGCGTAGGACTTTCTTGGATTTCGGTAACTTTCTCAAATCACGCTAATTACATGTATGAATTGGGCGTGTGTATATATAATATCCTTCTTTTAGTTATCCATATATATCGTATTTCATCTCTTATTTCGTATTTCATCTCTCTGAGTATTGCCATGTACGCCATTCACAGCGCGTAAATCTGAGACTACAGCTTCAATTGTTGGAATTGCACATTCTGTCACGTGGTTTTGCGCCTTTCTCTAAGGCTCGGCGTATGAATTTTTACAACTCGCCATATGTATGGATCAAAACACGATTATTTCGTACACACTGGCACACCACATCTGTCACGCATTTATTGTAACTATTTTATTAAGGGTAATTTGCCCATCTTCCCGATCTCACCTACCTAATGATGATCCCATTTCAGTTAACATCCCACTTGGTTCAAGGAAAATTCTTTATCTCGAAGAGTAATAAACCGTTATGCAGTTTGGTTGACACATCTCATATTTTGTCCTCTTTGGACAATATGAATATCATGCGCTTGACAAATAATTCTAACTTTGAATGCCGCTACACGAGCTGCCAGTCTGGCATCGGACAGGCTATGAAATCGTTGAAAGTCTCCTCATCGTTAACAGCGGATTTGTCCCACGTATTTGTCTGAACGTCTGAGCTTTAGCTACACGTACGTGTACGAAAAGGATAGAGACGTCATACCTTTTGCTTGCTGGAAAGATTCGTTTCTTGCTGCAGTGTATAACCTTGGTCTTAAAATTTGGAAGCTGATACAGGTGGCGCCAGAATCCGAACTGAAGTGTCGTCGTTTCATACTATTCAGAGGCTTTGCTCTGTCCTTGACTGCAAGTACAGATCATTCTAGTTGTTAAAATTGGCCTTGCTGAACTGAAATCAATATACACCTTCCTTCCATACATGCATGCATGCATCCAGCCAGCCAGCCAGCCATCCAGTCGTAAGTACGTACGTGTACACACATACATACACACCCTCATACATACACACATACATATGTACACACACATACAGACATATACATACACACATACGTACGTGCGTGCGTGCATACGTACATACGTACATACACACATATAAGAATGAAAGGAACAGGTACACCCGTTCATTCTTTAGTGCACACAACGAACCTACTTGCATCTATTGAATACACTGCTAGACAAACTATTTTTCTAGGGTGAAAGTACTTACGTCCAATTTTGTATTTGGAAGGGTTCTGGAACTTCATATCTCTGATAGGTATTCCCATACGATTCTCTCGTCCCCAAAAATGCAAAAATCATGATGATGCATGCAATTCCACAAAGGATCACAAAGAAGTTTCGTGTCTGATGCGATATATCGTTCATCATTTTTATTTGGTTTTAGTATTCAACTCCTTAGCAAATACGGGTTTGTCGTTTTTAATTCAAAGCCGTTATTGCCTGAACTTTTGAGCTGCAGTATAGACTCACATTTGTCACCACTCGTTCTATGTTGCATATTGTTTACCAGTCTATTACAACTATGCGTATAGTGTAAAGTGTAACACAAGGTTAGCAGAAAAACTGGTTCATTTGGAAAATTCAATCAGTGAAGAAAGAACAGCCGTTCGACATAATTGTTATTTATAGTTGAGTTGTTTTCGAAGTATGGGTTGTTAAAATGACTTGTTCTGCCACAGGCGTCCTATCAAATTACAAGAACTAAAGTAACAAAAAGGCAATCCATTAAGTTGAAAATCTCTACATACCTTGTGGTTAATGAAGTTTCCCTACATAACGATGAGTAAATAATAAAAAGACCACTTTTAGGTTGCTTGATATTCAATCTCAAGCTGAAGCAACTAGAAAGCATCACTTAAGTTTTAAGTTTTATAAACTTTATTTCAGGCTCTTTCATCTGGTGATGAGAATCATATAATATGTACGTACATACATTCATATTGAAAGAAAGAGACTGTGAAGTGATTACAGGAAGCTTGCGAAAGCTTGTACACTGTAAAAAAATTTTCTGTTTTTTTACAGATTTTTTCTGGCAGCAGAGTTTCCAAGCTTTTTTTGTAATTTTATATTACCGAAATCCTCGGTAAAATTTTACAGGAAAAAAATGTTATTTTACAGATTTTTTCTGGCAGCAGAGTTTCCAAGCTTTCTCTGTAATTTCACATTACATATCATGCTGTTAAAAAACAGTGTTTGCCTGTAAAATTTTGAATTGAAGCTGCCGCTGTATACGTGGTATACAAGCATGTATGGGACTTTTCCATAGTCCGTGCTGCATAACTACCCTTTGAAGCATCCCCCTTTCTCTCGTGCGAGAGAGCCAGAGGCGGTAACGGTCCATAATCGTTAACATATGCTGTGTGCGAAATGCGGAATGTCTTATATTAATTAATTTGACCGGTTAGTTACAGTGAAAAATGTTACTACATATTTTTTACAGAAGTAAGGTTCACTGATCTTATTATTTTCTGTTGGTGTTAATAAACAACTTATCTTTTCACCAAAAAAAGTGTCTTTTGTTACAGATCTGATTAGTGTAGGACTGTTATTAGCGTCAATTTACAAATTTTATTTCAAAATTTGGCCACGCCCACTTTATTAATTAACTTCCCCTAAAAAGGGCTTTAATTAAGTCTACACACAATTCAAGGTTATCCAATGCTTTATTATGATATTTTTAATAAACTACACCCGCAAAGTCTTTACAGTGTTATCTCTTAACCAGTTAGATCTATTTTTAATTTGCATTTTCAAAACAGATTTTTTCAGTAAACTACTGAAAATACGTGAAACCTCTGTTAAATTTACAGAATATTCTCGTAAATATGAAAAAACAGATATTTTCGGCAAAATTTTACAGAAATTATCTGCAAATTTTTATTCGTATAAAAATACAAACTTATTCCGTAAAAGATGTGATATACGGAAGACTTCTGTAAAAATTACAGGAATTATATGTAAAATAAGAAATACAGAAAAAATCTTGAAAATTCTACAGAACTTTACTGTTAATTTGGAGAAATTTTTTACAGTGTAAAGGTAAACACCCCGAGAGAACACAAAGTAAAACTACATAGGCCTATAAACCACATAAAGAACACAACACTAGATAAACACAAAACTAACAGAGAATCAAAATGAACTAAAGGAGAAAAGGAAAATACTATAGGTATGTTTCATTACTGTAAATGACTAAAATATTCTTTAAGCTTACGTTTAAAAGTATAAATAGATCCACTTTCTTTTCCATCGTCGGGGAGTGAGTTTCAGAGCTTGACACCAAGATATCGAACATTACAATGGAAAGAATGGAGTCTCCATAGTAGGGTGGAAAGGTCACGCGAGTAGCGCTTATCGTGGGAATGATAATCAGCACGGAAATGAAAACAGTCTTTGAAAATCAAAGGGCAATTGTCGTGAAGCCAATTATACATAAAATATTCGTGTAGTATCGGTTGAGGTTATAAACAGAAAGAGTTCGTAACTTTACAAACAAAGGGGTGGAATGATAGAGACGATGTTTATTAGTAATCAATCGCATACATCTCTTCTGAAGGACAAAGAGTGGCTGTTTTCTAGTCGGGAAGGTGCTGCCCCAAACAACATTACAGTACGATAGGTAAGGGAGAATAAGTGTATTATATAAAGTAAGAAGAATATGTTTAGGCAGAAGATGACGTAAACGGGTCAAAATACCAACGCCCTTAGAAACTTTATTACCGACATAATCAATGTGATCATACCAGGTAAGATACTGGTTTATAAATACTCCTAAGAACTTGCAGGAGTTCGAAATCCTAATCTTTAATCCACAGAGTTCAATATAGGGTATATTATCTGAAAATTACAGTGGAAGTTTTTTTTTGACATTGAGTGATAATTTATTTACACAGAACCAATTCCGTACTTTAACAAATTCATGCTGAAGAGTACACAATAGAGTGGTTAGGTTAGGACTAGAGAAAAAAAAAGATTTGTGTCATCAGCATATGAAATAATGTGAAACCTATTAATAGCTTTAGACAGATCATTAACATAAATAATAAAGAGAAAAGGACCTAGGATAGATCCTTGTGGAACACCGCAGGTTATAGGTTTAAGACCTGAATTTACATTATTAATTGAAACAGACTTCACTCTATTTGAAAGATAGCTTGTAAACCACTTGAGTGCTATACACCTAATCCCATAGTGCTTTAGTTTCCCCCAGAAGAATTTTATGATCCAGAGTGTCAAATGCTTTTGACAGAGCAAGGAAAGTACCAGAAACATACTGTTTTTTCTCGAGGGCCTTAGTGACAACATCAGTAAAATGAATAAGGGCATGGGAAGTTTAGCGTCTAGGTAGAAAACCAAATTGAAAATCATAGATAGAATTATTGCCTATCATAAATTTATAGAGTCTATTAAACATAAGTTTTTCTAGTATCTTGGAAAAGCAAGTTAAAAGAAATTGGTCTATAATTACTAGCATCTTCATTATTACACATCTTTATTATTACCACTTTTAAAAATTGGAGCAACACGGGCAGATTTGAGAGACTTTGGAACAATGCCTTGCTTAATTGAAAGATTAAACACATACGTGAGGGGATTACAAAGATACAAAGCAACACGTTTAACCACCATTGGTAAAACGCTATCCGACCCTGCTGCAGAATTTTTAAAGGTTAGAATCAAGTCAAGAACTTGGTCAGTGGTTGCAGGGGTAATGAAAATTGAGTCGGAAACAGGAGTATTAAGATAAGAGCCATAAGTAAAAGAGGGGACAGTAGGTATATTTTGTTGCGTAACTGAGGCAACACTTATGAAATAATCGTTGTGTACGTTGCTAACATCTTTAGGATCCGAGACTTCACTCTCTACATATCACTGTGTTAAATGGCCTTTCTTAACTTACTGATAATGGGTAAAAAACCCCATTATTAGCTTATTTAAACTTTAACCTATGACGTCATCAGACACTCGTGTACAAGTTGTTTTTGCTACGGTACCCACCCACTAAGTGTCAACTTGATCAGACTCACGGTTAAGGAGGAGTTGGCTTCACACTTTTTCACAAATCATGGCAAATTTGACCTTTGACCTGGACCCTAAAAACGAAACAGCACTATTTAAGTTTTTCCTTATCTTTCTTTACATAGTATCATGAGGACTATAATTATGAATTTTACTATCATTATGATTTCAGCATTAATGGAAAAAGACATCTTTTACCTAATTTGACCTTTGACCCCCAACGTTTGAACTATGTCTTCATTAATTGCGCACACACAGGATTCTTTTGTAATTAGATACCTAGTTGCCAAGTTTCAACTTGATCGGACTTATGGTTAAGTAGGAGTTCGCGACATTCACACCTCCACACTCGGTTCCACATTTCTGGTGTTAGGTAAAGTACAATATCTCATCTCCCAGCACATTACGATTAAAGAGAGAAAGAGAGAGAGAGAGCTGCAGTGAACTGCAGTGAAGTTATCAAATGGGCGTCATCACGGAAAAATTAATTTTCCTTTTCAATAAAAGGAGTAAATACCACTTTTATGATTGGTGATAATGGCGGAAAGTGGGTTTCTAGATTCTCTTCAGCAGGCGACTAAGAAAGAGCCAAAGGAATTGCCAAGGGTAGCATTTTAACAGCATGTACTTTTTAACCCTTTCAGCACCACAGGCGGATATGTCAGCTATGCAGCATTATGCTCTCCAGACTCAGTCCAGGCTGATATATCCACCGCGAAAGACAATGTTCTCCGTACCACAGGTGGATATATCCATCATGTAAAATTATACTTTCCAGTTCAGAGGCACGTCTATCAGCCAATGTGACCTGTCTTGATCGACCAAATATTACATTGCACCCTTCCACAATACTGGTAGAGAACTATTTTTCATTTAATTAAAGACTCAATTCCGCTACTTTTGAGATAAAAAACGATGAAAAGTTGCGTTAAAAATTCCGGTGATAATTTCCATTGAAACGGCTAAAATTGTCATGACAGATTGAGGGTGTCCAAGTGGCCTGTCATATACGTTCAGAGAGTAGGTCATTTGAAGCTGTGTGACACTCCTGCCTACTGTGCTATGCTTATGATTAGCCCATGTTGAAAAGGTGTATTTGAGAATCGTTAAACGGCTTCTTGAGTAATATCTGAGAACTTACTGCTTTCTGATTGAAGAGGATGTGCGGGGTTGATTTTCCATGACACTATCTGAATGGAGAGTAATTTGCGTGCAAAAACCTACAAAGAATTCCTTAATTATCCAAAATGTTCTTCCAGAGATGATATTTCTTATGGCAGTGCATTTGTAGGCACATAGCTACGAGGCGGGAAAGGAGGGAGGTTCAACCACCCTTAGAGAAAAAGGTAGAGCTTCAAAGTACCTCTTTCTTGCGAATATTTAGATATGAATCCTTTTTAAGGTAAGTATAACCTTGAGTTGTGAGATGAAGTGAAACATTTGAACCAAATGTCTTTAAACATGTCAAGGTTTCGACAGCTCGTGCGCATCCACGTCTCATCATTCCCAAAACTCCCGACAAGGCCAAATTCTGCTTCACGCCTGGACCTCGGAGCTTGCATGAACACACTCTTGATTTTCATTTCGTGTTTCATAAATTAACACAAATAACAAAGGTCCTACTATGCGAACAATCATAGCATTTTACAGCACTTAGACCTAAACATTGAGCTGTGACTGGTTCGTGATTTTGAGGATAATAACTTTTTGAATTTTTTTTTTGAAATTTTAATAAGTGGGTGATTTAAAGGAACAAAATTTTCGACTTAGCCCTTTTTCATGATATGTCACACAAACAAATTCAGTGTTTAGAAGCAATGTACAAAGTGTAGAAGGTTCCATGTTTGGCAAGCCAGAAGGCATGTTTGGTAAAAAGTAATTCCTTGCACGCAGCTAATGGTGATCTCATTTAAAACCAGGGGTGGCCCCAGGAGTTGCCCGACAGGAGGGCCAAGCTCCTTGAAAGTAGGGGGCAAGCAGCCCGGAGTACCGACAAAGGCCAAAAGGACTAAAGACGCAAAATTTTTGGCGAGCAAAGCGCGCAGAACACTTTTTGCCTTTCTTTACAAAAAATGAAAATTTGGGAGTTTTATTGAAGAAAATTTGAAAAATTTGGATTTTTATGGAAGAAAATTGAAACATTTGGGTTTTTTGTAAGGAAAATTGGAAAATTTGGGGTCTCTATTGAAGAATCTGCCCTTCCTGTAAGCAAAATCAAGCAGATCGTCGGGACGACTGAAGGTCATTGGGACTTCATATTTTATCGTATGGATTAAGGCTCCCAGACAAAACTGGTAAATTTCCCCTACGGGGGGGCAGCCTTTCCCGACGGGGGGCATGGCCCCGGGCCTCCTGCTGGCGCTACCCCTGCTTAAAACAGTGCTAAGCATTAGCTCCCTTTTCGTATCCCCAGGTAAAAAGGAATGATAATGATGTCACTACCATCGTGCGTGACTTCTAACACATGTTCAAACGATTTAGCGATTAAAATAGTCAACTATTCAAAAGGTCGAACCTATCCATTCAAAAAGATGCACACGAGCCTGGACGCGACTTGAAACTGTCCCTATAAAAACCATGTCGTGATGGTTAACGCACGCACAAAACATATTGATTTTGAGTTGAAATGTCTTAAGTTATATAGCATGTGGTTTTCTTTACGCCATCTGTGAAAATTAGTTCAAAGTGCTGTGTGCTTGCATGAGGGTTGTGCAGGATAGGTAGTCAAGGTCAACAATCTCTCTTATCTTAGACATTTATTTATTCATCATCAAAGTTTACATTCGTTTTTTTTTAAATACAGTAAATTAAAATAATTATTGTGATGTCTGATATCTAACTAATCTTTTTGAAGTAGTTCAGCATGCCTGTAGAGTTACAAAATAGCCTTTGATTACATATTTGAATGCCTTTGTTCTTTCTACAAGTAACTCATAGGGAGATGAGATATTGTAATTTACCTTACATCAGAAATGTGAAGCTGTACTGCGGTGTCTAGGCGTGAGCAAACATATGTGTGGGGAACTCCTCCTAATCCGTAAGTCTGATGAAGCTCAACCTTGGTGGGTAGATACCAGATTATTAAAACTTGTGCATACCTTATTGATGATGTCATTGATTAAAAGTCAGAGGTCAAAGGTCAAATTTTCTAAAAAATTTTTTTTTGCTATCATTTGTCCATCAGTATGTAAGAACAAGTAATGAAACCTCATGATATTTTAGGACTAACAAGAAATATTCAAATAGTGCTTTTTGGTTGCCAAGAGTGGGGTCAAAAGTTAACATGTAGTTCAAAGGTCAACCTTGCCTATAATTTACCTTCTAAACTGTAAGTTTCATTAAGTTCATTAAGTTGTAATTTAACAAATGGATGAATATATTCATGAATATTAATATGTAGTGTAATGCAGCTTGAAAGTGAACATCATAAGTTAGGGGAGTATGCATAATAGCAAAGCTACAGTTTTGTGAGAAGTTTTTTCAATTCCCGCCTATTTCTTCTTATGCCTTTCTCCCCTTGTTAAAAGTGTCATGTTTTGGAGTAGAATCTCACTATTACTGAGATCATGGATTTATGTAACCAAAATCGATAAACATATTAGTAAGAGAGATGAGGCCATACGTTGTTGCATATTAGTTCAAAATACCTCAGAGTGTAGTACAAACTATCAAAAGTGATAGCCTTACAGTTCACACATGCTGTTTGTAAAATATGCAGGGAAAAAGTAACAAGTACACACAACCAATTCTGGATAAGGATGTATGCCACCAAGTCATTATGTGTACATCCTCACTGCAGGTATTGCCTTACCCTATTAGTGGCAGCTGTACTTAGAAACATATTAGGTTCAGTGCTTATTTTCAAATACCTTGCTAAGCATCTCTACGTCATTACTAAAGTTATCAAGTTAAAAGTGAATGTTCTGTCATATCTTTAGCTAAGCGTATAGTAAGACATCGATGCTGTTTACAAGACTTAGGCGAGTTTTTGAATTCTACTTCATAGTCATGACTTGGGAGTAGAGTAGCAACTCCATTTTGTTTGACGTGGTGACCATGGGAATGGTAGCACTGTGACAAATATGCACAAAAATCATGTTTTGGAGTAAAAGTTTGTAATCTGTCACAGGTTTTCATGAAACATTGTAATCCCCTCTGGATTTTAATCTTCCTGTTTACTTGATTACAACTATCCTATTCTGTTGACTACTGCGAATCTCCGACGTTGGTAGTTCAGCCACCTTAGCCAATGAGATGTCTCTTGTGAAAGCTTCTTGTTGGCTGGTAATGGACAACGTTTTGATGCTGTGGAATATGACTCCGCTTCAGATATGACATCATTGTAGGATTGGCGATTCCATTCAAAGTCACAACTTACAGGGCTGTGGGTACTGACTTCAAAACATAGGAAACGCTTAAGCCTGGTGGGCACAACACCCTGGTATATAGTGCACCTCACAATGTTTCTGTTACAACAGAACTGAAGACTACAGTTGTCTGCAATATGAATACACGTTTTCTGTTGTGAATAATGATTAAGTAAGATAAGCTGCATTAAGTCCAATCTATACAAATTTTTGTGCATAAGCATTAAAATTAATTATGGGGGGGGGGGCCTTTCGTTTTTCTTCCTTTTTTTTTTGTTTCATTATTTTCAGGAGACTACGAAACATGTCATGCTAAGTAGGGGAAAGGGGTCAGCAGCCTGTAGAGGTTCATCAATAAGCATTAAAATAGACACCATTTTTTACTTATAGATAAATAGATACCAATTATGACTTATATGTGTGGTGTCTTCGGGAGGCAAGGTGCACATGATCAAGACAAACGTAGCTGGAATAGACCAGGGACATTCACACATACACTTTATTAGAGAATACGAAGATGGGGTGTCGAAGAGGGTGGTTGCAGAAACAGCCCCTTAAAACCACACCTACTTTGTTTTCATCGATAAGTTGCAAACTCTCTTCATGGATGCAAGCAAAATTTGACCTCATACCAGGGTGGTGTTAACCTCCCTGCTCATACTATCTCTTCTTTGGCATCTTTAACTCCCTGAAAGTAGAAAATGACAGGATCATTGCTTAAGATATTCCACATATATGCAATTGCCTTTTTAAGAACAGTTCCTTTGTTTACATGGTTCAATGAAGTTGCCTCAAGAGAAGCAAATGTTTGCTTAAAATAGTCTAGGTCCACAACAAAATAACACTCACTAGCAACCAATAAGCAGATAATTTACACGAGAAGTCCTGTGCACAGAACGAGTCGAAATTTACTTTCTTTAATATTAGAGCAATCGCCTCAGTCACAATCAGGGTGAAAGGTACATTGCACATACCCCCAAAAATGAAGGTCCTGGAACAAACCTGATTTCTCTGTTTTTTTTTTTTTTCAAAGTATGGTATCTCCTTGATATATCACTGAAATATCTCTGAACATTCTGTTTTAGTTTTTTCGATATCGTGGATCACAAATGACTGTTGTCTTCAGGGGTACGGACAGGACATGTCAATAATTCACAAAAACAGAGGGAGCATCTATTTCTTATTTATGGATTTCATGCTGATCTGTATTTATTGTAATCACTACTTCTTAAATCAGACATATTTCAAGTTGTAAATGATGCTGCAGCAATGTACAACATCGTTTTTCTTAGTCCTCACCACCTTAAATTATAGAAATATTGTTGTCAACAACCATAAGAAAAAAACAAATGAGTTGAGTAAAAAATTGCCCTTGTCAGTAATAGGAGTACCATGTCAAAATGCAGAAACTTTCAAATTGTGGAAACTTGGCATATAAAAGTAACATAATGACTTAAATGTACGTAATACGCAACCATATCAGGTGGGGTACGGACAGGACACATTACCCAAACAATCTGCCTTCTATTTCCTATAATGAAATTGAGAGCCTTGTTCATAGAATTCAGGGCAAAGAAATAGGACTACAAAGATAATGGAACAATTTAAAACTTTAAAAGAATTCCTCCTATTCATATATGTTCCTATTTCTGTGCACTTATAATTTGAAAAAGGGTAAAATTTCACTTTGGAAGACCTACATAGCATTATAACAACACGTGTAAATGTTACATACAAGTTAAAATAAACAGGAAATTCCCTTGACACAAAAATCAATTATTTATTGTGAAATTTCCCACACTTGAGGAAGACTTCACCCAGATCACATTACATGGAAACCAGAAGGATCAGGGGGTACAAACAGGACACATTGACAAAGCCTGTTTTAAGTGCAAGGTCGATCAGGTCCTTTAGCTTGCCCCTAACTTTCATGACAGCACAATTGTGTACAATATGTATGTACATACATCTGACAAATAACTGCTTTGCTTCAGCTGTATTGCATCACAAATTAAAGTTTTTCTTACACCCACAATATTTTGAGAACCTGTTTGAACCTGCTGGATTGTCAGAATAATACTAGTACGTGACATCAAATAGTATAACTAAGGTCACAGTCTCCCAGGTCCATGGGAAGAGTTGGAATGTGGGAGAAGAGGGATTTACTTCTTTTGACCTGTGATCACTCAGTGATTAATTTTGAGGATTACTGCAGTGTATCTGCAGTTAAACAAGAATATCTTGTCCTGTCCGTACCCCCTTGTCCTGTCCGTACCCCCAGTACTCTTTTAAGCGGTATGGTTCATTAAGGGTCACAGTCTACATGATTCCTTTTGAAAGGTGCTTGTCATCTATGATTCAATGGCTCTGGCATTGATTCCAAGACCTTTTCAAAAGGTAGGTTGTTTGGTAAACATAAAAAATGTAGTTTCTGATGAGACCAACTGGGGATCATACTTTAAGTTTCTTAAATGACATGTATTTAAGTAGATTAACTCTCTAAATTAAGCAAAACATACCTCTTAACTTCCATGTGCTACTCCTTCAGAGTGTTGTACACAGTTTGTAACACATAAAATTATTTCAAGCACATCTCATGTGAAATTACTGTTCTGAATTAAATGAGGGGGTACGAACTGGACAGGGGTACGGACAAGACAATTTGGACAAACTTTTTCTTGTAGTTTTAGAAAACCTTAATAAAAGTTATTGTTATTGTGGTTCATAACAGTACTTGTAATGTTTTCAACATGTGGCAGAAAAACAGCCACATGTCTTGCTCAGTTCTGATGTTTATACAAGGGGTACGGACAGGGCAAATATTAGGGACATACCGTGTAGAAAGTTTTGAGTGCTAATTATTCAGAATATACTAAAATTTATATAAAGCAGGACTGGAGGTATATGTAAATGCCATTAACATGTTAGAAGAGAGTTCTTTGGAAGATATACGTGAGATTATTCAACTGACTGATGAAATATTGCTAAATTTGTAACAATAGGCCATTTTTCATGTTTTTCTGTCATACAGTGCTGCTTTCATGCAGCAAGTCAAGTTATGGCTCATTTTAAAGCTGCTTTTAATGGGATACTTGCAAAGCATGAAAACTAACAGAAATTTGCACCATATTCCATTCATCACATGTGGAAAATGTTACTTATTGCAAGTGCAAATTTGTAACGACGAAAATAGTCAGTATTCATTTACTCAAAGTACCAGTACAGAAAAACCGTTCAGCGGATCTTGCTCAAATTTGCAGTATCGAAAGTTCCTAATATCTTTTATTAAAAGGTAAGATGATAATGGCTGTAAGGCTAGCCATCTTCATGTATTTAACTTGTAACACATTTTTTTGGAAGTGGCACCCCTGATTGTGAATAAGGCGAATGCAAGCACAAAGCAGGTGTGAAATGTCCACCTTGGACAGGAAACCTGCTAGCCCAGTGGAAGCTGTTGAATTTTTATACTGCCTTCCTGCGTTCTGCAGAGCTGAGTTTAAAAGCTGTACAATATTGAACTTATTTTCGTGTAGGCTTCTATAAAAGTCTACTAGAATTATCATTAGTTGAAACAATTACTGGCAAGGAGAGTATTATAGATCGGACTGTAATTAGTTGCTACTCAGTTATTGGTGTAAAATAACTTTCATACAAGCAATATTTAATGTTTGATAAGAAATAATAAAAAGAACAATGAGAAGACGGGTCGATAGGAAGTCTTGTTAGATCGAAGGTAGGGACTTGATAAATGATCCTCCCTTTTTGGCAGCGCGATGTTTAAGATGTTGTGTTTTGCATGATCAAAAAACCCGGCTTATTTTGGAAGCTGAGTGTGTTGTAGGTTGTGATGTTGAATCAAGTCCCAGTTCAGTCGTATGCGCGTCTTTACTTTGTGCGGGTATTTTCAGTTCAAAAGGTGAATGCAAGAAAGACGACCGAATATAAAACACAAACTTACAGCTAACTCGAGAGGGGTAAACTACCGAACTTTTATTTATCTTTCCTAGGGGCGGATCCAGAATTTCAAAAAGGAAGCTGTTTCCATAAGACGCAGTTTGCACGTGCGAGCGTAAAATGAACAAAGCCTCGATTGAGGGGCTGTAAAAAACTTAAACTGTAGACAATTAACTGATATTTCATGGCATCTGGCAATCGAAATAGACATACATATTCTTCAGCAGCTTTGGAACTGTCTCAAAAATGATAAGAAAGTACCGGTGGAAAAGGGGGACGGCTGGAGCTCCTAAAGCCTCCTCTGGGTCCTCGTCTGAGCCCTGTGCGCTCTCATAGAGAATGTTTTGTAAGTTTAGTATGTGGATCAGGTCAGTCCAAGGCCACTTCTAGGTGAGAGTCAATATCAGCATACCTTTTACATTAAAGCGCTTCGCCGTGTGCTGTCTGAGCATGTCCATACGTAGGCAGCATGTCTCAGCTAGAATACGGGTACAATGTTTCGTTCCGCCGGTTAGATGGGCATCTCCCACCCCCGAGTCTTAGGGATTTTTGTTAAAGGGAAATATTGCGTTTGAAAAAATACCACGACGTGACTCTACTTTAATCCCATTGTGGTCTTTTACCATTTCAAAAATGGAACACAAATAACTTGCAGCAGATCAACACTAATCTCAAGACATATGGAAAGAAAGAAGCAGCAATTTTTGTATCTAACGGGCTCGTTATAGAACGATAAGCCTCGTCCACACGTTGCAACGTTCATACTGCTGCATATTCATTTAGGAAGAGTGGTCATGTCAGGACATATATGCCATTAAGCAATACGAGCGACCTTGCTTACCGTAATTCCAACGACCCTGCTCACAACAAACTACCACCACAGTCTCTGTACCACTGCGAGTGTGCGTTATTTAGTCGTTTCAGGAGAGTCACTACAAACGTGTTAATTTATCTGCGAAAGACTTGTAGGCCTTCAATATTTCTTTTGTTTTGGACAATTGGCAACCACTGGCATCACAGGTTCGTTAAATTTTCATTTTGTACCATTGTCGAAGCACCAACAGTCTCTTTTACATCCGGCAGTTTCGAAAGTAAATCAAACCTGCTAAGGCCCAAGGGCTGCAATTCGAATTACTGAATAACGTACTGTAACTTTGTGTATAGTATACCGGGGAGGTGATCGAAGACCACCTACTGTAATGTAACAATAGTTCCGTTAGGTTGTCAAATAGAAACTCCCTGGTTCAGTAATACAGACATAATGTAGTAATAATTTCCACTTAAGTACTCTACTGCACTTAGTTCGTATTTTCCCGCTTTTTGTACAGTGCTGTAGAAGGCGTTTGTTATTGTCTGGCGTAATGTGATAGAAATGATTTGATTGGTGGATTTCAAATCAGGGGTGATGAAGGTGTGGTTTTGCATGCATAATTGTTTGGGTGAACAAATCTATTAGTTGTTACAGAAAGGTTAATTACTTGTTAATTAGTGCTCAGAGGGTAGAATGGTTTTCTTAGTTAACTCTATTTCATCGAACGGGACCCGATCGCAAGTAAACGAGGATTGATTCAATAAAAAGCCAGACAAACGCAATATTTCCCTTTAATATTGGGGATCCGAGCAATTTGGTGAGAGATTTTATACAAATGTTAATTGAAAGTACTGCAATTGTTTCATTTCCTACACATGGAACAAAAATATAGAGGTTTTGTCCTTGAACAAGTTGTGGGTATACCGGGGTGTATGCCATCGCATTACCATATTTTTGGCCGAGGGGGAGTGGTGACGTCAGCATCTCAAACTAATTCCTACTCCGAGGATGTCTTGGCACTGACGTATGCCTGGTGCCTGCCGGTACCTGGTTCCTGGTGTCTGGTGCCTGGTGCCTTGTGCCTGGTGCATGGGATGAAATAATGAAATAACTCTGTGACCCCAGCCCGTCTGTCCTACCTCCTCAGTTGGTAAATCATACCTTCCATGCATGTCAGCATACTGTAATCAAAGCAAAGACGAATAAGGCAAATTATGAGGAAGTCTATTTTTATCCATAGAGTAGGATATAGGAACTAGAGTGCTCGAAACAGCTGTGATCACATGGCGACTCGGCCGCCATACAATTTGTACACACATACTCGCACACAGCATAGCTTCTTGCCTCCACCTATAATGGCGGACGGTTCCCCATCACTGATCTACATGAAGATCAGTGGTACCCATGCAATCACAACGGATTTACGCACGAGGTATTAGGAGTGCGCACTCTAGTTCCTATATCCTACTCTATGATTTTATCCAAGATGAATCATTTTTGCGTGTTCTGTACATTGAGCTCAAGTGATTTTCCCGCCCTAACGTGTATGGTTAGTTGATTCATAAAAGTATACTGACGTAATCGAGTTACTCTCAGACCCCTTACCTTTGTGTTCGAGACTAAAAGGCAATAGTCAGTCGCCCCAAAATTGCTTTGAAATATCAATATACTCTTGGAAACTGCTTTAATTTGCCTTACAAGTAACGCTTAGGATGTTTTTATCATGACCTTTACAAGCAAACGGTAAAGCAAGAGTTACTTGCCATGAATTTAACAATTCAGTAACAAAAATATTGTCATATGATCAAAAAAAGCCATTCATGAATTAGAATTGACTGCATTTTTCCATTAAATTGGCCATGTTACCAATTGAGGCGGATCCCATTTCAACCAGTGGTAGTATATTTTTCCTACAAGGGGAGACGCTGTTTCACCTCCCCCAAGTTAGCAGAGGCGACCTCCAAACCCAAAATTTCTGGGCCGCTTCGATGTGTAAGGGTTAATGCTGAAGGGGAGGGGAAGTGGAATTACAGCGATTGCTCCCTGTATACTTTTGCCTGATAATCTTTCAAGGACATAGGAAGTGATTTAATATCTCGGCCGAAAAAGTAGTGATAAACAAATTCAGCTTGAAGTTCCCTTTCCTCCTTGCCTCACACTTTTTTCCTCTTTAATTTGTTCCTCAATCCCTCCTTTTAGTCCTCTGCTTTTTTTCTGAAACTCTACCTGCTCGGCTCAGTCTTTCTTTCCTAGATCTTTCATCCAGACTTCTCAACCTTTTAATTCCGGTCCCCCTTTTTCCTCCCCAATCCTTTCCGTCCTCCCTTGCAATCTGCAAAGTCAAGTTTACTCAATCCCTGTTTCATCCACTCTCCACTCGCCTTAATTGTCCTTCCCATTCCATCTTTTTATCATTCCTAGCCCTGCCCTCCACAGCAGTAGTCCCCGAGTCGGTGTTTCCCTCTTTTATCTAGCAAGCCAAATTCTTCCTCTTCCTTCTTCTTTCCATTCATCAATAATCCCTATTCTTACTTTTCAGACGCTATATATATATATATATATATATATATATATATATATATATATATATAGGTCGAAATGCTGCGGAGCACCATAGAAATGTGTAGGTCGATAAAGGTAGTAAAAGCTGCTTGAAAGTTTGCGGAAAATTCCCCGACGTTTCGGGTATAAAACCTTCATCAGGTGGCAAATTGCAACTGAACAAATATAGAGAAAATACACGTTAAAGTAAGGCACGTACAAACCGGTTGTTAAAGAAGAACACGGTAGAAAAACGGCTATATGGAGGCTGAGTAAAACTGGTAAAAGGTGATTTCTAAAGGAGGGAGTTAAAAAAGGTCCATCCTAACGTTAAGAACGTGTGGAGAGAGGGTTTCGAGCTTCGTGATAAGCCCGTTTTCGGCAGTTAGACGATCACTGTCAGAACCTCTGCACATTATAGCGGCGGTAACGACCAAGTCCTTTATCGAGCACTGTGTTGGGGGATTGAAATTTTTGGCTACGGGATAACCTTGAAGGTTTTGTTTGATTGACCTAAGGTGTTCAGTGACTCGGTTCGCGAGGCGATGTTTGGTCTGTCCCACGTACAGACAGTTGCAACATCCACAGAGTAAAACGTGAACCACATTCGTGGAGCCTAGTACAAATAAGTGTTAGTTAACAGTAAATTTGTTGCCATTTGGACTCAAAATGTTAATGAGGGTGTTCTTACCAACCAATGGGCATGTGTTGCATCTACCTTGGTTACAGGGGAATGTTCGTGGGGTGTTTTCCGTGGGCTGTAGTGGATGGGAAACCCGAACTAAATGATTAGAAAAATTCTTTTCGACTCTGTAGGCCGTAATGGAGGGGGGGGGGTTCAGGGAAAAAGTCACGGGTTGAAGATCTTGCCGAAGGATCTCTACATTCTTGTATATGGCATGTATGATGGGGCGTACCGATGGGTGATATAAAATTACCAAAGAAAAGCGTAGATTGGTAGACATATTGCCAGGTCTTTTTACTCGAAAAAAAGGTTTATCGCACAAAAATTCACGTTTGTACATATGATAATGTTCAACGTGCAAAGAATACTCAGGCAAACAATTGATTTCTCTCTTTCCTTAATTTATTGGTTTTCTTGTAGTTAATATTTCCAGTATAGAAAATACCCTTTTCCAAATAGCAATTTGAAAGAATTATGGGACAGAGTTGTGGTGTGCCTCATTTTTGTCAATCGCATTTTATTGTGTCCGAAAAGTGACGGACACCAAAATGTTATCCCACAATCCTTTGCAATTGCTTTTTGGAAGAAGGGTGTATTGTCAAAACTACAACAATTTTGAATCTTTTGTGTTATCTTAATCCCGGATACCGAAATGGACTATTTGTGCCCCATCAGCTCTTACACAATCCGAAGTGGTCCTTACAGTAACAGCATCAGCTAGGGGCGGATCCGGAATTTTACAAAAGGATGCTACCTTTGTCAGGGCGAAGTTGTGACATTCGGGCGTCAAATGTGTGAGACTTCTAATGGGAAGGATTTGAAGTAATTTTAAAATGGGTGCTGTTATATGATGTTTCTTGGCAACTGCCAATCCAAATATGTACACATGTATACAAACATTCTCGTTCATCACAGGAAAAAGGTGTGTGACCATTGCGATTTCGGAATAGTACCATCAGGCCAATGATTAAGTGAAAGAACAATGAACACCTGCCAAATTTGGTGCAAAATTGGTTAATTTACAAATACATGAGTTCATACTAAATTTGTGTTCTTGTGACTATCAAATTTCTCCATACATCATCCAATAAATGTAGTTAAATAAACTTTTTCACTTGAACCCGTTTCCAGAACACAAATTACCATGGACTAAGGTCATTAAGGGGGCCCCAGGGTTTGCCAGACAGGTGACCAAGCTTCCCGATAGACGAGACAACAACCTAAAGACCATACAGCGTGACTGGTTGCTAAAAAGATGTAGAAGTGAAATTTTCGGCCCGCCGAATGTGGGGTTTCTATTGAAGAAATTTTGAAAATGTGGGCTATCATTAAAAAAAATTTGACAAATGTGGGGTTTTACTGATGGTCATTAGAAAAATTTGTGTTTTTATTTAGGGATGTGCCCTAATTTAGAACAAATGTAAATATATCGTCGACCCCCCCCCCCTACTGGTCGTAGGTTACTGGGGACTACAATGTTATCCATACCTATAACTTGAGCAGTACTTTAGGAGAAACTGCCTAGTGATTTTCGGAATTGAAAAGAAACGAAATAAGAACACGGACGCCATATATGGTTTCTGACATTGCATGACAACACTTGGATGACCCCAACCGACATTGACTGCCCTCACGATGTTGGGAAGAAACATCCCGCGACAACGGTAAATCTAAGGAGATAATTGTCAAACTTTTCAACTACGAAGGAGGAATTTGCTGAATCGTCAAAAATTGAAGGATGTGGTTATATCATCGAAAAGGATCTTACAAAAACAAACCAACAAATTTTCCATAATACAAAGAATCGCCCTCTTGCCAAGTCTGTGTGGTTTCACGACCTTAATACAATTGCACTTATTAAGAAGAATGGATCAAAGTTACTAAGAAAATTTTGGGCCAAGATGATTTGAAACGACTTTAATGAATTGGTCATTTTCCTGTATTGTCCAAAGAACTCAATACCTTACTCAGATGGCGAGTCCTCTCTTTTCCATCTAAACAGCAATAGCTTGAGTAAGAACTTAATTGATAGAACTTTTTAGAGAAACATGATTCAGTAATTGCATGTCTCCACTTATCCATTAAAGCATCTATAAGATGGTTGAATGTCACAGGAATAATAAAGAGGTGGAGTGGGTGTTTAAATGTTCATGAGGAGCTACAATTTACTGTGCAAACACATATTAGTCCCTTCATTGATGTTATCGAAAGTACTTTTAATTTCTTAGCAGTATTGTCAGTAATAGTTTAAATCGCTACAACTAAACCTACATTAGTCAGTGACAGATCTGCCTCGTCAATCGACAACATATCCACCAACAATGCTCATAATTATTGTGTATCAGTGGTACAAATTTCTGATCATATCACCGATCAATTTCCAATTTTCCTTAGCAAAACCTTTTCCAAAGAAGTCAATTCTAGTTTAAATCTTTATTGCTTCCTTCGGACATACTGACTAGCAAATAATGTCTAAAAGGCAAGATTACAAGGATGACGTTTGTTGATAGGCATGGTTTTATCATTTACCTTGATTTGTCTGTTGGCAGGCATGGCATCTAAACTTTTCACCGAAATTGCATCAAATGAAACATTCCTGGGCCATTTAAGAGTTCTATTTGAGACATCATCTCAAACTGAATCAGGCCCGTAGCTAGACAAAGTACTGAATGGGGCAAAATAGCTTGGGGACGTAATATTTTCTTAGGTCCGAGACGAAACAGTGCATTAAGGCGATTGCAAGTTTGAATTTTGTAGGGCAAACATTTTTCCGGGCCCTTCGCCGCCCCCTGCCCCCCCTTCGTTACGGGATTGATCTGAATATTTTTCAACACCCAAGATATTACCATTTAAACACGGCTCATTTTGTCATGAAAATAGTCACATCATCGGGACCTGCGATATTATCTGAATTGATAGGTGGTCACAGACAAATGAAGTGAGTACCACATTATATTCTGATAAATAACAGATAAGGATGGATGTATGAACCTTGACAAATCTAAGTTTCGAATTAAATTCACTTACATAGAGTTCATCCCATTTTGTGGTTATATTAGTTTAAAAGTATGTTGTTGACGTGCAAGTTAAAAAGGATCTTTATCTAGTATTCTGGTGGAAATTCGATTGTATCCGTGTCCTATACCAAACACGTTAGAACGGGAAGTATTCTGTTACAATTTTTTCTTTGGTTTTTTTTCACTTTTACGGAACAAGTTTTGCTGCATTTACTATACCATGGATACATCGTGGGCATTGGATTATACTGTCTCCACAAAACGTTCTGACGTTATGCTCTTTATCATAAAAACTTGTTGTACTTATACAATAAGTACATCATAGACAATGAAGGTTTGTTATTTCTGTATACCGTTTGGAGAAACTGGCAACCCAAACTCATCCAAGGTTACCAACAATAAGTCGAACATAATTTTTTTTTTTTTTTTTTGGTTTTGGCGGTTGAGTTCTCGTCACGTCTATAATCACAGTGTACCACCTGAGCGTAGTTTCTTCTGTGCATTAAATATTTCTTTTGCTTTTTCATAAACTAGAACATCAAACGCTAACAGTTTTCTAGCGTCTTCGTCCTCCATCAACGCACGTTTCGCTTTTTTCCTTATCTCACGTTGCCCAGTATCATTGAGATTTTCGTATGTTCCCTTGTTAACGTGACTGCCATAACACTCTTTAACAAATGGTAGATTGTACATTTCCTCCATCATTTGATAGGTGGTTAACATATCCTCCAGTAATCCAACAAAAGACAAGTGTTTGTCGAGATTATGAATGATTTCATGGACTATTGTGTCATTTGAAGGCCATTTTTGTTCAGGAATATTCCTTGAAATCATCTTACATTTTGCTTTTCCGCTTTTTGTCATGTCCATTCTCCAGATTCTATGGAATGCCACCCACACTGGCGAAGCAGTTGTTTTCAGCCATTCTGTTATTGACATGTTTAATGCTCTTCGATATCCTTTGTTAGGAGCTCCTTTCCTAGCTGCTTGCCTTGAAAAGAAGTAAAAAGAAACTGCTCTTTCGTAGGGCTCTCGAAATATGGAAAATGTTGAGCAAATTCTCTCAAGATTTATATCATGGAAGAAATCGCAAAGTCCTACTGTGTTGTGTCCCTGTATTACAGGTTTGTAACTGATATTTTTGTAGTACGTAAATTTCCCATAAGCTTCTTGCAACCTGTCACATGAGATACTTCCTCGTTGCGCCGGGGGGAAATTCAACTTAGGCTGCAAATCATTTAAGCATTTTTCAACGGAAGAGCCACCCGCTTTTTGAATGTGCCAAAAGTTTATAATTGCCGATTTAAAATCGTCACGCCTCTCTGGATACAAGTAGTAGTTAGGTAATGTGTTACAGCTGTTAAGTTTGGGATGTACAATGCTGCATTCATTGTTCTTCCTGCTTGCTGTGGCCATCTTCCTGGCACTGACAATAAAATCAAAGATTTGTTGTATAACATCTTAATAAAATCGCAATTTTCGCTTATGGCACCAACAATCCCAGTGCTGACAATTGTTTCATATATCTTACTGTGGGTATACATACAAATATTCACTCTGAAAACGTCCGGTTCAGACTTAAAGTGAAACCGGTCAAATGGGCACTGAACAAAAATCTGTTCAAAAATTTGACCAGATTTGGTTCATTTTGAACAGAAAATGGTTAGTTTTGAACCAAAACTAGTCAAATATATTTTTCTGTTAAGTGCCTATTTGATCGGTTTTCGGTTCAATTTGAGCCGGACGTTCTAGTGTGTATTGACAGCATGATGCATTGGAAAGTGAATAAGTGCGGAGAATCTTGTTTAAATATTAACGGAGGAAATTTATGTTGGACAACAGGGGCTGCGATGAACAGTTCACGAGGATGAACACGTGAACATAACCTATTCGTATAAAGATACCTACATAACGTAAATATAGATATCTGTACACGTAAACGTGAACGTATGAGTACATTTTTGTCTGAGGTTGCTATAGATTTGGTAAAAAGTGCAGGGCAAAAAGAAGGGTGGTGGCTGTGATCATCAAGTGATCATGATGATAACACCGTTTCGTGGCTGAACATAACATCAAAATAGTAAATTCGTTGACAAATATTGAGGGTGAAAGGTATTAGGTCACCCTCAACCACATTTAATGGGAGTAATAATTCCATATCCGAATCACCATTCTCTCACCTGTATTAATTGCCTTTGAAAATAAGAAAGAGAAAAAAATTAAGTTAAAAGAGCCAAAAATAAAAGAATACAATGCTACAGTGTTGTTAGAGAGTATTGCTGGTCAAGCACACTCTCTTAAACATCAGTAAAATGCTTAAGTTGATTTGTGAGCCAAGAATGGGTGGAAATTCAAAAACTAACATTTCCAAGGATAACATTTTAAAGGATGTGCCATTTTGTCTCCATGAGTATGAGCTCAAACATATATATTTTGCTTTAAAAATGAGCAGGAAGAGTGATTCTAAGCTGCTGATTTTAGGGAAGTAAAACAAAACTGCGTTGACAATAGTGTTACAGAATTTCTACCCTTAAGGCTGTGGTGGTAAAATTGATGAGGCTATTGACGAATGTCTGATTGAAAATCATAAAAATTATTATGTGACAAGAAAATTTCAGAAGATATAAAATATTAAAAGTATCTATTTGCCCAAAGAAGATTGTAGGTAGAATAGTCAATATTTGCAAACATTTAAAGATATGTCTGTGGCATGTTTAATATAAATTGACTAATAAGTCATATAATTTTTGTCGTGTGGGAAAAATTTTGTTAAACTGTACCATAATAGAAGCTCAATAATTGAGTCAAGTCTGTATCTAAAGGCACAACATGAAAGATTGGTACAGTACAGGTTATGACACTTCGGCTGTGCTCGAGTCCATTTCGTCCAAGTTCTAGATGATTTCGAATCCTGTGGTCCCATTTCTCTCAATAATTGAGTCAATAATTGGCTCAATAATTGAGTCAAGTCTGTATTTAAAGGCGCAACATGAAAGATTGGTACAGTACAGGTTATGACACTTCGGCTGTACTCGAGTCCATTTCGTCCAAGTTCTAGATGATTTCGAATCCTGTGGTCCCATTTCTGATTGTTTGTGCAGTATACTCTCGAGTCCACAGCAATTTCGATTCCAAGCACCCACAATTGTATCAAAGCTCTTTTTGAGTTATAGAATCCTAACTCTAGTCAAAGTTCCAGTTGAAACCCAGCTGACTACAATAAATTGCTTTCAACCGGTGATTGACCAACTGGTTTAAACGGGGTGATACAGCTCTCACCTGAGTTACACTATGCTCATATTAAAAGTTTTTGCCTCTTAATTGTGCCCAACGTCTATATTAGAAAAGCGGGATGTAATTGTGTTTGACTAAAAAAGATTATCACTGGACAAATCCATCTGGGTCCAGTTGAATCAAGTTCACAGACGCAATCCTTTTTGTGCTGCTTATTGTGGCAATTTTCCTAATACACACGATACACGCACGTATTACATTACCCAACTAAACGTGAGACGGTTCATTACCAGCAAAACAAGAGAGACCCAAGCCAGCAGTGAAATATTCGCCAAGGAACAAAATAGTGACGCTACAGAACAATTGCAATTCCTAGTCTTAAAAGATAAGGGACATATCACATTTGCTCCAGTTTAGCCTTCTTCACCATAACGTACACCTGAAAAATTATTAAGGTGAATATGCATGTAACATAAAAACTGCTCAGGATCTTTCGTTGCCGTTCCCACTATCATCCGACACAGTTAGCTCGACAGACTACCTCAGCCCTAAATATTGTGTGTGAATCTAAAACATTGAACTTAAGAAACAAATCACTCTATTTGGCTAGTATGCCAAAAGGAGCTGTCCACTGATCGTGGAAATTCCAATAACTTGTAAATATGGAAGCTGTCCTCTATTAAAACCTGAATGTAGTGTATCAAACTCGATGTTTATACCTGATGAGTGCTGTGCCATTCTGCACTATTTTCAGACAGAGTAATTTGCACAATTGATTAATTTTAAGAAACAAATTACCAATCGTAAAGTAAGATATAGCACATTACACTGTAGTCGATATGTCACTTCACTAGCAAAACCAGCAGTGTCCTCGGCTGCCAACACTTAGGCAAACTTTACGTAGGTTGTATGGTAGTTCCTTTGAGGTTGTACCTTGCAAGGGTGTGGGAAGTTGCCTCTGCAATAAGCGAATACTGGTAAAAACTATACATGAGAAAAAGTTCCGTATAGTTCTATGAAAATATTCCCACCGTAATTCAGAACAGTATCTTTAGAGTTTATATAAAGTTTCTTAAGAAGTGTACTTTTGGGTTCTTGTCTATAGACCTTGTAACAGAAGTTGAATTTACGCAATATTTTATTTTGCTGCATAATTCATGCTGAATTAACATGAAATTCAAAAACTACAAGTATAAAATTCTTTAAATGTTTTACAAATACATTCTTTGGAGACTTCATACATTCTCAGAATCTCTAGAGTTCAGGAGTGCTGAACCAACACTGATATTAAATATCAGGTAGTGTGATATGTCTGTTTACATAGTTCATATACCGAGTTACTACACAAAACAATAAACAAAGATGAATAGCCTACATTGAATTTGCATAACAAAAATCTAGCTTTAGATCTAGACATTGAAGCAAAGTGTTAATAAAAAGGGTACTCTGGTATTGTAAAGAGACTGATTTATAACTACTATCTCAACGTCAAAATGCAGACTAGCTGGCGCAGCCTAGGCTAGTCGGTAGTACTACTAGCAGAAGGTAAGTAGGCCCATGGGATACAATGCGCTAACTTTGAGCTTAGCCCAGTCCTGAGTAAAACACCTGCAGTGTGTGATCGGCCAACCGTTGTAGCGCCGAAAGTCATACACAGGCCTTTACTGCCTACTGAGGTCTATACTTAGCCATGACACTCCTACTATACTGTAGCGTGGGCAGGCATGGGCAGAATACTCAAAAACCGAGGTTCGAATAACTGACAAAACAGCAGGTTAATTACATGGATGCCGCATGATTTATTAGCAAACACTCACAACCAACAAGGGCAGACAAGAGACTAAAACTGCCTACACTTTAAATGCATTGAACTTTGATTTTGAACTATATAAGTACTGCACTAATAGCAAAACCTTGTATTTAATTTCCATACTTATATACAAGATGTTACTTCCAATGAATCAATACATGTACGTTTTTGGATACATCATAACTGTTCTTTCCGAATCAAAACACAAAGTTAAAACTCATGGGATCTCCACTTCAAAGTCGTGGCTGCCAAGTACCTTGGCAGCCTGTTACTGACGTCTACTTCCTTGTTGAGTTATGAAAGTTTAGTTGCCCAACAGAAATTGACTGACGGATTCCTACTGATTCTACTGGTGGATTCAGGTACCCTTACATCTAAGGATCGGTTAACCTGGTTATCTGTAAGGTGTCATTCGATTAAGATGAGAATTCTTTAACGTACTACGAGGGTTCTTTACATCTCGGAATTGGTATACAACCGACATGTAATTGTCATCCATTTTTGCCTTCAAAACCATGAGGGCTAAGTCATTGTACAATTGTTGGGAATATCAAACCACACTTAGTAACCAAATTGTCAAAAAATTTTGTTTTGCGGTCATACCCTTCCGTCTGGTTTTTTTCTGGCTTTACTATTAAAATAATCTGCGTCAAGGAATGCTCTTCTCAAACAAGTATGTAATTTAACAGGAAAATCACTCTGATACAAGGCTGATAGGTATTAAATGTACCAGTAGGTCTCTCATATGTAACAGAATTGTGGTATGAAATCGTGTTGTATGACTTTTAGTGTTATATACGAATTCCAAATGACTTAAATAGTTGCCCCATTCGTCATTTGTAGTAGCAAAAGTTCGAGCCAATTATAAATTCATTGTTCGATTTAATTAAATGCTCTACTGAACAGTCTACTGAGGATGGTAAGGCAGTAGTACGGGTTCAAGAGGTGGCATGGCAAGCTACAGACAGGGACTTTATGTTGTTTCACAAAATTGTAAATGTACAATCAACCACTGCTGTAGCTCTTTGATCGGGCATAGGTCAGTAGTATCAGCAAGTAATAGTTGAAAAAGATTTCAAAGCTTTCACCCTGCATTACGAAAATGAAGGGCAACTGTACAGTCGATGCATGATCTGAAGCTGTCTGTTTGCTCAGGCATATCCAGGCTAAATCTGAGTTTAAGTCAAGGTAGGTGAACTTGCGATTAATGAAGTAAAACCACAAAACTGTTGACTCTATGGACTCTCTTCAAACAACACAATAGACATTTCGATACAATCAGCATACTCAGGTCAGTACAAAGTGTGCAGGAAAATGAACAAACAGCTCATGAAATATCCACACTAAACAAGTGAATCAAATAATCCCCGGCCATTCTCAGCACACTGCTAAGTACACCTAACACTAGGTAATTTTGCGGGTGTGATAACTACGATTTATCTGGAGACTTTCACGTAATCAGTAAGCATTTCCATAAAATAACCTATGTGTTGAGCCTTATTTACAGTTCTTCCAAAACCAAAAGGCCTTCCTAAAGGGTCCCACGACAGTATTCTGGAAACTTTGAGATCATAATTTGTGGACACACAATTTTATAATTTGTTTGTCCCCACTCCAACTCCCTACATAAAACACTTTGCATCATGAATAGTTTGGATAGTTCCCACTAAAATCGATAAAATGTAGGTTCACCCTTGAGTTTATGGTAAAGAGGTTTCTTTTTCTTTCCACTCAAGAACAGACTTTACGTATAATGAGGTCTATTTTTTGCTCTCCCCTTACATTATTCAGCCTAATATTCATTAATTTAAAGGAAAAGGCTAAGCCCGGCCCTCTTTAGAAGTCTGATAATTATTAGTAGCCACTGTAGGACTTAATGAATTTTTTTTGACGTTTGAAGTTTTCTTGTTTGTAAATACACCCTGCTACCTCCAAATGGATTCTCCCCTTAGTTAGATCAGAGACCCTGCTACAAACACATGGGTCCTCACCCAGTCAACTCATTAGCACCTTTGTCGTTTGCTTTTACTCTTTTACTTGCACTCGTTACTTAGTGGTTTCCTACTTTTTGATCTTGTATACATATTTAGCACTTTTGCACTTTTTGGGGTGGTTTGTGTCTCCCTTGTTGGCTTTTCAACTGTTGACTGTGCAGTCTGTAATGGTATTTTTGCCTTTTGGGAGTTTTTTACTGACGACTGAAGACTGAAGACTGCTTAACATTGATCATTGTTTGTGTTACTGCATCCGGTCCAGTACTCTTAACAAACCACTGGATAGTCAAGACTTGATAGTAACGATTTGGTAGTAATGAATCTCTCTGGGATTTTCCTTGTCCTAATAAGGATTTACGCTCAGGCACAACAATAATGGCGCTGAGTAAACGGCAGACTTATAGTGGAGTTCAAAATTGAGAGTACGAGTACATAGCCCAAAGTACTAGTATGAGTACGAGTGCATAATGCATTAGTACGAGTAAGAGTACACAATTTCGTGAGGGAAAGAGTACAAGCACGAGTACAAAACACCTGAGTATATGTACGAGTAAGAATACACAACTCACGAGTACGAGTACAATTTCATAGGTTGTTATATTATGAATTGATCACAGCTTCGTTATCACCCTTTTGTTACATATGTGGAGCAAGAACGACTGTATGTAAACACACAATATGAGATACCTCTGTTATAGGTAGGCCTTTACCTCAAACTCCGCAACCCTCAACCAGAGCACCGACTGACGCAGATCATGATAGCAAAAGTAGTTCTGAGATCGCACAAACTGCGTATCTACAGTGAACCCACATTTATCTGATTTTATGGATATCTTTCTGACTTGAGGCTGAAACTTTCCCGAAAGCATGGTGAAGGGATTAATCCACCCGCCAAGGCTGACCACCTCTCTCTTTCTGAAACTGATGGTACATGTAATCAATAATCATGAATAGAAACTACTCTATGCACTGAGTAATGGAAAGTATTCAACTGTTCATTTGCTAGTACCCGTTTAGCAACTTGTTTTCTTTTTTCTTTCTTCGCAGGAGGGAAACACCTGTTAGCAGCTTGCATTACAGGAGGTTCATTGATGGTATCAATTTACCAGTAACCAAATTTTTGCCACCAGGTATGTCGCTGAAAATATCGGCATACTTCAGGAGACGGCTTTTAACCTTGTCTTTCTGTTCCACTAAAAGATGAGTATCATCAAAATTGATGTTGGGCAAATTGAACTTGTGCAGCATACCTATGAGCCTTATGAAAATACAAGTGTTTCCAATCTTTGCACTTAAGATACTAGAATTGTGTACTGACATGCCTCGAAATCTTGTTTTGAATCAAAACTTCGTTCCGTAAGCTTGGATGAGGTTCTATCAACCCTACATAATTGTTAGGCCCTGCATGTTACTGTGTGGCAGCAGTTCTCTCAATTACTACACATTCGGATTCAGACGGTACATTTGAGGATACTTGGAGCAATACATTTGCGCAGTAGGGAAACTTTACATTTTGACCACGCACAGTGGGAACCCATGGTCAGGTTAATATTAAAGTGATATAAAGTAAGAAAATCCCATCCAATCATTACACCATGATCTGTTGCATCAAGAACTGTTTGGGAGAATTTCGTTAGGACTAAGTAAAGTGGTGACTTTATTAGTACCTGGTTAATCTATAGTTTCAGCTGTTACAAAGGTTAAGATAGACGTTGACTTATTAAGCCTTCTTTTTCTAGGCACGGTTGTTTTTCATAAAGAAAGCATCCAAGTATTACCTTGCTCTTCAGCTTTGAAAGAGGAGCCAAAAGAGAACATCATGGTAAAATGTCCACATTCACATTACGATAACATGAGATTATGGGGCAGAAAATTAGGTTCTAACGTTTAATGAAAAACAAAAGGGCGATCAGTAATGTAAGGTAATGATGTCACGTGTGCTTGTTTCATGTTTGCCTGAAGTTAAGAGGGTGATAATTTATTTGCCAATATCTCGAAAACCGCAAATTGCATTTCAAAGAAACTTTCACTAGACTTAGACTGCTTCGAACATAAACCCTTCTTTTAAGCTCTGTCTTACAAACGTTAGCTCTGAACAAGTACAAATAATGGCATCTACAGTTTTGCCATATTAGACAATAGTAGCGAAAGACATACTTTCATTATTTTGGTGTGAGGTGTTTAAATTCATCTGGGTGATATATTCTGTCCTAAGCTTTTGACTTTTTTTCAGCTAGTAGAGAACCCTGTTAGTAGCTGGATCTACTTTGCCTGTTCCATGTAAGGAATATACGAACCTCCTTCTGACAAGTTAGCTCTGGTCCTATCAACCAGTTCGTGACCGTAGCTGGAGGAGTTTTGCATACATGGTCTTACCTTACTTTTTCCCTTTTCTACTTAAGCTTTGGTTATCATAAATTTTGTTACTCTAACTCTGGTCTAGACTAGGTAATACCTGAATAGCTATAAGGACTGTTACTTTAACTATATTTTCATTGCCACGAAAATCGATACTGCTCTCAGAAGTATTGTAACGACAACGATGCGCAATATCTTACCTCTAGTTTGGGTCATATTGACAGAAACGTCTAAATCAAAGTTTCTATTTGATTATCAAAGTAGGTTCTTGTCTAGTAAATATATTCATTTATTTGACTCAGAAGAGGTTTGGATTGAATATTCATTTGAGGCGGACGGATTTGGTTAGCTTCATGTGCTCACTCTAAAGGACTAACAATAGTAAGGAAGTGACAGATTCGTTGCCCAATGCTCATATACCTTCAGCTACAAGAACTAAACTAACCCATCAACAAATCTTCGGAAACATTCCCCTGCCAGGCAATTTTATTATTCTCTTGGAAAGTTTCACTAACCAATCTGACTATTTCCATACAATGTAACTTGAGGCTCGTTTAGGTAACGGGTTATAGCACTTATATAGCTTTGAAAAGAAGCTACGAAATTCCTTTGGCGATAAACTTCCGACATCCTATGGACTTGTTCATAGTCTGCCTTAATATCATGTTCAAAAAATCTCAAAACGAAAGGAGGCTTGGTTGGCCGAACGAGTTGGCAGAAATTGGGAACGGTTTGAAATCACCGGAAACCTCTTTAACTGTGGCACCATTGTGAAAAGTATTTAGAACCATCCCCAGTAAATACAGAGGGTAATATTAACAGAAAGGAAATGTGATTAAGAGTAGCCTTCCACTCCTGGAAATTTAACAGAACTTAACATACTGTAAATTAGTCACAACCCTCCATTTTACCCCTAGATTTAAGAGGGATTATGAGGTGCATATTTCATGTTTACACATTTTTCAAGCAAAATCCTCTGTCAACTTGTAGGTTCTTAAATCTGCAAGCTAGTTTACGGATTCGAGGCCATTGTAAGAAGCTAGTGGCATTTTCTGCAAGACTTAACATAAGAAAGTCCAGCTTCTCTCATATAGTTGTCAATGAGTGGAAAAGTGTGCTTGACTGGGTTGTTAACTCCACCTCAGTTCACTGCCTCAAGATTAACATTGGCATAACTGGGCATGCAGTAAGGTGTGTACCGGAAGCCCAGGAAAAGGAAGAAGGAATTGCTGTTCAGGAGAAGGAAGGGACACGGGTGTTTTAGCAAACTAAAACAGCTTATTAAGCTTAGAAACGTTTCCCCTACTTACATCCACTGATTGTTTTATCATGAAGTTTGTCCCAGGGCCGTAAATGTTCTTGGGAAATATGAGTAGCCGACACTTACCGTGCTGTTATAAGTCCTGTTAACTTACTACTGCTCTAAACCTTTTGGAACTTATGAGTGATATCTGGAAGCCCTACAGGGTCACTGAAGTTAAAACTCAGATATTGGTATGTACCTACAATGAATCAGTATTTATTAAGTTCCACTACACTCTTATCTACCTTTTAGGACGAAAAGTATGTGTAAACACATGTTAGTGTATGGGCTTTTATTATGACAGAGCCATTCTGGCCAAAGTGCGTGCAATCAATGACATGAGTTTTTACTGTAGTGATGATTGTCACAGAGATCAACGCTGGCACTATCCTATTTTAGCTGTATACTGGAGCAAATCCTTTGCTTAGTTCGGAAAACAAAGTTTCCCAAATGTGATCATTTGCTCCTTTCCTTACTTATGCCTTTACGCATCTCAGTCAAACGGCACCAAAGCCAAAGAAAAGGGATTTTGTGTATGATGTGGTTGGATGTATTCCTACGTAGGGCACAGAGGCCGACAGGACCTTGCAAATTATTTTTTGTACGGTACGAACGCCATCGCCAACATGGCAAGCACCATGACCTCTGCAGTCTTCGTTTAATTTCATGCAGCAATGATATGGTCTCATAGATAAAGGGCCCCACAACGGGAAAAAATGCCGTGGGCGCCGCGAGATTAAACCAAGAGGTTATAAGTTGAGGCGTAAAACCCTATTTAACTCAAAGATAATGGAGCGATTCTGGGTGGTGAGAGGTTGCAAAATTGGTTATTTTTGTCATTGCACAAATTTAATGGGCTGATTGGTTTATACGTAGAAAAGGAGAGGGGCCTGATCAGCTGGATGCGTCATTTTATGGAGTAGGGAAACTTCATGACTACATTTGACGTAACTAAGCCCTTATCAATCATAAAAGAGAGCCAACATAATCTTCTTTCTGTTTTTAAATAGAAAAACTGCATGTGCTTATAATAATACTATAGTTTTTTTATATTTACAACAGACTCATAAGACTCGTCTTGGCGCGAATAGTTTTATAGAAGCTGAATGGGAAAGTTCACCAGGTCTGCACATGTATTACGCCAGATTACTAAAGCTGTACCTTGTTTCTGCAAGGTACGCCATTCGAAGGTAGTTATAGCAAATCTCACCTGTGTTTGGTTTGTGACAGAGCACTTAGTAGAATCTGTGCCGCTTATTGAATATGAGACTTATGGGTCATGTCAAAAAAACTTTTACCTAACTTTGCAAGAGATGGGGTAGCCTTTTTTTGACAATTCATTCTAGTGCTGGTATACTCTTCTTGAGCTAAATGTTCAGATTTTCCTGCAAATTAAAACCAGTCTTCAAACCTTGCACCAATTACAGATTGGTGCTATTCTGAAAAGCCTACAGTTTACAAGTGAAATCAACTTCATATTGGACGACCAAACTCCTTTGCTTCATTTTTGTAGATCAGAAGTTCTCAAGTGTTAAGGGCCATTTCTACTCGAGGTCGTATTTTAGATTTATTGTAGTAACCAGAAATTCATAAAAAACTTGCTTCTTATAAAAGTCTGGCCTCCCCGAATATTGCGTGGGCCTTTTTATGACATCCACAGGTCCCAAATGGCCCATGGTACACTATTGGATAATAAAGGTTGTAGAGAGCAAACCTACAAGGCTTATATGCTTCTGGTTCTGTCACATTTCTATATTTGCATAGAAATACCACAACAAATGTATGTACATTTAGTACATACCAAATGTGTATACTCTGTTTACTATTTTAGATACGGCTGCAATTGAAGAGTGAGGTTGGTGCCAAAAAGAATTCATATAATACAAGGAACTCATTCAAACTTTACTTGCAGTGGTGCTAGGTAACATCTCATCAAGAAGCACATTTTTATTGCCGTTAGTCCTGATGATGTTGCTTCTTTTGAGTGCTTGGGCATGGTCTTTTGGATCAAGTTGAAGTGCCCCTGCACGTTCTGCAACAAAGATTACCAACTGCAGAGAATATTGGAATAGATCATTTGTCAAAAGTTTGTGTGGAATGAAGGGATGGCTCCATTAAATTTAAACTAATCCATCAATAGCTTATCGGGTCCAATGCCCATTGAGTACATGCCTGGAGAATAAATATTGTGATTTTGTTGTGTAGAATACAACAGAAATGCTGGGATATCGAATAAATATGGATAAAGATTTTTTTAATGCCGCAATAGCTGAGGTGGAACACTTCGTTGAATATGACGTACTGCTGAAATAATTGGGAAATGGTAAACAAGAAAGGTGGTTTCACATAAAAGGGAATCATGTTGGAAGACAAGGAATCATGCTGGAAGACAGTGAAATACCACACACTAAGAAAGGAACAATCCAAACAGATGAACCTAATATCGTAATATGCCAGAACATGGTATATTGTCGCAATGTGTTAATGATGCATGAACAATAAAGAACTTTTAAATGGAGTGCTTGAGAGTGAGTCTTCACCTACAGGAAAATCTAAGTGGCTATGCAGTGCAAACTACCATCAGAAGGCTGAGTTGCTACCAGTTTCTCTGCAAACCTAGGGATGTGGACTATACATGTATGACTGGACCTGTGTTTCTTCTTGACAAAACCCTTCAGAGTGGTTAACTTGGGGGTTCATTGGAGCATAAAGAACTGCGCTATTGAGGATAAAGTTTTCAACCATTAAACAACTGCCTAGGCTATGGTCGTCTGTGTTGCTAGGTGAGTAGAGGAATCATATGTATGCCAAACGTAAATGAAAAGCAAAGGGACACTTCCGAATGCTAAGAGAGTTGGTGAATTTGCCCTCCTTTGCAGCAAAAACATGGACCCAAACCATGGACCCTTGCTTTCCCTTGACAGCACCAGGCAATATATTCCTTAAAGAAAAGCCAACCCGTTTTTAGATTGCTCTCAAATATCTAGATAAGCAGATCTAAGCACATATTAGTATGTTACTAATGATAACGTTATTAATCGGATGTAAATGAGGTCCTCTTGTAATGCTTGGGCTCTTCACTGTGCAGAGATACTCTTATGTAGCTGGAATCATTTAACCAATTTCACAGTCAGCCTACTTTCTTGTAAGATTTGGTGGTTTCCATCTGAAACCAGACTGATCGCTCTCTATGGTCGCAATACTATCGTTTGATGGAAATTGCTTTACTATTCCTCTATACTTTTATTTTACTACGTTGCATCAGTTCCTGTACCAGTAAGGCTTGTGTGCAGGAACTGGATCAATGTAGACATACATATTAACATTTCTCCTCTGTTTTAGTTGTTATCATTATCATTAATGAAGGCAATCAATAACAACAAAAGAAAATGTAGAACATCTTCCCTGCAAGATATTTAGATTTCTTATCAATTTGTTGGTGCAAAAGGTGGGCAATATTTAATAGTGCACAACATATTTAGATCAGTTTATCCAACAGCTTTACCAGACCCAAGTTTATCAATTCCACTTTTCAGTGATGATGTCAAAATTCCTTGAGGAATTGTACACTCCTGCTTAAAAGTTCCAATCACCCTCTTAAATGGATGCGCACGATGAGAGTTCTCAAGATCAGTCGACTTGCTTTTTCGTCTGGTGTAATTTTGATCGTGTGAATGGTGGCATACAAACTTCAGACATGGGAAGTCCACAATAATTCCCAACAGCAAAGCCCCGATCAGCAATGACAACATCCCCTCTTTCCAATTTGTCCACCTGCCACTTAATCCTGTTATCTTTTCATCTTATGCCAGATGTCCCCCTCCCCCAAAAACTTTACTACCAAAATAAACACATCGCTGAGAATAAATATCAATTAAAATGTCAGAGTGTTATGCTTGCACTGAAAACATGTTTAGGAAGGAGAAAGCAAATCAGTCGACTGTTAAAAAAAAACCTCTGTTTAGTCTATTACATAACAGTTATTATTTTAGAACTTTCTAAAAGATGTTGGCATACTTTCTCGAAATGCATAGCACGATGGCCAACGAATGCAATGACTCAACTTTACCGCCAGAACATTCAAAGCTTTGTGAAAGACATGTGATATAATTCCTGTATTAATGTTAAAACACTAACCTATGTCTTGATTTGCAAAATAAGACATATTTGCAACAAAAATGATAGCAACTGTTCTAATGTAGTAAGTCTGCAATTTGAATTCTGTGGGTGGTGACTCCTGGGAAACCAGATCGAAAATTGCCATCAGTGTTACCCAAAATTGCAAAATAGTTTAAGTTACAACTTGAATCTGTTCATTGCAAAGTATTTCACAGTGAAGCATTAAATTATCATCTGTCAGTTGCGTGGGCTCCTTATACCATTCATACCATTCATCCTCAATAAGTGTTGCTCGTGTAGTTAGACGTCACTGGAATCAAGAAGTATAAGGGATGCTTCATTCACCCTTAATGGTTTCTGTTTCTTACTGTTGTCAACACGTTGAACGCGTTCTACAGATTGCAATCGTTTCTGCTAGAGAGAAATGAGCTGTTACAGTCTATCCTCAAAAATATACCCAGTCTGGGTCAGATTGCATTTGACATAAGGCTGGTTGACCTGCAGAATCAAAATTAGAAGACTGCATCATTTTCAGTCTTACGCATTATTAGGTAGAGCTCTATGAGAAAACTTAAAGTTATGCTCCAGTAATAGCTAGCAAATATCCCATGTAAATCTGGCAGCCTTGAAATACTACGTTGCTATCATGATACTGATGGCCTTGGGTATCTGCATTCCTAAAATGACACTAATGAATAAGCAACCATACCATAGACAATACAATTAAATAGGGCTAACAATCAAAGTTTAGTAAAACACTTAAAGTTAACAGTCACCGGTGCTCAAGAAATCTTAGTAAAAATGCCTAGTCTTAACCTATAGTATTTTGGGCTTGATCAAAAATTTATTGCATGGGTAACAAGCAGTCTCCATCTATTGGATCTTTTGTTTTACTACGGCCTAATGTTAGACATTGATTTATTCATTTCTTGTATACATATACTAGTGGTGCCATACTTTCATCACTTAAAAAGATTTTGATGGTAATAAAATATGCACAAAATGGATAAAAAAGACGAAACGTTTCAAAAAATTGCCTAATATGTCTTTCTTACTCTGATATGTTTTGATTTTAAGCTAGAAAAAAAAAGTCCCTGAAAATTAAGTTTTGGACTGAAGGTGGCAGTGAACAACAAAATGTCTAGACTAAAACGGTTTCACTTTGCTCAAGCAGTTCCCTGGTGATTTAATTTTTTCTCATTAATGACTCAATTTCACAGACATCTGTGCGGTTTGAGGTGGTTAAATATTTTTTCCGCATGCGTGAACCCACACAGTACTAAGTACCAATAACGTTTGGACGCGCATGTATGTAAAGACAGTGACAAATTTTGAGTTCCCTGTCCGGCAGTTTATACTTTAAAGGAGCTTGCCATGGACCAAATTCAATGACTTCGAAAAAGGGAGTAAACTTTCTGTTTATGGAGGTAAAAACCGCATCTCAACAGCATACCCATAGTATTAGTAAGATCCCCTGTTTCAAAGAATCGTAATTTTTCTAGAGACATAGTGCATTATGGGAAATATTCGATGTCATCCCGGCACATTGGTTATACAGAACACCGCATTTATTTATGATATTGACGTCGCTGGGAGGGATATTTAACAACTTTGTTTGCTGTTACCTACATGTGGTGTAGTTTCATGCTAGATCTGTATAGGAAGATATCAAACATTGCCAACATTGCAAATTTCAAGGAGAAACAGGACATTTTGCTTAGAAAGAAAAAAAGGAATCTGAAGCAATGTGCCCAGTTTACATTACATTTTGTGACCTTGATGAGAACTGGAGGTATTTTGGACAAAAGTAACTAACCTTTAAAATGAAATATCTTGAATTAGGAATAAAGTATTGCTACAGGGTTTGAAGGATATTAGTCAGATTTGTTTTCTTTTTGACATTAGATCTTTAAGAAATGCCGTTGGAACATGCCTTAACACTCCGTGTGCATGGTCAGTTATGATATCTAGTCATGTTGTGGGCAACAAAGCTAAACTGCAAAAGCTAGCTGCATGGGCCAGATCTTGCGCGCCAACTGAAAACTTTTCAGCCTGGCAAAATGTTTCTGATAGAATCTTGTGTCTATGATCACTTACTGACTATGGAGAAAAGAACATTAGCTAACTACTAAATCAGAAAGTCTCATTCTGAAATACAAAACACACGTTTTTATCAAAATTTTGAATAAAGGTTTCAACAAATACACCCTTGCCTAATGTTTTGTTCTAATTTATAGAATTTTAGTGCATTTTAATGCTGACATCTTAACACTTGACTGTGAGTCAGTTTTTACACAATTAAAGAACAATTAGGCCTACTTTTTTGGATGTCGTTGGATGAAAATGTTATGCAGGTGGTGCTTACCTTTAAATCACATCGGGCCTAGTGATTACACCAGCGTTTAGAACACTTGAGTAAATACCGATCCGCTAAAGAAAACTCAAAATACACGCCATAGTTGGTTCAACTCAGCCTAGTGAAAGTTGTTAAAATTTTCCTACGCTCAGCATGGTATGGAACTAACGTTAGATTATACCTAGTTTAATTTCGTTCACCAGTACTCCAGCTTTTACTTTTATGAATACAGTCATTGTTTTCACCAAAATAGAATAGTTATTGTCATAGGTATTACCTCTGTGAAATATAGCGAAGTAACATATTCGACTTCATCTCGTGGTAATCCGGCCCTCCCTTTATACAAAAATTATCTAGTCATTGCGTCTTAGAAGTCGCACTCATTTTCTCTGTCAAGGAAATTTGGTATCAGGACGAATCTACTTGTTTTCCTTTTCGTCGTCCTGTCCTTCCTCCCTATGCCAGTTCACAAGACAGCAATTACCTTGGAAATATTTGCTTCCCGCACCTTGATCGCGAAACCTGAATATACTGATCAAATAAGAAAACAACAACACCGATAGAAGTTGTCTTGCTTATAGTGTGCGTTGCCGCTACGTTGATTTTATACCTACGTACATATTATATGGACCAAGTCGTCAACTACGGTAGTTATTAGCGACGTTGTAGCATAGCGTGAATATGACGGACACTTATTGAATGGATAACACCTCTATGTTCTCACGTCTCCATGTTTCGAAACACGCAACCCTTATACTATGACTCTAACCTAATGCTTATCGTAACACTGATCTTCATGCACACTTGTCGGAATATAGAGATGTCTGAACAAAGGGACCTCGGTAGATAGAGCAATAACCATTGACTGTCATTTTGCACGCCCCTATGGAAGTTTTGTAAATTATCACCGAGGTTATAACTAACACACCTATTCAATAGTATGTGAATGTCAGAAGACAGGCACTTATGTCATCCTTCTTCGTGAGATTTTAAATGTGAGAATATGTCTTGTATGTGCATTCCTTCTTCAAGATAATAAGTAATTGGAAACGTTCAAATTATTTAAAAGTTTGCCTTATCTTCTACCAAACAACCGTGTATTCCAATGCTTACGAACAGACTTAGAGTATGCAGATGATAACAAACGTCGAGTTCTACACTTGGATGTGAAGCAACAAATATGTTTTGCAGCCACGTCGCTTTGAAGCTTAAATTTGTCGCAAGTTTTCTGCTTTGTCCCAAGTTTATTAAAATTGTGGCATTTGAAAAAGTAAATCGGTGATTATCTTATATTGTTCTATTGTTCCAGTGTTGTTTCAAGTTGATTTGCACTCGAAGCATGGAGGTATTAAAATGGCATGTTCTGCCTGTGGCGCCCTATCAAATTACAAAGGACAAAAGCAACAAAAAGGTAATGTATGAAGTTGAAAATCTCATTTTCTCCATATTCTCTAAATATCTTGTAGTTAATGAAATTTCCTAAAATACTGATAAGCAAATTATAACAAAAGACCACTTTAAGGTTATTTTAATGTCGATCTCAACCTAAAAAGCGCTGTTTAAAACGCTTCTCTTAGCTCTTTACATATCATTGGTTTAATTACCTATTTCACTTTCTAAAAATAGGTTAAAACAAATTTTAGCCAATTAAAACTTTGACCTATGACGTCATTAGTTACGCGTGCACAAAGTTCATGGTAAGGTACCCACCCTTTTATGGTAAGGAACCCACAAACAAAGTTTCAACTTGTTCGGACTAACGGCTAAGGAAGTGTTTTCGTCAAACTTTACAAAAATTGGGCAAATTTGACCTTTGAAGTACATTTCACCTTTGAAGTACATTTCACCTTTGGCCTTGACGAAAATACACTACATAAAATTTCTCGTTATCGTCCTTTACATATCATGAGGTCTAATTCTTTCTTCTATCATAATGTTGAGCAATAAATGGCATAGGACAACCTTAAGCTAAGTTAACTTTTGACCTCAAACGTTTGACCTGTGACATCATCAATTAAGCATACACAAGTTTTTTTAATCAGATACCCAATTGCCAAGTTTCAACTTGATCGGACTTATGGTTGAGGAGGATCTTGCGACACGTTTTTGTTTTGCTCCCACACGCACACACTCACACACTGCTTAAATTTCTTATATTTAGTGAAATACCAGGGACGTGTCATTAGGGGAAGTGAAATATCTCATATCCCCATTCATAACATGAAGGGAGATGGGTTAACACATTTCAACTCAAAGTAACTGTCCCTTCGGTCAATGATATGCGTGGGTAAACCACCACGACATGCTTTTTAGGGACAGTTTTGAGCCGTGTCCAGGCCCGTATGCATCGTTTTGAATAGATAGGCTCGATCTTTTACAATGTTGACCATTTTAATCGCTAAATCGTTTGAGCATGTGTTAGAAGTCACTCACGATTATATTGAAATTATTATCATTTTTTTATTCTGGGGGTAGGAAGGAAGAGCTAATGCGTAGCACTGTTTTAAGTGAGGTCACCATTAGTTGAAAAGCAGTATGCAAAGGAACTTTTAACCAAACATACCTTCTGGCTTGCCAAAACCGGAACTTTCTGCACCTAGTAAATTGCTTCTAAACACTGAAAATTGGTAGAGTGACATATCATTTTTCAGAAATTTACTTTCCAAAAAGGGTTAAGTCGAAAATCATATTCCTTGAAACCACCTACTTAAAAAAGATAGGATCCTGAAAATCACAAACCAGTCACAGCTCAATTTTTAGGTTTAAGAGCTGTAAAATGCTATGATTATATAACATACAATTTTTATTTGAAGTGTGAATTTATGAAACACGAAATGCAAATCTAAAATGTCATGATGCAAGCTATGAGACCCAGGCGCGAACCACAATTTAGCCTTGGCGGAGTTTCTGGAATAACGAGACAGCTAGTTGCCGTGGATATGCGCGAGTGCGCAGAAAGATTGACATTTTTAAAGACATTTTGGTTCTAATGTTTCACTTTATCTTATAACTCAAAGTTATCCATATCTTTAAAAGGCTTCATATCAAAATATGTACAAGAAAGAGGTGATTTTAAACTTTACCATTTTCCTCTTTTCGGTCACGAGAAAGGGTGGTTGAACCCCCACCCTCGTCCCCCGTGGCTACGCGACCAAAGGTGCAATGTTATAAGAAATATCATGGCTGAAAGAGCATTTTGGCCAAGTTATTCTTTGTAGGTTTTCTGAACGCCATAATACGCCCCATCCAAATAGTGCCAAGGCAAATTCAACCCTTCAACCCACGTACATCCTTTTCAAGCAGAAACCAATCAGCTCTCAGGGATAACTCATGTCGCAATTTGAAGGTTCTCAAACACCATAGTACAACTGAAACTTTTCAGCATGGGCTCATCAAAGGCATAGCACAGTAAGCAGGAATCTGTCACATAACTTCAAATGACCTATCATCTGAACGTATCTGTCAGGACACTTAAACGCCCCAATCATTCATGACAATTTCAGCCGCCTCCATCGAAATTGTCACCGGAATTTTTAACGCAACTATTCAGAGCGTTCGGTATCAAAAGCAGCGAAATTGAGCTTTGTATTAGATAAAAAAAAGTTATCCATAAGTATAGTGAGAGGGTGCAATATAATATAAGGTTGACTAAGACAGGTCACATTGGCTGATACACGTACCTCTGATCTCGAAAGTAAACTCTTGCATGATGGATATTTTCACCTATAGTCTAGAGAGCATACCGTAATCTTCCATGATGGGTATATCTACATGTGGTCTGGAGAACATGGTCTTGCCCCGTGGATATATCCTCCTGTAGTCTGGAACGCATAATCCTGCATAGCTAACATGTTCTCCTGTAGTGCTGAAAAGGTTAAAAAGTTTATGCTGTCAAAATTCTATTCACGAGTTCAAGAATTACTCACAATTCAACAATTACTCACAATCCCTTGTTACCCTCATTTACCACCATAAAAAAGCTATCAAACGGTGGTAGCATAGTGGAAGGGAGCCCTCACTTACCAATGTTTATGTATTAAAGGTTAGGAAGGGGCCACTTAATTTCCAAGATTGAAAAATGTCCTATCAATTGACCGAAAATTCTTGTTGAAAGCAGCATTTTAATCACACCTGTTCACGCCTCTCTTCTTATGCCTTTAACCATAGCTTAATGGTGTTACTGTGGTAACCCCTTTATGTAATGATTGGAGTAAATAACATAGCCTAATAGTTTTTGCTTGGCCCTTGTAGATTGCATAAAGAGTGAGGTAATTTTGGTTCCAGCTGAGCTAATGAACGCAAACATTTTACAAGGCAGTGAATATCCACAGAAATACATTGCCCTGATTCTTTGCTCCCCAAGGTTGCCTCACCATGGAAACATAGCTCTCCTCCAGTTTGTGTAGTCATTTACTCCTACCAAAGGATTTGGAGCCTGGTCCTTCCACTTATTTTTGGTTACACAGACATTTCCCCATGTGCTGCTCTGTCAGTAACATAATTCCGTCAGTTCTAAATTGAACATCCAACTAGTGTTTCTATAGCGACCAAGTGGGGTCACTCTTATAGTTCCTTGCTCTTCATCTGTGAAATTTAGTTCAAAATGCTGTGCTCGTGTCTCAGGGGAGTGCAGGATAGGTGGTGAAGATTTACATTTCCTCTTAACTGTGAGATTTATTTCATTTTATCATCAAGTTTTACATTCAATTTTTTTGCCGTATTATCAGAGACGGAAAATTGAAAATAATTATTGTGATGTCTAACATTTAACTAACATTCTTTAAAACAGCTCTCTGCACACCTTTAGAATTGCAAAATAGCTCTTAAATGCCTTTGTTGTTTCATATCTCTATGTGTAATGTACAGGGAGATGAGATATTGTAATTTACCTTACATCAGAAATGTGAAGCTGTATGGGATTTGTCTATTTGTGTGTGAGCAAACATGTGTGTCGCAAACTCCTCCTAAAGCGCACATATGATGAAGCTCAAACTTGGTGGGTAGGTACCTGATTATTAAAACTCGTGCATGCCTTATTGATGACGTCATTGATCAAAAGTCAGAGGTCAAAGGAGAAATTTTCAAAACTTATTTGTTTTTGTCATTATTTGTCCATTCGTATATTAGAAAAAGCAATGAAACCGTATGATATTTTGGGACTGATAAGAAGTACTTAAATAATACTTTTTGGTTGCCAGGGTGGAGTCAACAGTCAACATGTAGGTCAAAGGTCAAACTTGCCTTTCATATGCGAGAAAAAGTCGCCAACTCCTTTTAAGCATTAAAGTTTTTAAGCAGATGTTTGGTCCCCCAAAATTGCGTGTTTCTTAATAAAATTTGTAAGAATTAAGGACAGCGATGAGTGCCTTCACCCCCCCATCCCCATTTGGTACCTAGGCCCCCTAAAAATTTCATACCAGCTACGCCCCTGCTTTCATTAAGTTTAAACTTGTTGGGTAGGTATTTGGCCATGAAAGCTTTAAACTAAACTTTTTTGAAAAAGTCCATTGCCAACTCCTCCTAAACCATATTTCGTCGATTTCAAAGTTGGTGGATCCGTCAAACTTAAAGAGGTCAAAGTTCAAATGGGCTAAAACGGTTTTTATTCATTATCTGCATAAGATTATGCTAGGAAAGATCATAACACCATGTGATATTTAAAAGAGCGATGTGAGATATCTTTAAATAGGAAAATTTCCTTGTTTAAATATGAGATCGAACTTTAAATTACCTGAAAGATGCTCTTTTGTCATGATTTGCCTATCAGTTTGTTGGTAAATTTCTTTAACTCCACGGTATTAAGAACATATGGGGAAATGAAATTTTCAACTCCATAGAGTGCCCTGTTGTTTGTATTTGTTTTCTAATATTCTATACAAAAAATCTGTTAACTTCTTACTTTTTATATTTTGTGCATAACATTTTGAAGAGTACAAATTTCTTCAAACGTGTAACCTATATTCCTTGTAAATGTTTGAACACTGCTGGTTATGTATAAAGAGACAATTCTTACACAATCTCGAACTTGTGTGTAGAGTTGATTGTAAAGTAGCTTCACTATTGTATGAACATAGTCATGAATATTAAAATGTAGTGTAATGCAGCTTGTAAGCAGCATCATGAGCTAATGGAAATATGCATAATAGCAAAGCCACCCTTTTGTTAGAGTCTTTCCTTTTCAAATCCTTCTTTTTCCTTCTTATGGCTTTCTTCCCTTGTTGAAAGTGCTATGCTTTGGAGTAGAATCTCACTATTTGATGTATGTAACCAAATTCGATTAAACATATTATTAAGAGAGATGATACCAGGTCACATTTAATTGCATGCATTATTGCATATTAAGTAAAAATACCTTACAGTGTCGTACAAACTATCGAAAGTGATAATCGTACAGTTCACTGATGCTGTTCATAAAAAAAACTATGCTGCGAAAATCTAACGAATTCACAGAACCAATTCTGTTTGAGGATGCATTCAATGAAATCATTAAACGCTCATCCCCACTGCTCGTATTGCCTTATCCTGCCCAGTACGTGACAGATTTACTGGACCAGAAAACTGTCACATGCTAGAAAAGTCTGTGGTAATTGGAGTCTATAAATGTATTGGAACACAATACAGCAGTTCATCTGATGTACATTGGATCTGAGAAGTTTTGTTTACTGCTGGTGTAAGAAGTAATAAACATTTTGGGATCAGAGCGAATTTGTAGGTACCTTGCTTCTCATCTGTACGTCATTACAGGAGTTGAAAATATTATGTTGTGTCACATCATGAACACATCATCTACATATGGAGTTCACTAGGTTTAGGCGGACTATTGAACTTTTGCTTCAAAGTCATGACTTGGGAGTAGAGGAGAGACTCCATTTACCTTTGGAATGATGACTCTAGGGGAATGTTCAATATTGTCAATCATATCCACAAAAATCATATTTTGGAATTAAATTTGTGGTATGTCACTGGTTCTTCAAGACACATTATAGTACAACTCTGAACTTTAATCTTTCCCGTAGCTTAATCACAATTATAAACTCTTATGTTGACCACTGTAAATATCAGATGTTGGCAGTTCATCACCTCCGCCGTTAAGATGGCTTTTGTGGCTTACTTGTGGATAAGTAATAGATAGTATATAGCCCTTGCGGAATATGTCCCTACGTCAGTCGAGACATCATTATAGTATTGGAAACTCCATTCAGAGTCGCGACTTATATATAAGGCTATGGGAACTGACTCCAAAAACAAGAGTTGGTCAAGGCCAGTTTGCAAAACTCCATGGTACAGTGTGCCTCAAAATGTGTTCTGTTACGACATAACTGAAGCGCAAATTTGTGTGCGAAATGCATGCACGTTTCCTTTTCTGAATAATAACTAAGCAAGATAAGCTGCATTAAAGCCAGCATCCACATGTTTTCTGGGTACGTATTCCAATGAATCGGGCCCCTAAAGTTTTCCAATGAAATTATGGGTCTATTTTAGCTTGTTTTGTTATTGTAGGAGCCTGCCAAACATGCCATAGTAGGCCGGGGGCAACAGCTTTTTAAGGCTTATCTCAAAAAGTATTAAAAATAGATACTGTATCGGTAGTTATCTTTATTATGTGGCGTGTGTTTTGGGAGGCAAGGTGTCCATGGTAAAGAGAAAATTAGCTAGAGTAGACCTGAGACATTTTCACGTACACTGTATAAAGCATATAAATTTATGAAGGGTGATCGATGGGATTGAGGGGTGTAAATATAACCCTTATCATGACATATTTTGTTTTCTTCACAGCTTTGCAAACCGTTTATGGCAGGATTTGACCTTATTCAGGATTTGACCTTATTCTATGTTCTTTTTAGCATTAAGTCATTTCATATCTTATTACTTGGAATAAGGTACTCACATGATCATTGCTTAGGTATTCTTTATTTATTCAATCAGCATTTCAAGGACAGTTTTAAGATGACCGGTTAAATGAGTTTACTTTCAATTTTGCAGATGTTTGCTTAAAAATGCCGAGGTTACGCACCAGAAAGAGGTCTCCTAATCAGCGGACAAAAAAGGGAAGGGAATAAGACTATCTCAACGTCCACGGGGCGAGTCTGAACCCTATAGCCGTACCTCTCTAAACTAAGTGCAAAATTGTATTACGCTTAATAAGATTTACAGAATACACACGAGTCACTCCGTCGGTCTCCGGAGGTCTCCCTACACTGACTTACAAGGAGCCCACGAACGAGCAACACAGTTATGTGCTTTTCATCTCTAACATCACCAGGAGAGAGTGATTTTGGAAAACAACGCCCGCTCCCCTCAACACTTTCAAACAATACGAACAGAGTGTTGACGGGCTCGTAACTGTTCTTGGCGTAGTTTCAGGGTCACGACCTTCTGAGAAGGAACAAAAGTAAAAAAAAGGTGAGTACTACATAAATTGCAAAGTCAACTCTATCATTCATTAAGGAAAATCCTCGATGCTATAGTATATAGGTGAACAGTATAGTATGAGGGTTTCTAATTATTGTTTAGAGCGAGGTGACTACAGGAACATCGGTTTGATGTTTAACTCGTAATCAACAGAATTATATTACTGCCTAAACAGCACATGTGGAAATATCTTTGTTCCAAATATAACTGGAAGGGGCACGATTGCCAATCTTTTGGAGTGGGATCAGTTACAGGTTGGATTGAAACATAGCTTACAAGGGATGTGGACTGATCATTATAGAAACTGGTTTAGAGTCATGGCGGTTTTCCATGGGTAGACACCTGGTGTAGAGTAAGAAAATATGACAGTGACTGCGAGATGTTCCTGTGGATGTTCACTGCCTTGTAAAATATTTGCATTTATGACCTCAGCTAGACAAGGAAAACTTACAGCACCTCTTTTTCAGTCCACACAAGCTAATCAAGAACTGTAAGATTGTTTCGGTATCTACTCCAATTATTACAACCAGTGGTACAGCGGTAAAACCATAAAATTTGACAGGTGTGATTAAAGTGCTGCTTTCAAGAAGAATGTTCTCTCGAATTGATCATTCAGATCTTTTAAATCATGTTGCCCCTTTCTTACCTCCTATTTACACTGGTAACTTTAAGTGAGGGTTCCCTTACACTATGCTACCATCTACTTTTCCAAAGTCCCCTCGAATCTTTGTGCAAAGAGCCGAAGGGCGAAAACCAACCGTTACTCCTGAAGGAATTCTGCTCTCCAAAAGAGCTACGTCCCCAAGGGGCACTGCCACTTAGCATGAGTAACCTCTTGAAATTCAGACCTCTACATCATGGGGTCTGTCGTGCGTGGCCCCGCCATGATTTTAGGCGAAAAGCCGAGAAGGGATGTAACCATCTTTTCATAGCTTCTTTATTGTAGTATATTAGTATATGAAGGCAACAAAGGAATAGGAGGAGATTGGTGGACTCATAGATTCGTAAACCAAAGAGTTTTTGGAAAATGAAAGGGTTTTTTTTCTAGGAAATTTTTAATTGGTTGAAGTCTAAAATTAAGGTTAACTATTTAGTAAACAGATCGAATTACTTATAGTGCACAGAAATTATGATAAGGAGAGAGAAGGCTGAGAAGATGTGATGCTGCAGTGAAGTCATTAAAGGGTCGTCATTTAAAAGAAAATTTTCTTTTTGAAAAAGAGAGGTAAATACCACTTTTCTGATTAGTGATAATGGTGGAAAGCGGTTTCTTGCATTCTCTCAGCAAATGACTAAGAAAATCCTATGGAATTGTCAACTGAAGGTAAAACCTGTGGCAGCATGAAAATATTGTGGGATAGTGGCCAAAGGAACCCGAAATTCCGTTTCGTTTCATTTCTTTTCATTTATTTGTTTTGCACAACATGTGATTCCAGCATAATACGGTATAGTGCCGGATGAGATAATACATAAACATGATGAGAAGGAAGTAAGCTTCAAAACCCCAGGGGCTTGTCGGGAGATTGATCCCTGAAGTAACAAACAGAGAAGGCCAACACGCAATAGTTGAGTAAAAGTTTCGGAACAAATTTTATACCAATCCCTAACCCGGCAAAACGAGTTCCCACAAGATGCTCTCCCACCAACCCATCCAACCAGTTGCACACAGGCCACTTCATAAGTTAAATTACTGTACCGTCCTTTAAGTAAAAGTAATACTGCAGAAAAGAGTTGAACAATACAGTGTAAATTTAACTAATACACGCTGATATAATATTTTAAGAATTTTTTCTAAATGAATGTATGCTTGGCTTAGAGATCAAAGTGTCTGGTAAAAAGTTCTAGACCCTCACTGTTCGGTAACATAGAGAAGTTTGTGAGAAGCGAGAAAGGACGATTGAGCTTCGTAACAAATGAGCATGACGGGTAACGTATCCGTGTTTAAAACTGTTCAGATCGAGAAAGTACGACAAATTACGCCGTAAGAGATTATTCAGAAATCTGTACCTAAAGTACGAAACCACGAGATTTAGTATATCAAACAATTTCAAAAGATACTAGGACTTAAAACTAAGACTTGTTGGATCTCTTGATCCAAATTTACATTAAGAAAATCCACTTAGTAAAGTTGTGGTTCCTACGGCAGGTATGAGGTAATAACTCAAATAAAAGTACCCCTCGGCTTTTGCACACTACGCCCTATGTAAGCACTGTCCGTACTGCTGAACATCGGTAGTGGCACAAGTAATGTGGTAGTGCAGTGTACAAGCTATGGTTGTACATTCGGTAGGCCTACGCTCTATTCTGGTTGTAATTTAACTCTTTTCCATAATTGCAATTACAAATGAGTATGGGCCAGACTTATGTTACGCTTAGTTTTAGTCAATGCCAGTTTACTGTGGCCGAAAACGATGGAAGCCAAATCTTTTTTCCACAATCCTTTGTAATTGTTTTTTTGGAAAAGCAGTTTTGGGCGACCGTACGGTAACATGTTTCCTGATGCAGGCTGGACATCCAGGCCATGAATGGGGACTGGTTTTCCTAAACAATGAATGCACATTGTGTACTGTATCTAGCCTCGTAATTTATGTCACACTGACAACCAGTACTAATTAAACAGGCTTGTACAGTAGTCTACAAGAACTGGACCAATTAATTAGTTCTGGCCTAGTCTTATTTCCTGTGGAACTACTTGGCAGTGGAAATAGGTGGGGTATGGGGTTATGTCCCCTGGCCTCCATCATGAAAGGCTGCTTCCAAGTTGGAAATTTAAACTTTCCAGTTTTATTTATGATAGATCATCTTTCTGTAGTACTAAGTTGTAATACAAAATGGACTCGGAGATTAGCCTAGTTGACCTGACAATTTAGGTTACCTGTTTTTGCTTGCAAAGAGAACAGGTTTTTAAAAAGATCAGTAAAAAACAGAACTGTTGAGTGCGTGCTTTGGAGTTACATTGTTCCAGATTGTACCATAGTTTTTTAAATATAGTTCAATAGTAAGGGGTCCCCAACCCCTATTACTGGCAAGTAAATGATAGTAAACTCGTGTAACCTTCTGTAAAGGACAATAAAACACTAAAACGGTTATTCTCTTTTGTTTGTCATATGGTACCAGAAGCAAATCGAGATGCTGTCATTTAGGGGACTTGGACAAGGGTGGGGAAGGGTTGCATTTTGTGACGACATGCTGTTCCAAAAATGCCTCTCCTGCATAGACTTTTGAAACCAAGATCACTGATAGGAAGGCAAGCAGTCATCACGGTTACATTTTTGGGGACCAAAACAAATTCTTATCCCCTTCAGGGCTCTTCCCCCTATACTCCATGGGCTGCGATCGCGGGACCCAGGGGGATATATCCCCTAATACTTTTAGTGGGTTGGGCATAGTATCAATGTCCCACCAATATCAAGAGGTATGCAGAAATAATAAATGTTATTACACATATTTTCGATATGAATAAAGTTGAATGGCAGCGGGGTATAACTTTAGATCAGAAATATGTCATCTGCGTCCAGTAGAATTCACGAAATAGCTTTTTCAAGGGCTTCGTCCCTAAACCCCAACAGGGGACCTATGGCGGTCCCCTGTACACCTAGCCGAAGGCACAAACATTCACGCAAGTAGATGCCCCCCAATAACTTTAACAGACCGCCCCCTTTAAACAACTCACCGTTTAGGCCAGCTGGTCATAAGGAATGGTCAACTTTTGCAGAGGTTTATCTGAGAACGGTAAAAGACTGAAGACATCGCAGCAGAGCTTTCTTTACTGGGTTGCTGTCCAGGAAAGTTGTTTAGTAAACCAGCTCTTTTGGGTGAGTCATATTGGAGGAGAGTTTTGATCATAATTTGGTTTTATAGACATGATAATGACTACAAATTAAAAAAGGCTGCTAGAGTGAGATGCCTTTAGTGACAATTACCTGATGCTGCTTTTACTTTTCAGGCCAATGCTATCCTTTAATTTTGAAATGCAGTACATATAAATTCTGATCAAATGGATGACAAATAAGTTTTATGAGTCATCCTAATGCCGAAACCTCTATATAAAATCCTCAACACCGTTGTATGCCTTAACATTTAGGTTTCAAAAAAATATCGTATTTTCATCTACTCTTGCTGCTAAGGTAGACCAAACTTGGTGAGCCATAGTCAATTTTCCATTTTTGCTCGCACTACGAATTGGCGTGCCTAAAAATGATCAATCTTTTTTTTTGGAGTGTTTTATCTATGTGTACTTGATGTACGTAAGGGAGTGATTTCCTAAACACAACTGATGGACACAAACATCTTACACAGAGTGCATTTCAGAACTTCTTCGATCTGCTATAAAGGTATTTCATGTGACGTCAAGCGAATAGGATTGCCCGGCAGTGCTGGGCACAGCACATGGGAGTAAGCGTATTTACAGCCCAAGCGCACGGCATGACCAGAGATACTACTACGACACAATGGACGCTTGACGGGCAAACTGTGTAATAACCAAAAACTCGCCTACAGAGGTATTTCATTTTTTTTTTTTTTTTGTCGAGAAATATATTTTGGGCCAAGTGTTATTTGGAGAAGTATATTTTTTCGAGAAATAAATTTTGGAGTATCTGTCTTTTCGAGAAATATATTTTTAGCACATTGTTTTTCCGAGACATATAGTTTGGAGCATCTATTTCAAGAGAGATATACTTTAAGCACATTCAGTTTTTTTCGAGAGATATATTTTGGCCAATTTTTTCGAGAAATATATTTTAAGCACATTGTCTTTTCGAAAAATATATTTTCGAGCATCTGTTTTATCGAGAAATATATTTAAACACACAGGCACATTGTTTTTTCAAGAAATATATTTTGGAGTATCTGTTTTTTTTTCGAAAAATATATTTTGGGCCAACTTTTTTTCCAACCATAATTTATTTATTTATTTTGCTCTGATGAATTAACATACACTTTTTTACAAATGACACTTGTTTCCAAACGATGAAAAACGGAAGATCATAAAACAATCACAAAAATGAACGCATAATCAATGTAGTCTTACTACAGAATATCTTTAAAATTTCTAACTAACTCATTGTAAGTAAAATACCGTCTTCTGCTATCTCGCATTGAAATGTGTTTTTCCACTGTCAAAGCAAATTTTAACTTACACTCAAAATCAAAGATATTTGGTAACTTATTTTCCTGCTTTCATTGGAAAACATAAAATTTTAAATGGTAAATCAAAAATAATAAGGATGCTTAACTGTTGCTTAAAACAAAAGATATCATCTTTTGCTAAAACAAAGAAGTTTCCAATAAACCTCATTTCAACATCTAGCAAGAAAGAGGACACAAAAGAACAATCCCAAAATGACTGTTCAAAAGTCTCATCATAAATTTTACAAAATGAACACAACGGGCTTTTAATCATTTTCATAGGATGTAGTCTCCTATTGGTACCTAAAATTCTGTGTAAAAAAAAAACTGAAAATACTGTAGCTTTGCATCTCTTACTGAAAACCGGACACTTGAAAAAATATTTGACCAAGTAGCATTGTCAAAATTAAAAATTAAGTTTCATTTTTCCAGCGCTGTAGGTGGAATAAGGATATCCTTAATTATAATACTATATGCCCATCGTGAGGAACGCTTTTCTTTAAGCAATTTCTCCAATAAAAACTCACAATGTTTTCCTGAGTAGTCTGTCACTTGTAGCTCTTGTTTCCACGAGTTTGGGATAGCAGAAATTAATCCATTATAAAGTGTAAAAAGAAAATTGTCTAAATTATAGTCTGTCATAAATCCTCTGTAGGTCGATAAAACGTTGTGTATGTAATTAATGCCTTTCAAATGTAAAAAAAATCATAAAACACAGTCTTATTTTTAACTTTAATAATTGAAATGTTCCAAATAATCTTATTTCCGAACTTACATATTGGATTTTTGAAACTCAAAGTAAACCACGTTTTATACACATCAGTTATTAATTAGTTATTGATTTTAGGAATATCTTCCTTACTCAAACTACATCTAAAATGAAAAAAAGACATTTGGGCCAATTGTTTTTTCGAGAAATATATTTTAAGCACATTGCCTTTTTAGACATATTTTGAAACATCTGTTTTTTCGAGAAATATATTTTGGCCAATTGGTTTTTCAAGTTATATATTTTAAGCACATTGTTTTTCCGTGAAATATATTTTGAAGCATCTGTTTTTCGAGAAATTTTTAAGCACATTGTTTTTTCGAGAAATATATTTTAGACCAATTTTTTTTTGAGGATATATTTTAAGCACTTTGTTTTTGTCAAGAAATATATTTTGGAGCATCTGTTTTTTCGAGAAATATATTTCGGGCCAATTGTCTTTTCGCGAAATAAATTTTGGACTATCTGTCTTTTCGAGAAATATAATTTCCGCACATTGTTTTTTTCAAGAAATATATTTTAAAGCATCTGCTTTAGAGAAAAATATTTTTAAGCACATTCTTGTTTTTTGAGAAATATATTTTAAAGCATCTGTTTTGGAGAGAAATATACTTTGAGAACGATCTGTTTTTTCGAGAAATATATTTTGGCCAATTGGTTTTTCGAGTTATATATTTAAAGCACATTGTTTTTTCGTGAAATATATTTTGAAGCATCCATTTTTTCGCGAAATAAATATTTTGGACCAACTTGCTTTTTTCGAGAAATATATCTTCGAGCGTCTGTTCTATCGAGAAACGTATTTTAAGCACATTATTTTTATGAGTAATATATTTTGGAGCATGTTTTTTCAAGAAATATATTTTGGGCCAACTTGTTTTTTCAAGAAATATATTTTCGAGCATCTGTTTTTCGAGAAATATATTTTAAGCACACTGCTTTTTCGAGAAATATGTTTTGGAATATCTGGTTTTTCGAGAAATATAGTGTGGAGCATCTGTTTTTCGAGAAAGTTTTTTAAGCACATTGTTTTTTCGAGAAATATGTTTTGGAGCATCTGCTTTTTTAAGAAATATATTTTCAGCACATTGTTTAATCGAGAAATATATTTTGGAGCATCTGTTTTGTCGAGAAATGTATTTTAAGCACATTGGTTTTTAGAGTAATATATTTACAAGCATCTGAACTGTGTAGTGCTTCCACTCTCAAGAGGAGACTTTTTAAGGACTAAATGAAATAAAAAGTAATTATGTAAAGAATTATAGATAATTATAAGAAATATGTAAGTAAAATCAGCACCAACTTAAGGAAATTGGTAATTAATGAGAACGTGAGAAAATTTTGACAAAAACATATATTTCATTTTGAGAATTGGCCTGTGCACCACCACCTTACAAAAATGTACTTTCTTACTGCAGCAGAACACTCTTAAAAAGTTGGGTAAAAAATCAAAACAACTTTTAACCAACACTGGACACATATGTATACGCTCAAAAATTGGGTAAAGTTTGCCCAACACCTGTTGGGTAATGCATTTACCCAGAAGTTGGTTACATTATTTATCCAAAATTGGTTAATAAATATTTACCTTCAAACACAATCTGAAACCCTCCAACCACCATCAATCAAGGTAATCTGAGACTTACCTTATCGAGTATGTCGTCGTTTGATGACCTGGCTATGACTGTAAACGTGAGGCTCGTACATTCGTACCTACCGTTTGCATGCCCTTATATCTTCACTGCTTTTATCACATATACGTATGCGGTGCGCAACAGTTGAGCGGGAAAACTGCATTCCCAAAAGTGGGGGAAAACTTTTACACAGAATTGGTCTATTCCTTTTTATTGCATTTCTCTTAAAATGCCCAATGTTGGTAAAAAAAATCACCCAACACTCTTAATAAACACAACAGCCCAACTAAAATTAACCAACTTTTTAAGAGTGAAGTAGGTGAGCAAATTGAGGCAAACTGAAACCTGGTTTTCATACCCCTGTGCACAAACGTGTGCCAAGTCGAGGGTTTCCCTAATGGGCGTTCGTCTTTGCCACAACATAAGCAAAGAAAAATCAGGTTCGGAAATTTGACATAACGTAAAGGGGAATTTTCATGATCCCAGACAGTTCCAATTCTCCCAACTATGCAACTTCTAGCTCCGCCCATAACTGTATGAAGCTCTTCCTTGTGCAGGAATAAACCTGTTTTATTGCCTAAGGTCATGTCCACTCTCTCTGCCTTGTGCGGAATGTGAGCTACGCTGCATCTTTCAAATTTTCAAACTTTGATGTCAATCAAAGAGCAGTCACCAACTGAGAATTTTCATACCCCTACACTAAAAATATACTTTGGGGTGATGACTGTCTGTCTTTAAGGGTATTCAACTTCGACCCAACTGTTGGGTAATACGCCAGTGATCCATTTGGTTGGGTCACTCAAAACGACCCAGGTGCTTTTACAGTGTTGAACTGATTATATCTTCACAAATTGTCATTCTTTAGTGATTTTCTTCCTATTTTTGGGGGGGGGCTGGGCGTACGTCGATAAGAGAAGGGGTTGACACTGCCTCTACTCTTTGAGAAATTTTTGTCTTTGTGAGGCGGCTTTGATGCAAACTGGTGCTGTGCTGTCTTTGGTAAAGCATTACGTAAAGCGTTGAATTGATTATATGTTTAGGAATCCTCGATCATTATTTAGTTTTATTTTTCGATCTTGGCTGAGTGTAATGGAGGGATGTTGCCTCAAGGGAGGGATTACACCTCTACACTTTGAGAAATTTTTTCTTGTGAGTTTTAACAAATCTAAAATGGTGTTATCTTTGGAAAAGCTTTGGACTGATAACATGTTCTGGAAGTCTAAATATTTACTGAAGTTTTCGGCTGTGGCATGGCATCCTTACAAGTTTGGTACCCGGTGCGGGCTTCTTCCTAACGCTCTTAGTACGCCAGTGGGGAGAACCACCATCGGTTGGGGCGTAGCCGTAGCGTTGGCCGGCAAGAAAATGCACGGTCGAAATATCTCCATGGGGGGTGACACATTTTAAACCTTACAGTTGCATCTAAACGAAAAAGTTAGGAACAGTAGTCAGTGTACCCGGGTATCCTATTTCATGAATTGTTACAGAGGATCATAATACAATATTTTTCTCACTGAGTTATGAAATACACTATAGGGTAACTCCTTGGTTTACCTTGAACATGCATTATTTATGTGTTAACATATCAAGAAAGATACTCGAAGTGAAATAATAGGACATTTGTGAGATTTAGCTGTTGTTTCAACATAAGTTTGCAGCCACTGCTAATCCCCTCTAAATTAAAAGTTTCTTTACCAGCTTACTTAATTTAGCTAATAAATAAAGGTAATCTTAGGCTATATTTATAGGTGGTGGTGCATTCGAGCGTTGTATCTTGTAGGAGGAATATGGTTCATTTTGCAGGAGGAAACACCCTCATAAGAAGGCATCCACGGCGGTTGTCGGGGACCTCCCAGGAAAAAATTTGGTAAAAAGGGGAAACCCTTATGGGATTTCCTAGGTTTTAGGGGCCTTGACATCATAGTTTGGACAGTTAGCTTTTCAAGATTTTAGTATGCTTTCCTCAAGTAGGTCAACTTTCGTTTACGATTTGAAATCTCAGGGAGGGGGAGGACAACTTTCACCTACCCCCACCGGTTACCGCCTTATATTGACAAAGAAATGAATACAATAAGAAACATCTAAAAGAAGAGTGTCGTGTACTTACGCTCTCATCTTTCGTGCCAGATCGACAGCCGTTTATCTTACTTAAAAGCACACTGGAAGAACTGCACTTCCAGGGCTGTCACGCTGGCCGTGACGAAATCCAAGGGGGGGGGGGCAGTCCAGTCGCGTTCCTAGGGTAGATTGTAGTCCGACGGATCTTTCCCTTGTCACCCAGTGGAGGGTTGCCGTATTGGGTAAGGTTCTAGAGGGAACGGTGACATTTATATAATGTGGCTTAAATTGAAAATAGTGCCCTCTTTGACAGAGCTTTTGAACTGATTATATTTTTAGAATACTTATCAATATTCAAGAAATTTAGTCCTGGGGGTGCTGGGTGTAAGGGAATGGATTGTCGCCTAAGGGAAGGGAAAGATCCTATACCCTTTCAGAAAGTTTTGTTCATATAAGATGGCTTAGATGCAAAATGAACATAGTTATTAATTTGTGATTTTTCGTTTCTTTTGGGTAAATGTTAAAAAAGAGGTGTCTCCTGAGGGATATTCCTCCACTTTGAGATTTTTTTAGGCAAGTTGGCTTAGATTGAAATTGGTTCTACTTGTAATTGCCGTAACTTCTTTCGACATGGAGGTGTGTGTGGGGGGGGGGGGGGGGGAGACAATCGCACTATCTAAGCGGAGCACCGTCATTAGTCGACACATAGCAAACTCACGAAATTTCTGCCAAATATTACTCCAAGAATGAAATGCTGGAAGTTGCACCTCACAGGCTATGTAAGGTGCATCTAAATATTATTTGATATCTAATGATTCAGACATTCCAACCTACCTAAGTGAAAATACGTTTGACAAACTTTATTCGAGAAAATCACGATGTGGGAGAAAAAGACCTCTGCTTTACTCATCGTTGTCTATCAATTAAAAGTATGGTTTAACGAGATATTGTCTAAGTTTTACATCCAGCTGTATGGCAAAAACGAACCCCTTATTCAGCACATGTCATATGTGAAAAGATAATATATTGCTTTTGTCACGGGTGAGATGGACGAGACCGAAAGTGAAACAGCTCTTAAGTTGTGGACGAAGAAAACACCGTAGACGAATATAAGTAAGAGTCCAAGTATCGAGACTCTAGGTATATTTTATTTACTCCCCAAACAAAACAAAAAACATATATATAAAACATAATTACATAAGAACATACATAGGCTAGTTAAACAAAAACAAAATAACTCAAACCCCAGCTTGGTGTGAATGGACTTGCGACTCGCGTTCCCTGGATTTCTTGCTCACGATCAATTGACCAGATAAAAGGCTCGCGAATATCCGTTTATTCCAAGTGTTGCGTGAATCCGGCGTTGATTACAATGTTCGAGTATTCTGTGCTAATGAGATATATAGTACCGATATTTGTTCTTCACTGGGTAGTTCAGGTAGGATGTGGGGATGACGCTGCAAGTGACGTCGTCAGTCAGGACTGGCCCAAAGGCCGCACGGTGGTGGTGACACTAGGAAAATGTAGTAAAACAATTGGCTAATAACACTTGTCTGCCTTTCCAAAATTGATATAGGCTATAGCTTTAATCCTAGGCTTTAAATTCCCCCAGAACATAGCACAAACAAATGAATGCTTCTGGTGACTGCTTTTAACTATGGCGCCCTCTCTTTTCACCCTGAATATTCGGGCGTCTTCGAATTGCCAAAATCTACAAAACTCTTATCCAATTTCCTTTCGACTGAAACCTGTACAAACTCGATTCACACTGTAATTCTTTTGACGAGCCCAGTTTATGGGATCTTTTGCAACCCTGGCCCCTTATTCCTACTTCAAAACCTTCCACAAACACACCAAAACATGATAAACTTCCATAAACATTTACTTCTAGCAAGTATCACAAGAACAAGTGTTCAGTACATTTCACATAAAAATAATAAGTGTGATAACAACATTTAATACTCAAAGGTAGCATGTCACTCATTTAACCAATACGCAACCCTTTCTATCATTTCCAAAAGATGAATGAACTTTACCTTAATTCCCTCAATTAGCCACTGCCTATAGGGTTTATCAACATCTCATTTTACAATATTAAAAGATCAACTTACATGTAATAATCGTACAAAGTTGCCCTTAACGGACTTCACGATGAATATGGGTGGGGCATTACGCCCGGACTGCCACCTCCTAGAAAATATCGCTCTCCGACCTCAGCGTCGAAAGTATTCTCTTAATCGCCCGCAATGACGTTTCAAGGTATAAAACGTATCCTCGTTGACACTAACTAAATGATAATTTACGTGTTCTCAGTAACACATTTCACCAAAAACAATTTCATGCCCTCAATGGCATACCCAGGAGTTGTTCAGTCCACTCTCTCCGTCCGCCCTTGTTGCAAGATGTAAAGCAACTACTCCCCAAATTCACGTTACACAGTCAACTTGCCCATTGTCACTAAAAAGCACAATTTCCCTAACAATAGGAGAGTTATGCCCGACTTGCTATACATTCTGCTTTAAGTCGTTCTCACTACCTGGGCAGCAACAAAGAAACTTTTCCTCCTACCTACCCGTGTGACATCTTTAGTGCCAGTATTTTTTTTTAAAAAAAGTCTCCTGATGAAAGTGGAAGCACCACACACTTCAGAAACTCCAAAAATATTTCTCGAAAAAAGAATGTGCTGAAAATATACCCCCAAAAGAACAATGTTCTTAAAATATATTTCTCGATATAACAGATGCTCCAAAATATATTTGTCGAAAAAACAATTTGCCCAAAATATATTTATCGAAAAAACAATGTGCTTGAAATATATTTCTCCAAAAAGCAATCGGCCCAAAAGATATTTCGCAAAAAAACAATGTGCTTAAAATAGATTTCTCGAAAAACAATGTGCTTGAAATATATTTTTCGATACACAGATGCTCCAAAAATTTTTTCTCGAAAAAACAACTTGGCCCCTAAATATATTTCTAGAAAAACAGATACTTCAAAATATATTTCTCGAAAAATCAATGTGCCTAAATAATATTTCTCGAGAAAACAATTGGCCCAAAATATATTTCTCGAAAAAACAGATACTCCAAAATGTATTTCTCGAAAAATAATGTGCCTAAAATATATTTCTCGAAAAAATAGATGCTCCAAAATATATTTCTCGAAAAAAACAATGTGCTTAAAATATATTTCTCGATGAAACAATTGGCCCAAAATATAGTTCTCGAAAAAACACAATGTGCTTAAAACATATTTCTCGATAAAACAGATGCTCCAAAATATATTTCTCGAGAACACAATGTGCTTAAAATATATTTTTCTCGAAAAAACAATGTTGTTAAAATATATTTCTCGAAAGAACAATGTGCTTGAAATATATTTCTCGATAAAACAGATGCTCCAAAATATATTTCTCGAAAAAATGCGCTTAAAACATATTTCTTAAAAAAAAAAACAATCGGCCAAAATATATTTCTCGAAAAAACAGATGCTCCAAAAATAATTCTCGAACAAAACACGTTCGCTTAAAATACACTTTTGACTATGGCACTAATGGGCTTTCGTAATTCAGCGAACATACCCCGTGCTGACGTATGATGACCAACTTTTCATACAGACATACATTGCATCCTATAGTAATTTTACAATAGGGCTTTGCAAGTTTGATTATTCTCCACTCAGCAGAAAGTTGCGGAACAAAAAATAAATCTCAGAGAGCCTTAATCTAGCAGATAGAATTGACTCCATGGCAGAGAAAATACCTTCGTCACAACGAAAGACAACAAATCGAATTTTGAAAACCACCCTTCATGTAGACTAATAGAAAATCGGCGTTTTTAGCAAACAGATATTAAAGAAAATTAACAAAAAAGGAGTGACATTAACCACGTTGAACAAATGGAAAAATCTGTTTTACGTTTCTGTTTGTCTTTCTATTGGGCACTATCACCTAGACGGTCTGACTCTTCATCCGTGATTACATATATATATATATATATATATATATATATATATATATATATATATATATATATAATATATATATATATATATATATATATATATATATATATATATTATATATATACATATATATATATATATATATATATATATATATATATATATATATCATATATATATATATCATATATATTCATTTATATAAATATATATATATATATACATATACATAAGTGGAGTGAAAAAGCTGGATACCAACAATATTTCTCAAAATAGCAAGTAGGATCCAAAGAGGATTCACAGACATCACCAGAGAATGAAAATAATAAGAGTAAAGTAAATTCTTAATAAAAGACAGGAATTTAATTCACACAAAAGGGTCAGTTACTTAAACTAATCTCTTGTCCTCCCTCTCCTTTCAACCCAACTTGTAATCCTTTTTAAACTTGTTTTAAGATTGTCTTGCCCCTTTTATTTCTGCCAGTCGGCTTTTATTACTTTTGTATTATTTAGTGTTCTACCATTTTTATTTTTTAAGCTCTTTGGGAAGTTGCCAGCCTTTATTCGCTTTGAGATTCTTACCTTTTAGGCATTGCTTTTACTTGCTCAAGTCGTTAGTTTGCCTCTTTAAACAGTTTGTATGCTTGATTTTTATCAGTTTTGCTGAAGAAGGTTGATTAAAAACCGAAAGCTTCCAAGCCCGGTGCTTTTCGTCCATCTTTTTAGCTTTTAGTTGACTTTCACCATTTACTTTACTCTTATTATATACATACATATACATATATATACATATACATATATATAGCCTAATTTTCACCTTGAGGGAAAATCGTGGTAAAAAAAACTACATTAGGGGGTAATCGTACACACAACGGATACATTCATATTTTATATCAAACGGATGTTTCCTGATTAACAAAAGTTGTAGATGGACTTACGATTAGTTAAAGGTAAGAAATTGAATTCACTTACATATTTCTCATTCAATTTTCGGTTGGGTTTTTTAGACACGAATTTTTGAAGGGAAACCCAATCTAAGTATCCTGGTAAAAACCTCATTGTATTCCTAGTTTAGTTCCACACATTCTATATTGTTAAGCTATCTCTTCTTTTACCAAACTTTTTCTTTGAAGTATATCTTCAATTTAACAAAAACAAAAATTAATTGCATAATTCATACCATGAATAAATCGTGGGCATTGGAATATGCTACCTCGACATATCGTGTGGGGAGGCTATTATTTGTCGTAAAATAAATCTGTTTTATTTTATGAAGACATTGTGGACAACGTAGTTTTGTCATCTCTACATACCACCTGGAGAAAATGGCAACCGTAAATAATTCAAGGCCACAAAAATTTAGGTAAACATAAACACATTTCAGATACAAACTTTTCAGACGTATCAGCTGTTAAATTCTTGTCACCTCTAATCACAGTCAGCCACCTGCGCGTAGTTTCATCTGGGCAAAAAATATTTCTTTTGCCTTTTCGTAAAGTCGAACATCAAACGTCATCAGCTTTCTTATCTCTTTGTCCTCCATCAACGTACGTTTAGCTTTCTTTTCTAGTTCACGTTTAGCAGTTGCATTGAGATTTTCGTAATTTCCTTTGTTAAAATGCCTGCCGTAACACTCATTAACAAACGGAAGATTGTAAATTTCCTCCAGCATTTGATAGGTGGTCAACATATCCTCTAGTAATCCAACAAACGACAAATGTTTGTCTAGATTATCAATGATTTCATCAGCTATTGTGTCATTTGAAGGCCATTTTTGTGCGGGGATATTCTTTGAGATTATTTGAAATTTAATCCTTCCATTTGTCGTCGGATCCATTCTCCAGAGTCGATAGAATGCGGCCCACATTGGTGAACCATCTATTTTTACCCATTCTGTTATTGGCATTTTCAATGCTCTTTGGTATCCTTTGTTCGGATTTCCTTTAATAGCTACTTGCCTGGAAAAGTAGTAATGTGAAACTGCTCGTTCGTAGGGCTCTCGAAATAAAGTAAACGTTGAACATTTTCTCCCAAGGTTTATATCATGGAAGAAATCGCAAAGTCCCAATGTGTTGTGACCTTGAATCACAGGTTTGAGACTATCGTTTTGAAAGTATGATAATTTCGAGTAAGTTTCCTCCAACTGTCCAATTGAGATGCCACCTCGTTGTGCCGGGGGTAAATTTAATTTAGGTTGCATCTCGTTTAAGCATCTTTCAACGGAAGAGCCACCTGCCTTTTGAATGTGCCAAAAGTTAATAACTGCCGACTGGAATTCGTCACGCCTCTCTGGATACAAGTAGTAGTTAGGTAACGTGTTACAGCTGTTAAGTTTGGGATGTACTATGCTACATTCATTGCTCCTCTTTCTTGTTGTGATCAGCTTTCCGGCTCTGTCAATAAGTCAAAGATTAGTAATATAACATCATGACAAACCATATCGATTATATCAAATAATCTATGTCACCGGCAAAATCAGTTTTGATTAACTCTTTCATTTCTCTCGCTGTAGGCGTATACATAACACAAGTATATCGACAGTCAGAAAGAAAAAGGACTAAAGTTTGGAATGGGGACTGGGACGGATAGTTTATAACAAAACGTAATCGTTTGAGTATACTTATACCTATACATACATGCACACATGAACGTAACCGTGGATGAGTAAAGTCGTCTGTGACCCTGCGGTTGCCATGGATGAGGTAAAAAGCGAAAGAGAAAACAGCGTAGAGAACCAGATAGCTTAATGATGCCTTGGAGAAAGAAAATATTTGTCGCGCTACTGTTTATCCCACAAACTTATCCTTCTCAAGATATCATACTTTACGATATTATCACAATTTGACCTCTGGTGACCTCACATGACCTTTGACATCTACCAAAAACAATGGGGTTCTTGTAAACAGCAATGGTCTTCCACATGCAACAGAAAAATGACAGTGGAACAACGGGTTTTCACAGTTTGACCTCTCCTGACCTCAACGACCTGTGACCGCTACAAAAATAATTGAATTCTTGAACGCAATATACCTGGAGCAACCACATGCCAACTATGAAATCCATCAAGGTTACCTTTTATGAGATATCGTTTTTACGAGGCTTTCACCACACGACTTCTAGTGACTCCATGTGATTTTCTTTGACTCCCTCCAAAAACGAAAGCATTCTTTTAATCAGTATGCATGAGGTATTGGTTACCTTAAAACTACTAAAAACCTCTTTCCCCTTCTCTATTACACCAATTGCCCCAAGGCTGGACGTTGCCATTGTCCAGATCATGACATGTGATACAGCTTGTTGGAAGGAGATAATTAATTGGCTCGGCGATGGAGATAGCCTCGGGCATTAGAAAGTAACATATAATCCTACCCAACGAAAGTCCAATTTTGTGGGGTCGGAAATCTAACATTTTTACTGGTTCAATACGGCATGATGGAATCTACTTGTAAAGAATTAGATGCATCCAGTTACCGTTCTTCAAAAATCATGTTTACAAGAGAGTTTCAATGCTTTTGTAGTTTCATTGCCCGTGACCTCAGATGACCTTTAAATTCTACTGAAAGAACAGGGTATAATTTTCCTAAGTATAACGCATCCCTGTTTCTAAGATGAAAAGCATGATTCCTAAGTTGAGATACGGTGTTTAAGAGGTGTGCGGTTATTGACCTCCGAACCTCTGAGGACCTTAAATGACCACTGACCTACAATCCTCGACAAAAGTACATGGGACAAACCCAGCTCCTCGTATCAATGTTGAAATCTCAAAACAAGTTGGGGTGCCGCAACATTGAACAGGACAATGGCGATGCGGACAAGGGGATTGTGGTCTCACTGTTGCTTGTTTACCGTATTTTGTCCCATTATTTTTGACGAGGATTGTAGCTCCACCAAAAGCAAAAACCTTTCTCTCAAAATGAAAAATCTTTATCACAAGTGTGATAAGTAGCAGAAGCCAAAAATTGAATACTAAAAACTGAAAAACATGTATTTGAATGGGATTTGAACCCGGGCGTCAGAATGGGAAATCTAGCCCTTTCCACTGCATCATCAACATGCACGTTAGTTGTAGGCTATTTAAATTATGGTATATTAACAGCATCTGATATCCATCAAAGCAATAGCAACTTTTATCGCAATTATTCCAAACATGTAGATCTTCTATGAAAAGTATCCATCATTGTTATACTCAGATGGCGTGTTTTGCAAGCGATTAACAAGATGACATTAAATCTTCACAGAAAACAATGCAGTTATTCCTCGTGATATGGCAAATTTGTATTCCAAGTTTTAAAAGTATCCATCATTCGTATATTATAATATCGTGTTATAACAAGGTTTTCAATTTTGACCTCTGCTGACCTCAAATGACCTTAGAGCTGAACCAAAATGATATGGTTCGTCATCTTAATATGACAAATCTAAGTCGCAAGTGTGATAGGTACTCATTATTCCTATCTTAAGATAGTATTTCACAAGCAGTTAACAAGTTTTTGTAGTTTCACCTCTGGTGACCTCAGATAACCTTTGATCTCCATTGAAAACAATACGGTTCTTTCTCGTTTTATGACAAATTAATTTTCGAAGTATGAAAAGTGCCCATTATTTGTACTTTGAGATATCGTGTTTACAAGGTTTTCGTATTTTGGGTTCTGCTGCACTCAAGTGGCCTTTGATCTTTACCAAACACAATAGGATTCTTTCTCTCAATGTGATCAATCATCTACCACGTATGAAAAGAATTCACTAGTGGTATATAAATATAATGTATTTACAAGCTAAGCGTCACAAAACCCACACTCACTGGCGTAGACAGGGGCACAAGGGGGCCATACCCCCGTTCATCCCCGTCCCCCCCCCCCCAATAAATTACGACAGTAAAAAAGTACGTACGTCGGCCTGGCCTAGGCTGGCCCTAGGCACTTCAAGGGTCATACTGTAAGAATAATAAACATTTTCCAGGGTACTGCAACCGGAAAGTCTGGGGTTCGACTCCTGGTCAGGTCATACCAAAGACTTTAAAAACGGAACCTACTGCCATTGTGTTTGGTGCTCAGAATAAGCAATGGAGTAGAGAAAACAAGCCAGTGAGCCACAACTGGGGAAAAGGCTGTGGCCGACCCGACTTAAACCAATTGGTTAGAAACTGAGCCGTAAAGCCTCATTTAACTCTTACTCCAGGGTACTACATGCCTGGTGACGTCGAACGATGCGCGCACGCGGCACGCATGCACCACATCAGTATAGTACTATAGCCAACCCAATATCGATAGTGGATCGATCGATCGCCGACATTCATCACTCAAATTTCACAGTATTGATGCATCATAATTACTTACATGGAATGATCCAGCTGTGCGTGTAGAAAATGTTCACTGAGCTGAATTGTTTTCAACAGTTGATCACAATCCCCACTAATCGTCATAAATTTACCAACACAAAAACCACATTTATGCCTTGTGCACAGCAGGATCGTTTTGAGCAAGATTTAGGACCTAATTTTAAACACGATCGTGATTGAACTTGTGAAAACTGTGAACAGATTTCATTCCCAAAAAGGCTCACAAAAATTGTTCATTATGTAGAAGTATACTGATATCAAATTTACCCATTTCTTTTTCACGCATTTCCTCCACTAATTTTGCAAAAGGTGCGTTCTAACAGGTGCGTTCTAAAGGTGCGTTCTTGCCTCAAAACAACCATTTTCTTGATTCATATACACTCTATATAAATTTAAGCCCTTTTGAAAAATTAGTTAAAGGCCCTGCGAGCGGTGGCACCGGCACGGCAGGCACGGTGAGGGGCGAGTTCCCCGAATCGATTTCAGAAATTTTTTTTGAAAATTTTAAAATGATCCCAAAAGGCGTTTTAAGCTATAGATTTCTGTAGGGGGTAGGACTGAGGTGTGTTTTCGACCAAGTGATGGATCTATTGTAACCATTTCCTATCACAAATGGTTCTCAAACTATCAGAATTATCGCAATCCTTCGCAAGCAGTCAAAATTGTTTTGTGATTGACAAAAAGGTTTATTCATTCTTGCGGAATTGAAAGTGTCTCGATGCACAGCATGAATGCCTTACGTGACTCATCGCGCAAACATCCCTTTTCATGAGTTATTTCGGTCACGCGTGTATACAGTAATATATTTTGCCCTCTCCCCGGCTCTCCTCTCGGCGTCTATACGCTCCTTCGCTGGGTTGATCCTTTATGTTTTGCCCCCTGTTGAATAATCCTGGCTACGCAACTGCACACAATAACACGCACACATATATGCCTGTACTCGCCGGCGTGATTCAACATGGAATCAAAGAAGGGGATTTATTGTGATCAATAATAACGTCGCCTTGTGCTCAAACATTTGCAATAAAATATTAAATCCGTTTACTAATAATGTGGATGATAGGTATTACCTCACCCTCAATCAAATTATTGGGAGAACTATGTCCACATCCAAGACATGGCTCCCTGACCCCCCCCCCCCCTTCCTTGACAAAATCATATCATTAGAAATCAAAAAGGAAAGCAATGTTGAAATACTGTAAGCACACATAGCTAGTCAAGCATTCTCTCCTTAAGCAAATGTTCAGTTGGTTGATTAAGGTATGAATGAGTGGCCAAACTATGCTCCGGAGGTCAAAGTGTTATATTACGAGTTTAAAATACTCAGTGGAAAGTTTAGACAACTATATCATTAAAGGACCTGTACGTTCGTCCTAATCCGTAAGAACTTGAAAAAGACTTTACTAAATTTGGCATGAGTAAGGACTATAGAATCTTAGGAACATAGATTAGGGAAGTAAAAAATTGTGTTTTAATGGTGTAACAAATCTGTGCATTTTCCATGTTTAAGTCTGCACCTGTGAATTTAATAAGGACTGTTGACGAATGTCTGATAGAATATTCATAAAAAGTTTTTTTGACAGGAAAACATATCGGAAGGCAGAAAATGTTTGAAGATATTTATAGATGCTAAATATCGATTGAGTACTCTTATTAGTTTTTTGTGCGTTGGCCACGACACAATCTGTTAATCCCTATTCACCATTGCCTTTTATTTTGGCATACTTAAACTGGCAAAACACTCCCACTCCAAAGTCAGGGAAGCAACCATTTCCTTTCATTTTCCTTTCTTTAATTCTGCCTTGCTAAAATTTAAATTGTATCTAATACACTTTAAAGGATGAAGTTACTTACGTCAAGTTTTGAAGCTGCGAACGTTCAATAACTTTAATTCTTTGATAGGTATTCTCGTACGATTCTTCCATATCCAAAAACACAAAAATCATCATAAAGCATGCAACTCCACATAGGATCATAAAAAAGTTCCCCACTTGATGTGAAATACTTTGTTTCATTTTCTTTTTGCTTTAATAAGCAAATGTGCAACAGCGTAGAAAATACAGGTAAATCGTTAACTTGTAATCCAAGTATGTGGTTGCTTGAACGTCTTAAGTGCAGTTTATGCTCAGATAAGTCACCAGTACTAATATCAGTTAAACTGTCTGATTCAGTCAAGCACAGACTGTTTCAGACAAATTGTTTCGGTGCGGATAATTTTGTTTAATAGCCTTTACAACCACATAACAACCTTATTTCGAACTAGAAAATTCAGCCAATGAGGCAAATAGTTAATTTCGATAACAGCCGTTCTCACTGTTGTTTCTCGTGAATTGTTCCAGTAGAATGAAACTGTTCAATTGACTTGTTCTTCCAGTAGCGCCTCATATAATGTTACAGAGTCATAGTAATAACTTATTGTTCACCTATCAGTATACCTGTACGGTTAGTAAGCATTGGTGCGGATTAAAGACGTGGGCAACACCCCCTTCTTTTGGTCCTTAAAAGCATAAAAAGGAAGCTGATTGGTTGACTCGTTGCGTCAACTCCTCTGCCCTGTCAATACTCAAGTGAAGAATGCGATATTTTGGCCTTCATCCTTCGCCTGACCTAATTCATGTCAATAAAAACTTACCTTTACAAGTTTTGTGAAAAAGTATCGTTTTGCGTAATGTTGCAGGTCTTAAACTGGTGTAAGGAATAAAATGTTGATTGTATATTTCACAAGTCTAGAGGAAACAAGGGCCAAGCGGTAGCTGGGTACAGACGTTACCTTTCTTTTCTTTTGCTGATGTATTACATATAGTTTTGGGAAGTTTATTTTAATTAAACTTGGTATTTTTAAAAACGCAGACAGTTTTATCAGTAACTTCGCTGCTTTAACAATGGTCATTTTTGTCGGGTAAAGCTCATTGGTAATATGTTGGTCAAACTTTGCTCATAGCATTGTTGAAACGTTCCTTCAAAACGCGTTTATTGTCTCAATCAATTGTTGGTAAACCTAAACATGTAACCAGTTAAAACTTTTCTCCCATATACCACTATAATGTTGCATCTTGGCAATCTTACAACATAAAAAAAAGAAAATATTCACTAAATATTGAGAAACTCTAAATATATAACCAGTTCAAATTTTGCCCTGAACAACACCAATGTGCACCTGAATGACCTTACACTAACGTCACTTCCTCACCTTAGACCCTGCCTCTTAGACTACTTCCTCAAGGCGACACTGGGAGGGTTTTACCTGGGTGCCAACTATCCCAGGTACGTCACTGGGCGCTCTCATGAACCATCCTCTGAAGATTTAGCTTAGGTTACCACCCTGTTATATATTTATTGAAGAAAAAGCCATTGGTGCAACAACTGACGGGCATTCAAACCTAATTGTTTTGAACGTTAAAGTTCAAGCTGACAAACCAATCAGATAAGACCATGGCTTTTGAATTGGTGGGTTTATAAACAAAGGGTTCCGTTTCCTCCATAGGCGTAAAAATCTGTTCGAGAATGGGGGCCTGAAGTTGTTTCGGATCGCTGTATTGGTGAAGGGTCTAAGGGGAGAGGTTTTCCCTCTCTGGAAAATTTTTGAATATTTGAGGGTCTTAAGATGCAATTTGGTGTAACATGTTGGACAAGGTTTACGGTTAATTACTGCAATTTTTTTACATTTTTACAGAGGAAACAAATAAGGGGTTTCGTTCTTGGATTGAAAGGGGGCGTAAACATAGTTTCGCCCCACCACATTTTTGACTTGTGGGGCTAAAGCACCCCAGCCCCCGCTCAGGGGAGTATATACAAGAATTCGCAAGGGGTGTGTACTATTTTGGGACCAACTACAACTTTCCCTGCTTTTCCACGGGAACAGACAAAAAATCAGGGCCGGTAAAAGATCAATTATCTTTTCAATTAACTGTATCTGAGACCAACTTTTTGGCACTCAGAGACCGACTTTTGATTTTCACAGTGTGCCACCCCCAACCCCCGTATTTACGCCAGTGCCCCTCTTCCTACGCCTATGGTTTCCTGGAACTCTCCTCTGAGTCAGGTCTACGGGTTTACCAACGGCCGGAGTGGACACTTTAATTTTCTTGTATCCATATTCTAAATTTATACTATGAAATAAATCATGAAAACCGTGATCATAGTTTGTTTAGTTACCCGTCTTTCTCTATAACTATATGTAAAAAGGATCTGGGAAGGAATGAATGTCAAAGGTCATTAAAGTGCACTGCACAAGGATTGGATAATAACTGTAGCCCCCCCCCCCCTCATGAAACTGGTGCAAGTACTGATAATTTGATAAACAGCTTAGCCAGTGTGCTTGGGAAAGAACCGCCCAGGAAACCCACTAATTGGGTACTCATCGTGTCGCCCAGTAGTTGGGTGAAATGTACGTTAACGTATTGGAAGGTGATTGGACAACATGCAGACAGTTCCTTTCGGTGACATCCGAAGAATAATTCAGCCGGGAAATTCTCACCTGACACTTTCACTAACACAAGTTAGCCGACCAGTTAATATGAAATTAGTGTTGGTTATGTCGTGTAGCACTATCTTGAAGATTTAATCTTCGTTCTTGTATCCTCAGTACCGTAATAGACCCTTTTCCACATACCAATTACAAAGGATTGTGGGATAGCATTTTGGTCTGCATCATTGTAATCCACAGTAAAATGCCATTGACAAAATCAAAAGCACACAAAAACTATCCCCAATCCTTTGTGACTGCTATTTGGAAAAAGGTCTATTACCCACGAGTTTTCTGATGACATCTCCACTGCGTGAAACTGAACGCCAAGCCATCGTGTGCAACGGCTCTCAATGCCGCGGCGCCGTTAAGTCATTTCAACATGAGCCCAATGACAAAATCTTGGCTAGCGCTTATTTGTGGCTGGCCAGCAATTTCCAAAGGCCAATGTCCCCCACCCCCAAAAAGAATAACAACAATTGAGCACTCCTGTGCTATGGCATACTAGCTATTATATAGTGTTTGAATTTCGAATTGTTTGTTAAATTGTTAGCTACTCTTATCTTTGTGCAGTAAGGCCTGTAAACTGTCATTCGATGACTCTTTACTTTCCGCAGAAAAACAAACATGATTTTCTTTCATTTCTGATAGAATACATGAATGAAAAAGCAGGGAATTGCTGCAACTCCCTGAAAAGAGTTAGTCAGGCGTTTTTCAGTTTACTCTTAGCCTAACAAGAAATACAAACAAAACATACAAAAAGTACAAAATATACAATGGCTAGGTTAAAGGCTGCGATATTGTTGATAACTTAATAACAATATTTTGGAATGTTATTGACAAAAATTCGTTTGAATATATCTCTCCTGTAGTTTGTTCGTTTTTTTCAAACTCAGTGGTGTATCCAGGGCCGATGATGGAAGGTAAACTCTTGACCGAAATCATATCGTAAACCAACAATACGGAAACGAATGATTGCGAACAGGCGAATGGCTCGTGCTAAGCATTTTCAACGTCTGAAAGGTTCCCCAAATATTATCACTTTAATTCATGGGATTCTTTTAAGTCTGAAGACAGTTGTAACGTTTTTGGTTGTACAGATCTACGAGAGGTCAGTTTTTTTTCATAACAAACCAGTAATCAAATTGGCACTAGAAACGTTTCAAAGATTATAGGGAGTAGGGGCTTTCACCTGCAAGACTTTTTATAAGCGTGTGTTTGCTGGAAGACACGATAAGGTCAACGAAAATTGCGGTAATGTAACTTGTTTTATACACAGTGTAAGGTGAGGGACATGACGATGAGACCTCAGAAAATACGGAAAACAGGGTCAAAACATGGTCAAAATCTTCAAAAACAGTTACAATTACTTACTTAGTGGGCAAATATGGATCTTCACGAAATCACATTCGTTTCCCTAACTCCATCGGTCGTCTCACTCGCAACCTTTCATGCATTTGCCATATACGCATAAAAAATTTGAACTCTACGGTGGTCAATCATATTAAAGGTCTGACGACATGAAAATGGCATGCCTTCTTAATGTATGGGTAAATATTAAAAGTTATATGAAAAATAACCACTGCTCTAATCGAAATTCCACAAGCTTGATCAATTTGCATGAAAATTTACATAATAATAACGACAGTCTGAATAAACATTAGTGCCATGTGAAAATCTGTAATGTGGAATAAAGGAATCTAACCGACTGCATGGTCAAGTGGTTAGAGCATCCGACTTGTAGCCAGAAGGTCTGGGGTTCGACTCCAGGCCGGATCATACCAAAGATTCTGAAAAGGGAACCTACTGCCATTGTGCTTGGTGCTCTGCATAAACAAAGGAGTAGGGAAAACAAGCCAATGAGCCACAATTGGAAAAAGGTCGTGGCCGGCACGACTTAAACCAATTGGTTAGAAACTGAGCGGTAAAACCTCATCTAACTCTCACTCTACAAGGTACCGTATTTCTTAAGATATACTTTTGTGTTTAAACTTCATTTGAAGGACATTATGTAATCTTTATGGACTTATTTTTAAAACTGGAAATTGTCTATTTGAAAACTACATCACAAGTTAAAAGGCTGACTTGAACTTGCAACTTAACAGATAAAGGATTAACAAAAGAAGTACTTACACTGGGCTGAGCACCAACCAGCATCATTATCTTGAGTAAGTCAAATGAGTTTCCTCAGTAATGGTCTATGATCAGAGATTTATTTGCGAACCGTAAAAGATTGAGTAAAATATCTAGTATCATGAGGTATCTAGTAGGTGTCGAGCAACCGAGCTTTAATGAATGCATATCCCTTCAAAATCAAATGACTAGAGAATCATTAAAAATAGTACGTTGATGAGACTTCAAAACAAACAAGACATTTACAATGGCTTCATCTTAACAGCATGTTGTCTTTATAATACTGTGCAGATAAATGTATACAGTACTCTACAGAAAGTCTTTATAGTTTGTTGACATAACTTCTATGTGTCCTATGTGTATACCAGAACCTCCATAAGGAATCTCTACTAACAGTGTATGCTCTAACTACAGTGTATGCTCTAACTGAAACTAAAGTAACTATTACCAGGACGACTCTGTCTACAATTAACAGAATTCTGTGGAATTCTCAGATAGTAGTGTATGCTCTACCTTTTGCATTGCAAAATTTTTCTAGAAGTACTACTCAGGTATTCTGTACTTGACGAGTAATAGTCAATTGTCAATTTCTGTTCCATTTTTCATATGGAACATTTGTGAACATTTGCGTTTGAGCTCAAGTAGAAAATATTGGACTTTCCATTTTAATGGGAAGAGTATACGTCTGAAACCATCGTGTATGGCAATCGCGAAGCCTGAAACTCATAACGCCATAACCCTCAAAATTTATTGCCCTGTTTAACGAACTGACGGAACCGCCTAAAACATAGCTAGGTTTTAATATCTTTTTGTCTCTTCATGTGATTACGAAATGCGTGTGGTAAGCAGTGGTATGGGTGTGTAGTCTGGAATCTGTGTGACCTGAAGAGTTTAGAATACCGCACGTCCATCAATTGTCATGCACGCAGCGATGCTTACCCAGTTTCTACTTTTAAATACTATTTGCATCATTGAGGGGAATTTGAGGTATTCCAAGCAAAACCACATATACAAAAGGTTTTAAATTAAAGGAAAATTATTACATTTGTTCATCAGTTTGTTAGCCTTCTTTTAAAGGGAGCAATGTCCTTTCAGAATAATTATCTTGTTATTTTATGAATCATTTGTTCAACTGATTGAGTGTTTGCGCTCCACCTTGGAACCATACTATTTGCTTTGTTCACTGGGGCAGAGTACAGTAGTAGGCTACACTGTGATAGAATGTTGATTATCTTTTGAAGTAACACTCTCAAAGACACTTTGTTCACGAGGTAATTTATTTTAAATCAGGTTTTCCCTTAGGTCTCTCAATATTAGAAACTACACATAAATAATTACAAAAAAGGACCGCAATGTTATACTTGCTTGTTTCGGGCATACTGTAAGACAAAACATGCCTGGAAGGCGTCGATTAAACTGTTTAAGCGGGGAGCTGCGGCTCCCTGCTGAACAAACATTGCATTAGATGGAAGATTTCGGAGCCATTTTAGGGTGGTATACTTGAAACATAAACCCCGAATGTTTGCTCATCGCACCTCAAGATGTTTTTGTTTGAACACATCCTATGTTGTCATGAAATAGCTACAGCATCGAAAAGGATGTATTATGAAATTTACTACTAGTGCTAGCACCCTCTGCATCAAGGTATCTTTGATTCTTTTATACTGGAGTTCTTACTAACCCTCAAAATTGAAATCAGTTCAAAGATTGGATAATTGTTAGTTCAGGTTAAATGTACAACATTACGGTCACTACCTTAGAGAAATACAAAGTTTTATCTAATAAAATTGCCTGTAGGGTATCACATTCACTGAATCTCTAGTTGTGCAGTGTATTATACTGTGAAATGATGTTTACAGTAATAATCAATATCCAACAAATACAGCATTGACCACATTGTATGGGACTTATTTTGTTTGCAACATATCCCTTGAATATTTGGCACGTTAAGAACATGTACCTTTAAGATTTAGGCCATGAAGCCGGTCTTGTCAGTTAGAATCTCAGAAGGGCGACAATTTTCTCTCAAGACACGCTACACAGAACAGTGGCTTTCCGCTACGTGCTGTTTAGACTTCAATGTCTGTTGATTTTTTTTTACTATGAATGCATAGTGGAACTTTATTATACTACATTCCGTTTGAAAAACTAGCAACCTCAGCTAATCCAACAAAAGGTTAAAAATAAATTTCAGATACAAACATTTCAGAACTGTTTTGTCGAGTAATCGTCACGTCTAATCATAATCAGCCATCCTCGCGTAGATTCTTCTGAGCGTTAAACATTTCTTTTATTTTGTTGGCACGAAAAATTGAACTTATGTTGAGTATTTTAACATCTACTTAAGTATGAAAAGATAACCAACTATTAGCTGGTAATTAGGCCCATTATTTCATGCATTCAGTTTGAGTCCGTCTCCTTTAGCAATACTTTAACAGGGTGGCTAAGTAGAAAAATGCTTTAAAGTTTAGGTTAATGCCGCTGGTATTATAAAGGATTTTGAAACTCTAAAAGGCGGTTTAATAGAAAAAGATCAATACAAAATATACCTAAACATCTTGAGGGACCGTATGCAAATATGCTAAACGGCATAAGTCTAATGCTTTTATTTCCAGTTTCCCGAAATAACTTGACATAAATCTCTGTTCACAATTCACATAAAATCAAGCTGATGTAATTTCGGACGGGACACTGGTCGACATCTGGGGCATGAACACTTATTTTTCGGGCCACTGGTAATGTCATGACAACGGATTAAAATTTCCCAATTTCGTCTCAAGATGTAACAGATCACAAATTGCTTTGTGTAAATTGTATAATCCAGATAACTTTATTAAAGGTAGAAGAAGCTTGTTACTTTTGGAGGAGGTCAAAGAACGTCTGAGAGTCACCCGAGTTCAAAGTATTAGCATCTTTTTGACTCAATACTTGGAGAAAGCAAGCATAGATACTTTCCATACTTAGCATGACGATGTATCATATGGAGTAAAAGGACCCAATTGCTTTTGTGAGGGTCAAAGGTCATCTGACGTTACCCGCGGACACATCCTGGATGATTTCTTAACATTATATATATATATATATATATATATATATATATATATGTTTGAAGAGGAAAACTCCATTGTTATGATAAAGAAGGTCAAAGATCAACTCAGGTTGCCAAAGGTCATATCAAAAACATTGTAAACAGGATATCTCGAAATAGCGTGTATGATACTTCATTAATCCATTTCGTCCGTACAAATATATACAGTACTGCATTATTTTTCATCCTAAGCATGTAGATGTGTTGCATTGATAGAAGAATTTTATAGTTTTTGTGCAAGTCGAAGGTCACCTGAGGTTACTATGGATCATCAAATGAGAACTTCGTATAAAAAAATATCTGATGCTAGTAGCATAGTATCTTTTTACCATATTGAGATGAATTCTGTTGCTGCTGTTGTGCTTGGGTAAAATCAAGGTCATCTGAGGACAAGGAAGTTCAAAATCTGGAAACCTTGTAAGCACGACATCTCGGTAGGGATCAAAGAAACTTGGCTATTTGTGTGGATCCATCAGAATAGTGGTCCAGTATGATGTGTCCAGTACATCTAGTGCATTGTAGGGGCTATTACTGATGCAAGCTTAAGCCTGGTGATGTGAATTCATCGAAACCATTGTGTACAATTCGTAAATACAACAAAGTAGTGTTTGTCCCGGGCTCATACCTAAATGTTGTGAACAGTGATGAGCTACTTTACCCCACCCATCGCACCGAGAGTCATCCTCGTCTTTTCCCATTCGGTATATATTTATTGTATTTTTGCTTATGGATGGCTTTCAAGCCTTACTGGGCAATGGATTCATAGCAAAGGTGGCTCCAGGATTTACCACGACAAAGTGGCCAAGTCCCTTTAAGGGGATAACAACCCGGAGCTTCGACATGGGAGACGGTTTGTCAACAGGAAATCGAAAAACAATTTTGGGGCTTTCATGAAAGTAAATTGAAAAGTTAAGTTTTTAATGAGGAAAGTTGGGAAGTTTTAAGACTCTATTGAAAGATTTGCTCTTATTTGGAGAGAAATCAAGTAAATCTTCGGGGCGACCGGCCGTCGTCAGGGAATATTTATCTCATCGTACCCATTACGATTCCCCGACAAAATATGAAAATTTACCCGAAGTGGTGGGGCAGACCTCCCCCGACTGGGACATACCCCCTGCCCAACACCTGGCGCCACCTCTTATTTTCAGTTTAAATCAAAATAAACATGCAGCAGTGATTATGATGGTCCGAAATATTCCCCATTTCTGTGTAACAATATATCTTAGTGTAATCCTCCGAATTGCGATGAAAACATTAACCTTTTCAAATTAATGTGGTTTTAAAAATTATATCGACTACTGATATTCTTTCAATTATGGTTTGTAGTCACCTTCGAATAAGGAAGCAATCTTCTTTACTCCCAGAAGAAGGGGTTTCCGTCCAGAAAATCATTCTTTGACGGCACAAGTAGGCCACTGCTCGCTTCATACAATTTTTACTAAAGACAATAATGTCTCAATTACATCGGCACAATCGAAGGTGTCTTCTAACTCTCTGGTCTAAAGTATCCAAAAACATAGCAAAATGTGCCAGGATCCCTCAAAATATGTAAATGGCATGTGCAAAATACCCTCAAATAACATCTGAAATATATTCACAAGCTTCATTCCAATGTTTTTATCTATGGGACAACTTTCCTAAGAGAGGCTTTTGGCACTTTTGACTTTGCCTAATGTGTAATACATATGCACACGAACAACGTATTGTAACGTTGGCCGCATTTTTGAGACCATTCTGTTTGCTGCCCTCAATTTCGATGAAACATTATCAAGACAGCAAAATATACAGACACGACATCAGCATTTATATTCGCCTTCGTTTATTCTCGGTCTCTTGAGTGCCGGCATTTAATCACTAATGTGTACATCAATGCTTGGAGTTCAAGTTAACCAGTGACCTACGAAATAGCTCATACGTTAAATAACTCGGCATAGCCTAACGCCGATCTCGTGAGTAATGATTTGCTCACACAACAGTCTTTCAACATAGTCTATTAGTAAATTTATGCCTATTATAAAAGTCACGTGTCTGAAGCTACTCACGGTAAGGACGAACAAAATTTGAACCAGATCCTGAATCGGGAATGACTCATAGTACAAATTCAGTACAAGGTAAGAAGTTTTCGACTCACCATGTCAATATTACTTTATCTCAATGTGAAATACGTAAGTTAATTGATACGGTTGTGAAACCGACTTCCCAACATAAACTAAAACGTCAAATTAAGTACAACTCGTAACTTACAAATACAGTACTTGTATGGGCTTGTGTAAAAGTTAATGGTTAAAATTTAATCTTTTCTTGAACTGGAATACTGGAACTGAATAATTGCTTGCTCAAGACCAAATCCACATATATTACAATTTCTTGGACTTAGAATGTTTTCTTCGACACTCGGCTTTCACAGGTCACTCCCTAACTTTTGCAGGCTTACAGCTCAAAATCAGAGAGTGTCCTACTTGACCAAGAACTAGTTTTTTATTCTGTTTCAGTAAATAAATCGTGTATAAAACTTCCTTCCATTCTTAATTTATCTTCAATTCCCAACCATAACTCTACCACGAAGAAAACTGCCTAGAAAGAGGTTTTAATCAATTATCAATTAAGCATGTATGCAGATATAACACACAAGTACTGCATCAGTCTCCTACAAATTGGTCCTTTTATTTAGTACATAACTTATCTGATAACTAATTCCCAACAGTCAAACAACAACGTCAAACAAGTCAAACAACAACGTAAAGCCAAGTTTAAACAACAGTCAGAATTCCTGGGCATTAACCCATGTTTAGGACTTGTCAACAACAGGTTGATTCTGTTAATCAAATTGAGGGCGCTGTGGGCCAATGGAAACAAAGATATTACAAGCATAGATTCCAAACTTAAAATGGCGCGTTGACTCTCCATGGAGGCCAAAACATCGTCGTTTTGAAAACAAACAGGCAAATGAATGTCTTACAAAAGTATTAATACTTGTTATTTCGGAATGTTGTTGACTGAAGAAGTACTACGCCTCGATAAATTCCGCTTCAACAAGAATAACTTATTTCTTCAACGCGGCATTTCACGTATTTACACTTGAACATGAACGCACAATGACTGGTTTTGCAAGTTCATGGACATTCATTGGTCAGTTTCTATGGAATCTTCAAGTGACGCACTTTTATATGCGCGTTCAATTACTTACGCGCTCACAACGTGAAAGCAACTAGCGCGTTTGTTTCCAGAGCGCGCAGAACTGTGCGTCAAGTATTCCGGATAATACACAGAGGAATGTATTCTGCGCGTATAGAACGCGTTGTAAAAGTGCACGCACGCTAATCTCTTTGAACAGTGGAATTTTCTGTAACGCGTTCTTATTTTTGTACGCAGGTCGCGGAATAGAACGGCGCGCCTGTCAAATTGACACTTCCGCCCCGATATATGCGTCTCCATGAGGAGTCACTGAGCGTAACAGTGTAGGTATAGGAGTTTGGAATCTATGCCTATAATATCTTTGAATGGAAACAAAGATCTATGCTTATAATATCTTTGAATGGAAACAAGGGGTGCGTTTTTGTCAACTGTTAGTGTTAGTTTTTGATTGACAGGTCTATTGTGACGTCACCCGAACGACGCATTCGCCATGGTAATCATCTAACACAACTAACCGCCTCAACTGGTTGTTAGTTCTGTTAGAACTAGGCCACGCCTACTAACAGTCGACTAAAACGCACCCAAAGATACTACAAGCATAGATTCCAAACTTAAAATGGCGCGCTGACTCACCATGGAGGCTAATATATCGGGGCGGAAGTGCTGATCACTGCTCAGTCGTTTTGACAACAAACAGGCAAATGAATGTCTTACAAAAGTATTAATACTTGTTATTTCGGAATGTTGTTGACTGAAGAAGTACTATGCCTCGATAAATTCCACTTCAACAAGAATAACTTATTTCTTCAACGCGGCATTCCACGTATTCACACTTGAACATGAACGCACAATGACTGGTTTTGCAAGTTCATGGACATTCATTGGTCAGTGTCTATGGTATCTTCAAGTGACGCACTTTTATATGCGCGTTCAATTACTTACGCGCTCACAACGTGAAAGCAACTAGCGCGTTTGTTTCCAGAGCGCGCAGAACTGTGCGTCAAGTATTCCGGATAATACACAGAGGAATGTATTCTGCGCGTATAGAACGCGTTGTAAAAGTGCACCCGCGCTTACCTCTTTGAACAGTGGAATTTTCTGTAACGCGTTCTTATTTTTGTACGCAGATCGCGGAATAGAACGGCCCGCATGTCAAATTGACACTTCCGCCCCGATATATGCGTCTCCATGAGGAGTCACTGAGCGTAACAGTGTAGGTATAGGAGTTTGGAATCTATGCTTATAATATCTTTGAATGGAAATTAACTTTACAGTATACAACTTAGTAATACATGTAGGCCTAACGTTAAAGTAGGCGGCTTAGCCTTAGATTACGACGTTCTGTACAAGGCCTAGCATATACTGTATACGGCAGTTTCATCTCTATATTCCGACTGCTTGATATTCCAACACATAAACCCAAATACAACTCCTAATCCTTTGGCCTAACCGGCTAACCCTAATCCTAATACTAACCCTATTGGAGAGTTGTCGGAACATCCCCATAGAGACATTGGAACACCAGAGCTGCAGTCCCCAGTCATAGCAGTAGGAGCAGTGGCGTATTTAGGAGGGCCATTGGGCCATGCCCCACCCCCTCACTGATGTCGATTTTTCTTTTACTTCCTAAAGGTATGTACACTTTTTAACACAAATTTTACTGCAAATGGTAGCATATGTGGCACCAGATTGCACGTAAGGACACCTAATTTTTCAAAAATTTTCAAAGGGGAGGGGAAACCCCATTGGGCCATGGTCCCCCCCTCACTGATGCCGATGTTTTTGTTTCATAGTTCCTAAAAAAAAACGTCAATTTTTTAACACAAATTTTACTTCAAATGTAGCGTATGTTGCACAAGATTGCATGTAAGGACATCCACTTTTTCAAAAATTTTCATAGGGGAAGGGGACACAATAACAAATCAAATATTGCTCCTGGATCTATTAGTAGCATGAGAAAACTGAAACATTTGCGTACCTTTGACTTTGATGTAGGTTTTTGCATGAAATACACCCTGGTCAGTCACAATTTTATTAAACCTAGGCTTAGGCCTCTCCATAAAACAGAAAAGTCTACTAGGAAGTTCTCCCCTATATTTACACCCTTCCCCAAACCTCTCCTGAAACTTTCACTAAATAATGAAAAATATTAATGATTAGCGGCCTAGTTCAACTTGCTTACAACTTTCCATAAAAGCACCATTTTGCATGTATGCCATCGCGAACTTCACGGTGACTGGGTATGCGGAACGGTAAACAGGTAACCTGGTTGTTGATGCCATTGAGCGAAGCTCAAATGTATGCATTATTCATGCATGAGTTCCATAAGGATCTTGATTAGAGATATGATGGGGCATTTGTCAAAAACATTAACTGAAGTTTCCAGAAGTAGCCTAAAGGATGTTCTTTCCGGATATTCGTCTAAGTCCTATCGCAGGCAATAGGCGGTGTTGTCAGAAAACAGTTATGAATGGGTGTCTCTCAATGAGATTCCAGTGTTCCAATGGAGGATTCGTTAGGAATAGTCTATGCAGGCAGTTACAATAGTTGAAACCCCCTGGTCTATGACAGTAGAGCTGCATAATTTTCGAAATTATGATGAAAAATGGCGCTATGAATGTTTCTTCTGAGTGCCACTAAACGTTCATTTTTGGGGTGGGGGGTTGAGGAACTTTGTTACTGAAGTTGATGCCGCTGTTGCAGTCATAACAGGCCGGGGCTGCGGGGAGGTTTTGTATGTTTCTGCTAGGGTCAAATAAGGGGTTTCCATACTTCAAAAAGTGAAAAGGGGGAGAAAGCATAATTTAGTCCCCACAGTTTTGAAGGAGAAGAGCTAATTGTGTAAACTCTTTCCATTGATTTCACGGATTAACCTGGCCCTTTCAGTTCACTTCACAAATCTTATACCATGATTTCAAAAATCAACACTAAACCCTATCCATATCTTTCGGAAATTAACCCAAATTCCATCTGTTCATTTCGCAAATCTTATCCATTCTTTACAAGAATTCACCCTAACTCTCTACATTAAGTTCGCAAACCCTAGCCATTGTTTACACAAATAAATCCTAACTCTTTCCATAAAATCCAACCAATTGCTTTCACAAATAAACTCTAACCTTTAAATTGTCGACCCCAATTTCACGAATTAAACCTTACCCTGTCCTAAGTTTCGTAAAACCTATCCTATCCTAAACTCTGTCCTTTCAGTAAAAAACCCTATTCAATCATTTCATGAATAAACCCTGACCTTGTCCATTAAGCTCGCAAACCCTATCTATTGTTTACACGAATAATCCCTAACCCTATCCGTTAAATATGATACCCCATCCATTGATTTCACGAGTCAACCCTATCCATTGATTTCACAAAAAACCCTAACTTTAAAATCTTAAATCTCTTAAATTGTCGAGCCCCATTTCACGAATAAACTCCAAATTTATCTAGTTAGTAAATAAACCCTATTCAATTATTTTAAGAAATAATTTAAGAATTAACCCTAACACCATTCATATGTTGTTTGCCAATCCGTATCCATTGAGTTCGTAAACCCCATCCATTGAGTTCACGCGTTAACCCTGACCCTATTCATTAAGTGCGGACAATCTATGCATTTTTGCACGAACTTAATGTATTCATGGAATGAATGGATGCGGTTTACAAACTTAATGGGATAGGTTTGGGATTTATTTGTGCAGTCAATGGATAGGCTTGGCTGACATAGTGTGCAGGATAAGGGTTTAATCGTGATATTAATGCATAGAATTTACGAACTTGAGAACAGAATGGATAGGCTCAGGGTTAGAGTTAGAGTTTGCACGTTGGTGAATAAGTAAAGGTTTTAAAACTTGACGGATAGTGTAAGATTTGTAGAATCAATGGATAGCGTTTGCTGACAATAATGGATAGAGTAGGGGCAAACTTAGATAGAGAAAAGTTTTATTCCTGAAATCAGTGGATAGGATTTGCAAACTTTATGGATGGAGCTTGGGTTGATTCGTAAAATCAGTGGAGAGGGTTTCCAAACTTAATGGAAAGGGTTAGGATTAATTCGTTTAATCAATGGATAGGTTTTCGAACTTAATGGAAAGGGTTAGGGTTAACTCATGAACTCAATGGATAGGGCTTGCAAAGTTAATGGATAGGGTTACGGTTAACTCGTGCAATCAATGGATAGGGTTTGTAAACTTAATGGGCAGGGTTAGGGTTAATTCTTGTAATCGATTGATACTGTTTCAAAACTTAATGGATAGGGTGAAGGCTAATTCGTAAAATCAATGTATAGGGTTTGCAATCTCAATGGATAGGGTAAGGGTAAATTCGGGTAATCGATGGATATAGGGTTTTCGAACTAATGGTAAGGGTTAAATCGGACAAACGATGGATAGGGTTTCAAAAATTAATGCGAACTTAATGAATAGGGTTAGAACTAACTCTTAAATTCAGTGGACTGGGTTTCCCAACTTCATGGATAGGTTTAGAGTTAATTCGTGAAATTGAAGGAAAGGGTTTGTTAACTTAATGGATAGGATTAGGTTTAACTCGTGAATTCAATGAGTTCCTGAATTTTATGGATTCGTGTAATCGATGGATAGGTTTTCCGAACTTAATGGAAAGGGTTAGGGGTAACTCATAAAATCTGATGTTAGTTAATGGATAGGGATACAGTTAACTAGTGACATCAATGGATAGGGTTTGCAAAATTAATGGGCAGGGTTAGGGTTAATTCTTGTAATCGATGGATATTGTTTCCAAACTTAATGGATAGAGTGAAGGCTAATTCGTAAAATCAATGTATAGGGTTTGCAATCTCAGTGGATAGGGCAAGGGTAAATACGGGTAATCGATGGATAGGGTTTTCGAACTAATGGATAGGGTTACATCGGGCAAACGATGGATAGGGTTTCAAAAATTAATGGACAGGGTAAGGGTGAACTCGTAAAATCAATGGATCGGGTTTGCAAACTTAATCGATAGGGTTAGAATTAACTCGTTAAATCAGAAGATAGAGTTGTAAACTTAATCGATGGGGTCAGGGTTAACTTGTGTAATAGATGGATATGGTTTGGCGAACTTAATTGATGGGGTTAGGGTCAACACATGATATCAATGGATAGGGTTTCCGAAATCAATGGATAGGTTTAAAGTATTCGTGAAATCGAAGGAAAGGGTTTGCGAACTTAATGAATAGGGTTAGAACTAACTCGTGAATTCAGTGGACTGGGTTTCCCAACTTCATGGATAGGTTTAGAGTTAATTCGTGAAATTGAAGGAAAGGGTTTGTTAACTTAATGGATAGGATTAAGTTTAACTCGTGAATTCAATGAGTTCCTGAATTTTATGGATTCGTGTAATCGATGGATAGGTTTTCCGAACTTAATGGAAAGGGTTAGGGGTAACTCATAAAATCTGATGTTAGTTAATGGATAGGGATACAGTTAACTCGTGACATCAATGGATAGGGTTTGCAAAATTAATGGGCAGGGTTAGGGTTAATTCTTGTAATCGATGGATATTGTTTCCAAACTTAATGGATAGGGTGAAGGCTAATTCGTAAAATCAATGTATAGGGTTTGCAATCTCAGTGGATAGGGCAAGGGTAAATACGGGTAATCGATGGATAGGGTTTTCGAACTAATGGATAGGGTTACATCGGGCAAACGATGGATAGGGTTTCAAAAATTAATGGACAGGGTAAGGGTGAACTCGTAAAATCAATGGATCGGGTTTGCAAACTTAATCGATAGGGTTAGAATTAACTCGTTAAATCAGAAGATAGAGTTGTAAACTTAATCGATGGGGTCAGGGTTAACTTGTGTAATAGATGGATATGGTTTGGCGAACTTAATTGATGGGGTTAGGGTCAACACATGATATCAATGGATAGGGTTTCCGAAATCAATGGATAGGTTTAAAGTATTCGTGAAATCGAAGGAAAGGGTTTGCGAACTTAATGAATAGGGTTAGAACTAACTCGTGAATTCAGTGGACTGGGTTTCCCAACTTCATGGATAGGTTTAGAGTAATTCGTGTGAAATTGAAGGAAAGGGTTTGTTAACTTAATGGATAGGATTAAGCTTAACTCGTGAATTCAATGAGTTCCTGAATTTTATGGATTCGTGTAATCGATGGATAGGTTTTCCGAACTTAATGGAAAGGGTTAGGGGTAACTCATAAAATCTGATGTTAGTTAATGGATAGGGATACAGTTAACTCGTGACATCAATGGATAGGGTTTGCAAAATTAATGGGCAGGGTTAGGGTTAATTCTTGTAATCGATGGATATTGTTTCCAAACTTAATGGATAGGGTGAAGGCTAATTCGTAAAATCAATGTATAGGGTTTGCAATCTCAGTGGATAGGGCAAGGGTAAATACGGGTAATCGATGGATAGGGTTTTCGAACTAATGGATAGGGTTACATCGGGCAAACGATGGATAGGGTTTCAAAAATTAATGGACAGGGTAAGGGTGAACTCGTAAAATCAATGGATCGGGTTTGCAAACTTAATCGATAGGGTTAGAATTAACTCGTTAAATCAGAAGATAGAGTTGTAAACTTAAAGGGGAATTTTCATGATCCCAGACAGTTCCAATTCTCCCAACTATGCATCTTCTAGCTCCTCCCATAACTGTATGAAGCTCTTCCTTGTGCAAGAATAAACCTGTTTTATTGCTTAAGGCCATGATCTGGTGAGTACACAAGGCTATAAAATGTGATAAAAGTACTCTCTCTGCTTTGTGAGGAATGTGAGCTACTCTGCATCTTTCAAATTTTCAAACTTTGATGTCAATCAAAGAGCAGTCACCAACTGAGAATTTTGATATACATACACTAAAAATATACTTTGGGGTGATGACAGTCTGTCTTTAATCGATGGGGTCAGGGTTAACTTGTGTAATAGATGGATATGGTTTGGCGAACTTAATTGATGGGTTTAGGGTCAACCCATGAAATCAATGGATAGGGTTTCCGAAATCAATGGATAGGTTTAAAGTATTCGTGAAATCGAAGGAAAGGGTTTGCGAACTTAATGAATAGGGTTAGAACTAACTCGTGAATTCAGTGGACTGGGTTTCCCAACTTCATGGATAGGTTTAGAGTTAGTTCGTGAAATTGAAGGAAAGGGTTTGTTAACTTAATGGATAGGATTAGGTTTAACTCGTGAATTCAATGAGTTCCTGAATTTTATGGATTCGTGTAATCGATGGATAGGTTTTCCGAACTTAATGGAAAGGGTTAGGGGTAACTCATGAAATCAATGGATAGGGCTTGCAGAGTTAATGGATAGGGATATAGTTAACTCGTGACATCAATGGATAGGGTTTGCAAACTTAATGGGCAGGGGTAGGGTTAATTCTTGTAATCGATGGATATTCTTTCCAAGCTTAATGGATAGGGTGAAGGCTAATTCGTAAAATCAATGTATAGGGTTTGAGATCTTAATGGATAGGGTAAGAGTTAACTCGTGAAAGCAATGCATAGGGTTTGCAAACTTAGTGGGTAGGGTTAATGTTAATTCGTGTAATCGATGGATAGGGTTTCCGAACTTAATGGATAGGGTTAGGGTAAATTCGTGAAATCAATTGATAGAGCTTTCCGAAATTTATTTACAGGGTTAGAGAAAATTCGGGTAATCGAAGTATAGGCTTTTCGAACTGAACGGATGGGGTTAGGGTTAATTCGAGTAAACGATGAAAAGGGTTTCAAAAATTAATGGACAGGGTAAGGATTAACTCGTAAAATCAATGGATTGGGTTTGCAAACTTAATCGATAGGGTTAGAATTAACTCTTTAAATCAGAAGATAGAGTTTTAAACTTCATGGATGGGGTCAGGGTTAACTTGCGTAATCGATGGATATGGTTTGGCGAACTTAATTGATGGGGTTAGGGTCAACACGTGAAATCAATGGACAGGGTTTCCGAAATTAATGGATAGGATTAAAGTTAATTCGTGAAATCGAAGGAAAGGGTTTGCAAACTTAATGGATAGGTTTAGAATTAACTCGTGAATTCAGTGGATAGGGTTTCTCAACTTTATGGATAGGGTTAGCGTTAATTTGTGCAACCGATGGCACGGGCGGATCCAGGATTTTGAGAAAGGGGGTCGCACACATCGTCGGGAAGGCCGACGAGCAAAAAAGAGTCTTCAAAATTTTGAAGACTTTTTTTTTTGCTTTTTTCGCATCTGATAAGCATTATTTTCTATATCTGTTTGCTCATTTTTTCATATCGCTGGTGAAAAATTCATTGGTCATCGAAAAGGGGGGCGTGCGCCGGGTGCGCCCCCTCCTGGATCCGCGCTTGGATGGGTAGGGTTTCCGAAAATAATGGATACGTTTAGAGGTTATTCGTGAAATTGAAGGAAAGAGTTTGCTTACTTAATGCATAGGGTTAGGTTTAACTCGTGAATTCAAGGAGTTCCTGAACTTCATGAATAGGTTTTTTCGTACAATCGATGGATAGGGTTTCCGAAATTAATGGGTTAGAGTTAATTTGGGTAATAGATGGATAGGATTTTCGAACTTAATGGAAAAGGTGATTAACATTTGTAATCAATAGATAGGGTTTGCTAACTTAATGGTTAGGATAAATTCTTAAATTGAATGGATAGGGTTTGCAGTCTTACCGAATAGGGCTTAGGGTTAACCCTTGCAATAAGTGGATCAGGTTTCCGAAGTTAATGGATAGGGTTAGGGCTAATTCGTGAAATAAATGGATAGGGGTTTCAAACAATGGATAGAGTTAGGGTTGATTTCATGAAATCAATAAATAGGGTTTGCAAAATTAATGGATAGGGTTAAGGTTAACTCGTGAAATCAGTGGATAGGGTTTGCAAACTTAATGGATAGGGTTAGGGTTAATTCGTGCAATCAATGGATAGGGTTTCCGAAATTAATGGACAGGGTAAGAGTTAACACTTGTAACCAATAAATAGGGTTTGCAAATTTAATGGAAACTGTTACTGTTAGCTCGTGAAATCAACGGATAGGGCTTGCGAGCTTAATTAGCCCCGAACCCTATCCATTGAATCTACGAATTATTCCTAACCACACCCATTCAGTTCGGAAATCCTATCCATTGATGTCACGAATTAACCGTAACCCTATCCATTAAGATCGCACACCTTATCCATTCATTTGATGAGTTGACCCTCACCCTTAATTTCGGGAAACTTCACACGAATCAGCCCTAACCCTGTCTTTTAAGTTTGGAAACCGTACAGATCGATTACACTGATCAAACCTAACCCTGTCCATTAAGTTCGAACACCCCATCCATCGATTACACGAATTAGCATTAACCCTACCCATTAAGTTTGCAAACCCTATGCATTGCTTTCACGAGTTAACTCTTACCCTATCCATTAATATCGCAAACCCCAACCTCATCCAATAATTTACCAAATCCTTTTCATTGAACCTATGAATTAACCCTAACACCATCTATCAAGTTTGCAAACCCTATCCATTCATTTTTCTAGTTAACCTTAACACTATCCATTAATTTATTAGACCCTATACATTGAATCTACGAATTGACCCTTACCCCATCCATAATGTACGGAAATCCTATCAATTGATTTCACGAATTAACCCTAACCCTATCCATTAATTTCGCTAACCCTTAACATTCATTTCATGAGTTAGCCCTAGCCCTTCATTTCGAAAATTCTACCTATCGATTGCAAGAGTTAAGCTTAACACCATCCATTCTGTTCGGAAGCCCTATCAATTGATTTCACGAATTTACCCTAACTCTATCCATTAAGTTCCGAAACCCTCCACACTGATTACGAATTACCCCTAACCTTATCCATCAAGACAGCAGACCCTATCCACTCATGTCATGAGTTGACCCGAATCCTCAGTTTCGGAAAATCTATCGATTACATTAATCGATATCCATTAATTTCGCAGACCCTATCCATTGAATCTACGAATTAACCCTAACGCCATGCATTACGTTCGGAAATCCTATCCATCGATTTCATGGGTTGCCCCTAACCCTCAATTTCGGACACCATATCTATCGGTTGCACGACCCTAACCATAACCCTATCCACTAATTTCGCTAACCCTCAACATTCAATTCATGAGTTGGCCCTAACCCTTAATTTCGAAAATCCTACCTATCGATTCCACAAATTAAGCCTAACACCACCCATTAAGTTCGAAAACCCTATCCATTGATTTCATGAGATGGCATTAACCCTCAAGTTCGGAAACCCTATCTATCGATTACACGAATTACCCCTAACCCTGCCCATAAAGTTCGCAAACTCTATTAATCGGTTAGACGAATCAACCCTTACCCTGCAAATTAAGTTCAAAAACTCCATCCATCAATTACGCGAATTAACCCTAACCCCATCCATTTTGTTTGGAAACTCCATCCATTGATTTTTCTTTTTAACCCTAACACTATCCATAAATTTAGTAGACCCTATCCATCGAATCTATGAATTGACCCTTACCCCATCCATATTGTTCGGAAACCCTTTCAATAGATTTCACAAATTAACCCTAACCCTATCCATTAATTTTGCTAACCGTTAACATTCATTTCATGAGTTGGCCCTTACCCTTAATTTCGAAAATCCTACGTATCGATTGCAAGAGTTAAGCCTAACACCATCCATTCAGTTCTGAAACCCTATCAATTGATTTCACGAATTAACCCTAACCCTATCCAGTAAGTTTGGAAACCCTCTCCAATCTCCATTGATTTCACGAATCATCGCTAACCCTATCCATTAAGTTCGGAAACCCTATCCATTGATTTTATGAATTAACCCTAAACCTATCCATGAAGTTGCGAAACCCTATCCATTGATTTCACCAATGAACCCTAACCCTATCCATTAACACAGGATACCCTATCCACTGATTTTATGAGTTGGCCCTAACCCTCAATTTCGGAAACTCTATTACACGAATTAACCCTTACCTTGCCCACTAATTTTCCAAACTGTATTTATTGAATCTACAAATTAACCCTCTCCGTTGATTTTTCGAATTAACCCTATCCATTAATCGAACCCTATCCATTGCATATAGGAATTAACCCTAACCCCATCTATTAAGTTCGGAAATCCTATCCATTGATTTCATGAGTTAGCGCCTACTCTTAATTTTGAAAACCCTACCTATCGATTCCACGAATTCAGCCAAACACCATCCATTAAGTTCGGAAACCCTTTCCATTGATATCACGATTTAGCCGAAACCCTATCCATTAAATTCCGAAACTTCATCCATTGATTTCACGAATTAAACCTAACCCTACCCATTAAGACTGTGAGTTGGCCCTAACCCTTAATTTCGAACACCCTACCTATCGATTGCACGAATTAAGTATAACACCATCCATTAAGTTTGCAAACCCTATCCATTGATTTCACGAATTACCTCTAACCCTATCCATTAAGATTGCAAACCCTATAAATTGATTTCATGAGTTGGCATTAATCCTCAATTTCGGAAACTCTATCTATCGATTACACGAATTAAACCAATTAAGTTCGCAAACCCTATTAATCGATTAGACGAATAAACCCTAACCCTGTCCACTAAGTTCGAAAAATCCATCCAATCATTAATTTAGCAAACCCTCTCTATTGAATTTACAAATTAACCCTATCCCCATCCATTCAGTTCGGAAAACCTAGCCATTGATTTTACGAATGAACCCTAACCCTATCCATTAAGATCGCAAACCCTATCCACTCATTTCATGAGTTGGCATTAACCCTTAATTTCGGAAACCCTGTCTATCAATTACTCGAATTAACACGAACATCAATTACGCGAATGAACCGTAATCTCATTCATTAAGTTTGCAAGCCCCGTCCATTGATTTTTCTTATTAACCCTAACCCCATCCGTTGAATCTACGAATAAACCCAAACCCCCTCCATTAAGTTTGGATATCCTATCCATTCATTTTTCGAATTAACCCTAACCCTATACATTAATGTAACAGACCCTATCCATTGAATCTACGAATCAACATTAACCCATCCATTCACTTCGGAAACCCTATCCATTGATTTCACGATTTAATCCTAACCCTATCCATTGATTCCACGAATTAACCCTAGCCCTGCCCATTAAGTTAAAATACGCGAAATAATAATAACCCCATCCATTAAGTTTGCAAGCCCCATCCATTGATTTTTCTTATTAACACTAACCCCATCCATTAATTTAGCAGACCCTATCAATTGAATCTACGAATCAACATTAACCCCATCCATTAAGTTCGGAAACCCTATCCATTGATTTCACGAATTACCTCTAACCCTATCCATTAAGATTGCAAACCCTATAAATTGATTTCATGAGTTGGCATTAATCCTCAATTTCGGAAACTCTATCTATCGATTACACGAATTAAACCAATTAAGTTCGCAAACCCTATTAATCGATTAGACGAATAAACCCTAACCCTGTCCACTAAGTTCGAAAAATCCATCCAATCATTAATTTAGCAAACCCTCTCTATTGAATTTACAAATTAACCCTATCCCCATCCATTCAGTTCAGAAAACCTAGCCATTGATTTTACGAATGAACCCTAACCCTATCCATTAAGATCGCAAACCCTATCCATTGATTTCATGAGTTGGCATTAACCCTTAATTTCGGAAACCCTGTCTATCAATTACACGAATTAACACGAACATCAATTACGCGAATGAACCGTAATCTCATTCATTAAGTTTGCAAGCCCCGTCCATTGATTTTTCTTATTAACCCTAACCCCATCCGTTGAATCTACGAATAAACCCAAACCCCCTCCATTAAGATTGGATATCCTATCCATTCATTTTTCGAATTAACCCTAACCCTATACATTAATGTAACAGACCCTATCCATTGAATCTACGAATCAACATTAACCCATCCATTCACTTCGGAAACCCTATCCATTGATTTCACGATTTAATCCTAACCCTATCCATTGATTCCACGAATTAACCCTAGCCCTGCCCATTAAGTTAAAATACGCGAAATAATAATAACCCCATCCATTAAGTTTGCAAGCCCCATCCATTGATTTTTCTTATTAACACTAACCCCATCCATTAATTTAGCAGACCCTATCAATTGAATCTACGAATCAACATTAACCCCATCCATTAAGTTCGGAAACCCTATCCATTGATTTCACGAATTAACCCTAACACTATTAATTAAGTTTCGAAACAGTATCCATTGATTTCACGAATTAACCCTAACCCTACCCATAAAGTTCGAAACCCACAAAGACGCGAATTAACCTTAACTCTATCATTTTAGTTTGCAAACCCTATGCATTGATTTTTCTTATTAACCCTTACCCCATTTATTAATTTAGCAGACCCCATCCATTGATTTCACGAATTAACCCTAACCCTATCCATTACGTTTCGAAACCCTATCCATTGATTTCACAAATTTAGCCTAACCCTGTCCAATAACTTAGAAAACCCCATCCATCAAATACACGAAAAAACAATAATAACCCCATCCATTAAGTTTGCAAGCCCCATCCATTAATTTTTCTTATTAACACTAACCTCATCAATTAATTTAGCAGACCCTATCCATTGAATCTACGAATCAACTTTAACCCCATCCATTAAGTTCGGAAACCCTATCCACTGATTTAACGAGTTGACCCTAACCCTACACATTAAGTTCGGGAACCCCATCCATCAATTAAGAGAATTAACCCTAACCCCATCCATTTAGTTTGCAAACCCTTTCCATTGATTTTTCTTATTTAACCCTAACCCCATTCATTTAGTTTGCAAAATCCATCCATTGATTTCACGAATTTACCCTATAAGGCGTGTAGCCAAGGGGGGGGGGAGATTGCTGCCACCCCCCTGAGCATATTTTTGATATATTTTAATGTTTTTATGACATTGCTATTATATGATAGTAACTCAAAATAAAAAAAGTATTTAGATGCAACTTACAAGGCCTGGAAAGTGCTATTTCCAGCGATCTAGGAGGTATTTTCGCCCAAATTTTCTTGTACGCTTCGCGCCAACTGTGGTGGCGCTACGCTTAGATAGTTTGCCTACAGGCTTCCCCCCACCTTGACAAATGTCTGGCTACGCACCTGAACCCTATCCATTATATTCGCTTAACCCTGTCCATTGATTTTACGAATTAACCCAAGCTATTAACCCAACCCATCCATTAAGTTCGAAAATCCCATCCATTAATTTTAAGAATAACCCTCGCTCTACCCATTAAGTTCGTTAAACCTAGTACATATTCGATGATCACCAAGAAATACATCACAAATTACCATAGCCTATGCAGAAGCAGCTATCGCATGGGGTCAGGCGCGGGTCCAGGGGGCCTGCTCCCCTCGCCTTGCACGAAAAAAAAAAACGAAAGGAGAAAAAATGAAGAAAAGGAAAAAAAAAAAGGAGAAAGAAAAATTAAGAGCAAAAAATGAATAAAAGTGTCTAAGAACGTATTGGAAGTATATATTTCTATGGTGGTGGGGTGGAGCGATAGCTGGATTATCTCTTTAGATATCTTTCAAAGTGGTTGGCGACGAAAGGAGAGCTACAATGTTCGAAAACAGGTGAATAGCTGAGTAATGATCCTTGACTTAAGATCTAAATTAGTAAAGATCGTGACATACGCAGTATGGGCCCGGCTAGCTGCACTGAAATTTAGTAACAATTTTGTGTTAAAGAGTGAAATTTTTGTAATCTAGAGGGATTGAGAGGCAAAGTTTTTACCATACAGACCTTGCAGAATGAATACAGAAGACAAGCTGTCAGGTGCAGTGGCACCGCAGCTGCTGCAGGCAAAGTAGCGGCGTGCATACCCTATTTGATTTTGAAACTCTGAAAAGTTTTAAAATGAACTCAAAAGACTTTCAAGCTACAGACAGTGGCGTCGGCACAGTGGGCAATGAGTGACGTGTGTCCCCCTCCCCCATCGATTCTTGAAAATTTTTAAAATGGTCCCAAAAGTCGTTTAAGGTACAGATTTATGTAGAGGGTGTAGGGTCAGACATAGCTTTGATGATTGGTTAATTTGTTTTAACCATTTTCTTTCACAAACTGTTCTCAAACCATCATAAGTTTTGGAAATTCTTGACAAATTCCAAATTTTCGCACACTCCGCTAGCGTCAAGCCTTGTGTCAGAGTTGTCCTTATTATCAATAGCTTTCGGTAACTACTCACGGGGGAACAAAGGAGCAAAAGTGCTTTTTAAGAATTCTTAGTCAGAAGATTCGTTTCTGAATAGCATAAGGCTGGTGGGAAAGTGACAGTGTCCGATGCAGGTTCTGAAATGCAGGTTTTGTCATGGACTAGTATTTTATTCAAAATTTCGGCGCGCTTCGCGCGCATACGACAGAGTTTACACCCGATTTCATATACCCATTGACAAAGCTATAACGCAAGAAATTATTCCAATGCAAACATTTTTCTAAAAAGTACATCTCCTTTTCTGAAGGGCTCTCATCATTATGGGATCTTTGAGTAATCTAGTCTAGCACATGATTTGAAAGATTGAAAGTACGTAATTGCCGTTGCTTATTTTCCAAACAATTTACCGCGACGTCAATAACGACGAAAATCTTTTCTGAAACGAATTTTGCCTGTCCACTATCCCTCTTGCTATACCTAAAAAGAAGGTGATACATCATATCTCCTCCTATATGAATGCCGGGTAGTGAGAACCCCGTTGGTCCCTCTTTTGTATACTGTAACTAATTCAGAGCTCCCGGGAGGCTCTATACTGTTCTCTGTCAACCTTGGATATCCTTCTAAAATATAAAGGAAAAATTTTGTTATATATAGTCCAAGAATGTTTCTGTGGACTCCACGCAGTTATAATAACGTGTAACATTTTCCCATGTGCGTGGATCATGGGGGGACGGGGGGACGCGTCCCCCTCACTTTTTTGGAAGGGGGACATCGTCAAAAAGTCCCCCTCACTTTTTCAAAAATGATGGAACAGACTGCAATTATGCCTAGGAAAACGAAATTTTTAGAAGAAAAATAACCTAAAAATCCTACACTTTTGTTGCACCAAATCGCATCTGAGGGCATTCAGTTCTAGAAAAATTTCCCTTAGACCCCTCCCCCATGCCGACGATTACAAAACTTATTGCCTCCCCGTGACGCAAATTCTGGCTACCACCACTGCTTCTTCCACCAGGACGGCGATTCACAAATGTGAAAAAGTCCCCCCCCCCCCAAACACACACACACACTTTTGGAGATGGATCCACGCCCATGATTTTTCCTGGGACTTGAGGAGGTTTGAAGACAATATATTAACCGTCTCTTACTCCCTTTTTCACCCGAACAAAAGTTAGAATTCACTAAATTGTGGACATTTTTAAACATACAATCACTTTAGAATGACCCAAAGATACCACCATTTTGCATATAGGCCCCCTAAAGTAACAAAAAATTTCTCGAAGGGGAAGGTAAACCCCTTCCTGGGATTGCACTCTCATGTACTAACAAGAAAAGGCTCTCCCACTCTTGTATATAGCGTATACAAAATCCCACTGCCTAAAAAGGCACGGTTTAGCAGTTATCTGCGGTTCCCCCAATCAGGGAGGTGTTATTAGCTAATAACACCTCCCTGCCCCAATCACCAACTCCCGCCGGCATCATCGGTCATAGACTTCTGAAGGGTATACCTTTCAGGAATCCATGAAGAAGGTGATACATCACTTCTCCTCCCATATGGATGTCAGGTTGTGAGAGTCCTGTTGGTCCACCTTTTCAGTGTACAATTAATGCAGAGCTCCCGGAAGGCTCTATACCGAAAATTTTCTGCGCGCTTGGCGCGCAATTGTTTACGCTTACGGAGAGAGGTACGTTTTTATTGAGTGATGGATTTGTTTTTATCACTTTTTACCAAAAATCGTTTGAAATCTTTCACGATTCTTGCAAAGTCTTCTCAATATTTCTTGATTTTCACTTGATCTGCGCACTTTCAGCCTTGAATTGCTCCTTTTACTGTCAATAAGGTCCCAAACGTATTCGCATTACTCATCGGTGGGGTTCTACCATAAGCCAATAATTATTCGTGTGCTAAACGTAATTTCTGAGGAGCCAGCATTGTAAGGATGTAAAGCAACTGATATTTATTTTTTCACCCTCCTCTTCTTGTGAGAACTGAAAACTTAGTATCAAACCCAACTTCAAATTGATAGACACACATGAAGGGAATTGACACCGTTAGGCATAGCAATGGTTTTAAATGTAAATTCAAATTTTCGGCGCGCTTCGCGCCCAATTGTTTCATCTGACGTCCTATACCCGAATACCGTATAACGAAAATAAAACACTCATTATGGCAAAAATCATTTCAAGTTACCTACACGGGCTCATAATGTTGGCGTGTAAGTTTTAAGATAACTTAGATTCTCCGGAACTTCTGCAGGTACATATAGTAACTTATACTGAGTCATACACATCAAATTCCATGCAACATGCAAAGTGTAAAATCTCACTGACAGAAGAACTGGAGCCGATGTCTGTGCTCTTAAAATGCAATATTGCGAGGGCTTCAGGGGGCTTCGCCCCCTGGACCCCGCCAGAGGCCCTACCGCGGGCCCCCGGACCCCACGCGTAGGAACTCGCGCTTCGCACTCGTGGTTCGGTGCACATGAGATTTTCCATCTTGGTCCCTCCCTCAAAATTTCTGGATCCGAGCCTGGATGGTGGCCTTCCAAGTAACGCACTTAGAAGGAAAAGTCCCCACCAAGTCTTCGGCTGTAGAATTGCATCATATCATGCCACAGCCAACAAGCCCTCAAAAGTAAGGATTTCCAAAAACCATAATCAATTCCAAGTTTTGTCAAAGATAGCTCCATTTTGTATTTAAGCAACCTTACTAAGACAAAAATTTCTCAAATGGGAGGAATCAACGCTAAAAGTATGTGAGCGTTGGGAACGCGGTCAATTCATGAGCATTATGTTTTATTAAAAAAAAGGTGAAGCGCAAAGGACACCGATTTTTATCAACTTACATATTAAGAAGTTATTTTAAAGAGATGTAGATTACGTAGAAGGCTGCTCAGATTTATACTTTCAAACATTGAAAACCTAAGAAATTCTTGGAAGAGATGTAGTCACTAACGTATAGACTAACACTGGCACAGTTAAGTGGGCTATCTTGGGAGAGAAGCCAAGGGAGTGGGGACCATGTCCCAAAATATCTCAGTTGAAGGGGGTTTTAATCCTACTTTATGAAGGGCACTGATTATGTCTTCATTTTATTACTTGCTTTTTCTCTTGTGTAACACAAAAAGAGGAGTATGGATATCAAAATGTTAACTTGTTCTACTTTTTTCTAACTATTTGTTCTAATAAATGTTAACTTTTCCTATTTTCTCCGTTTCTGGGGCACACATCCTTTGACTGCCATTTGAGTTGATAGTTTTGTTCTTAAAACTTTTTGAGTCAGGTATAAATCCAATGACTTTAAATATCACAGAAGAAACGTGAAGTGCCTCCATCAGGTCACTAGTCTACTAAACCCAAACATTCATTTGTTGGCCTTGCTATGACATGCAGCTATTCCGTAATATAGCTATCTCCAGCTAGCTATGAATATGTATTACGCTTGAAATACGTGTCCTTTGTTCTTTTCAAAGGATAGAATCATAATTATAATTTAAATCAATATTTATGTCTGCAAATGAGTAAGAATCACTGGGTTTTTACAAGGAACTTTTACTAAATCGGCCTATCGAAATGTTCGGATGAGGGTACATTTCGACTTCATTTCCACTTTCTGTTAAGTATGGCTATGCTCCTTCTATGGCATTTGAGTTCAGTGAGCGCAACCTATCAATATTGCCATTACTAATATTCCTGCTTCTCACTTCTTAAGCCAGGTGCCCACTGCATTTTTTCCACAAATTCAAATGACTTCTTCACGACTTGGCAATCGCGAACGTTCGCATGAGAAACGTACGATTATCTGCGATATGCTGCGACTCACGAAAGATTTTGCAAGGGAGACTAAAAACATGTGAATTAGACCATCATCTACATTATGTCCTGGGGGTGGTCGGGTTACAGACATGAAATGACACGACTCTTAGCCAATTGACGTGATATTTGCCACAAACGAAATGCGAGCCCCCCTCCCCCGCCTTCACGAGATTGGTTCTAATCTTATGGGGGTTGAAGTTCCAGGGGTTGAGGACGAGCCCATCGAATCCCCTCTTCAAAAAAAAAAAAAGAAAGAAAAAAAAAACATCTAAAATGTCTAAGTTTTGCACTAATGTCAAGGACAATGGCTGCTGGATAACCACACCTTACCTCCCCTCTACATACAAACATAAGACAAAACATTAAAGCAAGATTTGGATATCTATTCCTCCAGTAATTGTTGGTCTGTCATCCGCGATGTCCAAATATCAAAATACCCACACATGAGTTTGGGATAAAGTAAAACAGTGAGTAAAAGACCAACGACTAGGGATATACTGTACACCCTTGTACACCTAACAGATGTTAAATGGACCCCAAAGCAAGATTTGGAGGAATTAATTGGTTCCCTGCCTCATTATACTGTACCCTCTCAATACCAAGAGGCAGCGCTGAATCTCCAGAGTGTTTACCCACTCAATTTGGTTATACCTATTGATCCATCAAGGGCAACAAATCTTGCCCACGACAGTAAAAATTCTCCCTAGGAAGTTCACTTCTAGCCCCTCCTCCAAATAAAGAGAAAACCACCTGTTCAGTGCACGTCCTCGTCCTAGACAAAGCTTAATGGTCTGTGCTGACTTTAAATTGCTCAAGATTATATCCACACATTACTGCGGGTGAGCTGTTTGTTATACTGATTGACTGCATAAGACATTGGCCAATTAGAATGATGGTCTTGCTGTATTCATTGGTCAATAAAAGTGTAGATACCAACTATTAACAGAGAAATGTAGCTATTCCTATATATATATATATATATATATATATATATATATATATATATATATATATACATACATACATACATACATACATACATATATATATATATATATATATATGTATATATATATATATATATATATATATATATATATATATAATATATATATATATATATATATATATTTAGGATGATACAACGCCATCTTTAATACACTCAAAGCCTTGTGATGGGGAAAAGGATAAATTTGGGTCGATGCAGCACTATCTTTAACTCCCTCAAAGTATTGCAATGTGGAAATGGCACTGAAATGCTAGAAACTTTCTTCTACTGTATGTATGTGCTAGCACTGTCTCATTGTCAGTATTAAACCTGCTGCAGAGAAACTTCAAAAGTCCTTGGATGCATCTAAAATATCAGACAAAGCAGATGTATTTTATTGTCTCCCTTCAAACTTTATTGCCACTATTTACTCATGTGCTAGCAAAAAGAAGCAGAAACTAGATATGAAATGGTCTTTGCTCTGTAGAAAATAAAAAGAAACTTTCCTCTTCTCGGTGTCAGTACAAATTATACTTCGTGGAAAATGTCAAATTTACACTAAGTTATACATCACTTAATACTTAGTCCCATTTTAATAAGTGTGAATGTGACACATTTACAGAATCTGTGTATCCTTTAATTCTAAACAAATCTCTCATATAAATCTGTGGATCAAAATAACCTGTACATCGAAACAACTTCTGAAACACCACGGTTCCTTGCCTTTAAGATGATTTGTGTAAAGGGAGTAGTAAGGGAAGGCATGTGCCCCTTCAACATGGTGAACACAATTTCAGCCTAACTGATGAAATTTGCACACCCTACTAGTGTATCATGTCCAATAAACTGGCTAAGATTAATGTGTGATGAGGTATTGCATTTTCGCACGGCACAGTAAAATAAAACAGAAAAAAACAAAACAAAAAACAAAAAACACACACAAAAAAAATGGAAATCCGCAGATTAGCGGAAAAAGCCCATGCCTGTATAGCCCATTTAGAGGTTCCACCTCTCATGACCTTTCACTAAAATGTAAATAACTTGAGTTAGGAGCATCGTAGGAGGGTAGCAAATTGCCTTTTTGGTTCGTCTCAATAAGATGAATCCAGGGGTCACAAAAAGCAACACAGGTCAAAAGGTCAAATGAGGTCAAAGTAGAACATCACATGCACTTCACACTGACAAACTTAACTTTCCATTATGTCATCCCTCTAAAATGTTTCGTTGGCGAGATATCAATAAAACATTACTTCCTGACCTTTTGACCCTTTCAGATAAATGCAGTTCATGTTACAATATTTCCACCTCCTACCAATCTATCTTATCCTAAAATTATGTCACAGTTTGAACAACGGACATCGAGTTACAGCTTCTAAAAGAAATTCACTTTATTGACTCTGGTGATCCCCAATGACCTTTGACCTCCACCAAAAACAATAGGGCACATCTACTCAATATCATACACATGCACACCAAGTTTGAGAAATATTGATCACTCGGTAACTGAATTATCACACCACATACTTATCATTCCAATGCGTCACATACACACACATACATACGCCGAATTGACTACATAGGTTCCTATGTTAACACAAGGATGACCCTTGCAATTGTCTTTTTCACTAGAAATGCAAACTGCCATACCTTAATGACACCAACCATTCCCTCACAGATATTGTATGCTTAATTGCACAGCTATTATCATGTTAATAACATTTCCCAAAGTAACTATTACATCGTCACTAGCATAGCCAGAAAATGTTTTCAAGAACATGTGGGTGGGGGCACAAGGGAGGCTCTGTCAATTCATGACGGGTATTCAAATATCAAAAGTGTTATACTGCTTTATAATTGTTTTCCTTCTTGAGCTTTTTAGTGGGAGGGAGGGATGGGAGGTGTGAGCCTTGGGAGTGAAGGTGCAAGCCTGTAGCCAAGGGGGAGGACAGTGGGGGCTGCTCTCCTTAAAGAAAATTTTTACCTCACCTAGAAAATAAAAAATTGCCATTGCCTTAATGCATCTTTGTTTATTTGTCCCTCCTATATCACACTACACCTTGAAGGTTTCTAACCCTTTTCAGTATATATGATGATAATATTCAGTTTTTATACAGAGCCTTATCACCGAGGTCTCAAAGCGATTCACAAATACTACCCCTGGTAAGTAGTAACCCATCCTAGAGACAATCCCTATAGATGGCGGCAGCTAAATCAGTTCCAAATGATGCAAATTACCTCACAGGTACCCATTTAACTCCTGGGTGGAGAGAGGCAATTGAGATAAAGCATCTTGCCGAACGACACAACGTAATGAACCCTGCAGGATTTGAACCAGCAATCCTAGGCTCACAACTCCAACACCTTCACTGATAGGCAACCACCCTCTCTCAGTGACCTGCAAGGGGCTCCTGCCCCCAAGGGCCCATAGCTTCACCAGTAAACAGTATTGAAATTGGGTATTACAAACTGAACAGATGTACCTCATTTTCTAAAGTAATGCGCAAAGTATATTGTACGGCCATTTCAAACTTACATGTTTTGCACCAGAGTACATCACTACTAGAAGAGTGTAGGACAGGGGTCCTCAAAGTGTTTTGGGGTGCTAGCCACTGCAACTTGAGTTGTTGTTTTAAATTTTAAAATTGTTGTGACAGCCCATGCACCAAGAGTGACGATTTGTTCTCAATATTGGGGGGGGGGGTATGACCAGATTTTCTAGTAATTTACTGTGTGAAAAATCAAAGTCAATGAGCGATTTCTCAAATATTGGGGGGACATGTCCCCCCGTCCACCCCCGGGATCACAGCCCATACCACGAACCACCACTTGAGAATCCTGGGTCAAAGATTCACACTCATGCTAGTGTTGAATATGTGAACTGCTGTAATACTGATTATTAACTGTGCTAAAAAGAAAATCATACTAAAAGCACCTGCACTGTTCCTAAAGATAAGCAGACATTTGCAATGCTGCTTAATAGATGAGTTGGGAAATTAGATTTTGCTGTACCATGTAGCACCACAGATCAAATTCAGGGAAATATTTCGCACAGATACGAAGGTGTTGAGCAACTGTTTTTTGTCTTCCACAATTTTACCGTCATACTGTCCAACCTTTTTGGTCCAAGTTAAGTTAAGGAGATGAACTTCAAAATGAACTTTTCCTCTAAAGACTGTTCTCTGTGACCAGTGATTGCTGTCTAGAGAACCATATTTTTAAACTCGAAAACTGTGCATGATTACACAAAATATCTGTCTTGCACATGCAGTCTCTGTTTCTGTTATGCTACACTTTCCTTCCCAGCATGCATTGTATATCGAAGTTTCCCAACTCGTCTATTTCAGTGCCATTTTCTTCCATTAATACTTGACAGAATTGTCATACTTAACAATCTCAAATTTATATCTTAATGACATATGCATTGTATTGCTTGTTGCTTGCAAGTTGTCAGTGTGTTAATAGGCAATTACATACAACAATTTGCATATCGAAAGGATAAAGAAGCAGCATCCTGTCATTATGTACTTATCAATAGAGTGATGCACCCCGTGCACGGTCAGTCAAATGTGAGTCACTGACCAATGAGAATGTGACTCATACATTTGTCATCGTGCCAATTTTTTCAGTCACCAGAGAGATGAAGACTGGGTCAGTTATGTTACCAAAGCTGTCAATCATTTTAGTAACCAAAGGGTGAGTCTTTGAGGGTTATTTCTTACCCTTTGTATACAGATACCAACCTTCAGCATTCTTACTCATGTACAATCATAACTTTTGACTCGCATGTCGGTTAAATTGCAATATTTTGCAGGTTTGGTGACTAAGAGGCGAGTCATCTTACATTATAGTTGTCAGTCACAGAATTGACTGAAGGGGACTGTATGTTCATGTATGGTACATATTTTGTCAATACATTTGTGGACAATGACTGAACAAGCCTTGGGTGAGTGGAGTGTGTCACTCAATTGGTAATTGCGTTATCCTTACTCTATACAAATCACTAACCTTCCAACATCCCTAGAGATGATTTCCTTGTTAAAGGGGAAATCTCATCCCAGAGAGTTCCAATTCTCCCAACTACTTTAGTCGTAGCCCTGCTCATGACTTTTTAGCTTCTCCTTGTGCAGACACAAACATAGTTTATTGCTTAGGGCCACATCTTGGTGAGTATACAAGGCCCTTATATGTAATCAAAACACTCTCTGTCCATGCTGTGTAATATGGGCTGCTCTGCATATTTTGAATTTTGCAACTCTGATGTCAAAGAGCAGTCACCAATTGAGACTTTGGAGTATCTCTAATACATTGTAATTAATTCAATTGAGATAAATTCCATTTCAATGTATATGTACAAGGACATACATTTACTGTCATGTGCCTATTACACTTTCAAAGTTTTCTCACTACTTCAAATGCAAGCATCCTTCTGAAAGACCATTGCAAAAGATATTTTCATGATAAAACTAGAGCTTTTGTATCTCAAAATACTTGCCACTAAAAGAAAATGTTCAGTAATTTAATTCCTTCCATCTACTTCTCTCTACATGAAGATAAGTATTTTTTTTTTGGATTTGAGTGACAATTCTAATAGCAATCTGATACACAAATGCAAAACTCTTCCAAGGAGGGAGGTACGGATACCCCCCTTGCCTGCACAGCAATGTCCTGTAGTGAACTGCTTATGAAACAAAATCCAGATTATACGACTGAGTGTTAAAGGCATAGGCGTAGGAAGCAGGGGGCTGGGGGACTAAAGCCCCCCCCCCCACTCATAAATGTGGTGGGGCTGAAGTATGCTTCCTCCCTGCTCTCAAAAAAACCACTTGTTTGTTCCCTTTGTAAAAAAATTTCAAAAATCAGAAATTTTCCTAAAAATTTGCCCAAAATGTTGCACAAAATTGCATCTGAGAACCCTCAAAGATTCAAAGCTTTTCCAGAGGGAGGGGAACCCCCTCCCCTTAGACCCCTCCCGCAGGATGGTGATTCAAAACAAAGTTCAGTTCCCAGTCGAGACCAGCTTCCTACATCTATGGTTAAAGGAGTTGAATTTTAAAGCCAATTCTGATAACTGTGCCAGAATACTGTAGAATTGCAGCAAAGGACTCTTCAATGGAACTCCATAGTCACTACTAATGCCTATTGTCATGTAATTGACCATGATAAAAATGTCCTATCTTGAAGCAGGGTATTCTCATGTGAACTGTTTGATATCAGAACAGGAGAGTTCATTTGCGTGTAGAGTTCATTTGCATGCACAGTTAATCCCTACCATTATGCATTAGTAAAGCACAGCAGTGACATATTACACATTGCAAATGTCAAAATTCAAACCTTCCCTTACAAAACCAGGCGGTCTCAACCTATGCCTGTAACCACACAAGATCACACATGAAAACAAAAGAAATCACAGGTTTTTTATTGCTAAAAGATGACAGAACTCCACACTTGGCACAATGTTAGACACAGATTTGACACAGATTGACACACACTCTTTGTTTTAAATGTTCTACCACAGATTTTTTTCTCCTAATGTTTCCTTCATTTATACACATGTGTAAATTACGTATTAAATTGCCAATCTTTTTTCATGTAAAACCTGTGAAACCAGAGGCAACGTGTGGCAACTTGCCAGAAAGTTCATTGGGCCAAAACTGTAAAAGCTTTGAAACTGAGGAAGGACAATGGGGCCCTCCCCCACCCCCAAACCCCCTCCAGATTCCTGCTTGTACTCATACATGTTAGTTCCAACTTCTAAAAGTAGTTAAAGTTTGGATCTTCATGACACTAACACTTCCTAGATAAGAATTTTACTCACCAGCAATATACATTACATAAAAGCACCATCAAAGACAACACAACTTCAAGATCAACTGTGCACTGTCATGAACCATTCAAAAACATATGCATATGTAGTACTGTAAGAAAACAGTGAGCACGAACCATCCGAATAGTGAAGCTGAATATTTTCAGTCCGCATGACAAAACCAATTTTGGGGGGCAAATATTGTTAATGTGCACAATAGTAGTAGTTCTAGTTAACACAGTGAACATTCTTCACTTGCAAAACAAAGCATTCCATATTTTTTTAACATTGTAACTTACATATTTCAACATATTATCTTTCTTCTATAACTCTAGTTTCTAACACTGTGTAGATAGGTTTCTGTACAAACTATCAGTGTGTCGTCGATGTTTTCTTTGTGGCTTTAAACTACTGTGCTCTGTTGGAGTGTTTTTAGTTGAATTCTATGTATGACATGTATGATCCTCTTTACCCAATCTTGTAATGTTCTTGCTTATCAAGACATATTTATGGAAGTCTTATAGCAATAATATTAGTATGATGGCATCATATCATACACGGTAGAATTTACAGGCAAGTAAAAACAAAAGATTGAACATATTAAGCACCTTCTTTGATGTCTAAAATAAAATTGGGGTGTTTGTACTGTATAAGCTCTTTCAGACCACTTCACACTACCCCACTCTCACACGGAAGACTTTTATATACAACACGACATAAGAAGCGACAGCACAAAAAACATTTATGACTATTCTGGCTGAAATGGCAGCCAAGGAACCTACAGGGGCAATAAACCTTCCCTCTCTCCCCTCCCCCCCCCCCCCACACACACACACACAAAAATACTCCAACTTTCACAATTTCATGAGACTATCATGATGGAACAGTGCCCTCTATGCATAAGCTTTACCCCTTTGCACTCAAATAGATACCTTCTTAAAGGTTTCACTATTCCTAACCCCCCAACCACCCCCCTGGAAGCAACATGACCTCTTTCACCGTAATACTGTAATACTTCTCAACTAACCACAATATAAACCTTGACTGACCAGCAGTCAAGAAAACGATTCTATAAATGGTCCTACTGGAGAAATCTAAAGCATGTCCAACACTGGTATGTCATTTCTCTAATGCAATCTTTCATTTTAAATATTTACTCAAACAAGTTACCTTTTTGCTGAAAACAAGGGAATCTAATATTACATTATGCAAAACTGATGAAAAACAGTCCTTAGTCATGTATCTACATATGTACCAGTTTTATTCATACTTAATTGCACACCATTCTTGTGTCTGTACATGCTTAGCTGATACCAGTACACAAACTAGTACAATTACTTATAAATTACAGTACCTGGTGCACTTGGACCATTTAAATTTGTTATCTTATAAACATTTTTGCTTGCAAAAAAAAAAAAACATTGCATGATACAAAACTGTAGGAAATATTTGCTCTACTACATTAAACAGATCCACATATTATTTATAGCAATTTATAGCAATTAGTTTATCCTTCCTTGACATGAATGAGTTGACATAATTGATTCTGCATGATTCCTGATAAGACTAAATCTTGCACAACATCTGTTCTGTCTTCTAGCCCTGTCTCAAAGTTGCATATTTACAGGAAATTTTATCTCACAAGCAGCTTTCAGTCCACTGATGCTTTGTAACTATAAAAATTTCATTTGTTACCCAAATACCTGTTGGGCAGAATATTTCAATGTTTATAGCCATCTCACTGTCACTCACTGTGCATAACAAATAATGGAATGGTTTTAGGATTATTTTCACCTTCTGACCACATTAATTTCCTTTATGGGCTATATGATGCACCATCCAATTCACACTAGTCTTCCAACTGTTTTTCAGAGCATCGGTGAATTTGCTACGAAAGTGAGCCAAGGCTTCCTCCTCCTCAACATCTAAATTTAAAGTGTCTCTTAGGTAAATGATTGTGTCATCAGACAGTTCTGGTATCCCAGCAGATAACATCATGGCAAAGAGGTTAATGAGCAGGTTGCCACGGCGACGAAGAATTGTGAATGCTAATTCACAGCTGTCTCTGAACCTGAAAATGTCGAAAAGAAGAGAATAATATATTGAAAGCTAAATGAGACATGAGAAGACCAAAATAACACACAACAGAATTCCCAACACTTCAGGAAAATTCCCTGATTTCTCAAGTCACCCCTCACAAATTTTTGCTGAAAAGTTTAGTACAATTCATTCCACCTATACCCAGAATGACATACACCTATCCTGAATAACAGGTTTGGACAGGATACAAAATAGAGCACATTGACCATAATTCTCCTTGGGGTCAATTTCCCTGACTTTTTTTTTGGGGGGGGGGGGAGAGTTGGGGGAGTCACATTCTTTGACATATTCCTGACTGAAAAGTAGGCTAGAAACCCAGGAAACATGTTTAAAGGCTGAGTTCAACTGGTCATGCTCCTGTATCAGTCACTTATGCACAAACATGCCAAAACTACAGCTTTTACAGATCTCGTCATGTAAAGGTCTCTAGGTTGTTGAAGACATGGACCATGGTCAGACAGATAAAGACAACAGAATATGAAGCAATCCCTGGCTATATCAAAGTAAGGTGTGTTTTATTATCCAAAACTACAGGACTCTTTGTTTTCAAATCTGATCTAACCTTTCAAGTTAACAAGAAGCAAAATTTGATCTAAATGAGTACTGAATCTGTCAGCTACCTGATGGGAAGTCGCAATATTAAAGCAATAGGTTTTTTCCACAGCTCTGGTCGCTAAATGTCATAACATGATTATTCTTTGGGGCCCAAATTGTTTTGTAAATTGGAAGTGATATGATTCCTCTTCTGTCGGGCTATCATTATGCCGATATGTTCACATGCATCCACCAGGCTTAGGGAACTCAAATATGTTAAGAGTCAGGTTCTTGTGGCCTTAGGAGAAACAACTCTGCATGAAGAGACTGAAGCCCCTACACCTACAATAACATCAAAATTGATGTAGAAACATGTACTAAGCAGGGCCAAAGTCTCCATTACTAGCCTACCAATCAGTGGGACTACAGGCTTCCCAGTGGAAGGAAAAACTTGAAATGGAGCCCAATCAACTCTCAACCAACTGAAGGGAAAATTTGTGATCCAGTAAAAGAAAATGACCAAAGGAGACAGTAGTGTTACAATACTGCAAAATAATGTTGCATTTATGGCTGTTGAAAATGCTGAAAATTTCACTATTCTAGTTACGATTGTAAGGACCATAGAATCCAGGAATTGCTTCATCTTCCACTTTTCCCAATTTTCCTAGTGGACCCTCCCAACCCAGAATCTTTGCCATCATTAACAAGCTCCATATCTAAACCTGCAATCTGCAGCTGAAGATACCTTGGAAAGGAACAATACAACCATAACAGCCCACAAAATCTGAAGAAATGGCCCTGAACAATGAGTGCACTGAGCCCAGTGACATGAAGTTAGAAACTGCCACCATTTTGTACAAGTCACTGGTGAGAGACTCCTTTGGGAAACCAAAAGGGGAAATGTGGAGAGAATGAACACCACTGCCAGGACTTACAAAAGACTACTTGTGCAAAGAATCTACAGTACAGCTCAGAATAAAGTGGACGTTAGTTGCGTTAATCGTTAGAGCTCTAACGTTTCCATCGTTAGTTGCGTTACTGTTGAAGATATGGTAACGCAACTATCGATACTTGCGTTTGCAATGTGAATCGTTACCTGCGTTAGAGCTCTCGGCAGGTGTACCGCCTTCATTCAAGTAACGATTGTATCGTTATTTGCGTTATTGCAAGAGATGACATACAACAGCATCGGCTTTGGCAGGTAATGGCGAAGCCATGCAATGGCGTTCGTAACGCTACTTGTGATACATGCGTTAGGCTTGGCCGGTAAGCAGAACCCGTACTGTGGCTAGCCTACGGTAGATCAGCACTTCTATCAGTCCTTCAAATTACGCACGGTATCGCCGGTTGTTACGTACTTAAACTTACCTTCACAGCAGGTTTCGTATTTATGCTTCACTTTTGACGTACATACTCTAGCGTGTTACGAGTGCAGTTTTTTTTAAACATGCGGAAATTTTTTCGAATGTTCGAAAAAAAATTGTTCCGTTATGGAAGGGATTTTCAAACGATCAAGAATATTTCTGAACATGCGGAAATATTTGCGAGGGAAGGTACGAAAGATGTAGAACGTTCCAGATTCTTTCTTTCAAAACTTACAAAAGTTATTCATAATTGCAAAGAGATTTTCAAAAGAAAATTGTGGCCCTCCCGTTTTAGTTTTAGACTGATGTAATTTTCAAAGGGCCGCGAAATTGATACATTTTTTCCTTTTCTTTGAAGGTGCGAACATTTTTTCGATCGTTAAAAAAAAAGTTCGTTACGGGAAGGATCAGCAAAGGCGCGACAATATTTCCGAACGTGTGTAAATATTTGCGACTGTAGGTACGAAAGCTTTTGAAATGTTCCAGAGTTTTTTCTCTGAAATTTGCGAATTGAATTCATAATTGCAAGAGAAACTCGAGAGTAAATGGCGGCCCTTCCCTTTTCCTTTCTTTGTATATAAAAAAAATCATGAAGTTTCAGACAAACTGATAAGTTTTAGAGGTCACGCAATTGATTTTTTTTTAAACATGCGGACATTTTTTGGAATATTTGAAAAAAATCGTTGCGTTACGGGAGGAATTTTCAAACGATCAAGAATATTTCCGAACGTGCGGAAATAAGCCTAATTGCGACGGAAGGTACGAAAGCACGTAAAACGTTCCAGATTCTTTCTTTCCAAACTTACAAAATTTATTCATAATTGCAAAGAGATTTTCAAAAGAAAATGGTGCTCCTCCCTCCGCCCGTTTTAGTTTTAGGCTGATGTAATTTTCAAAGCGCTGTGCAATTGATAATTTTTTTCTTTTTCTTTGAAGGTGCGAATTTTTTTTGAACGTTAAAAAAAAGTTCCGTTTATACCGGAAGGTTTAGCAGAGGCGCGACAATATTTCCGAACACTTGGAAATATTTGCGACTGTAGGCATGAAAGCTTTTGGAAAGTTCCAGATTTTTCCCTTTGAAACTAACGAATTGCATAATCATAATTACAAGGAACACTCGAGAGTAAATGGCCGCCCTCCGTTTTTCTTCCTTTGTATACATATAAAAAAATACATGAAGTTTCAGGCTAACTGATATAATTTTTAGGAGGTCACGCAAGTCATGCAGTTGATTTTTTTTTAAACATTCGGACATTTTTTCGAATGTCTGAAAATATCGTTCCGTTATGGGAAGGATTATTTTGCAAACGCGCAAAAATATTTCCGAACGTGCGGAAATAATTTACGATGCAAAGTACGAAAGCATGTAAAGTGTTCCAGATTCTTTCTTTCCAAACTTACAAAATTTATTCATAGTTGCAAAGAGATTTTCAAAACAAAATGGTGGCCCTCCCGTTTTAGTTTTAGGCTGATGTAATTTTCAAAGCGCTGCGCAATTGATAATTTTTTTTCTTTTTCTTTGAAGGTGCCAAATTTTTTTGAACGTTAAAAAAAAAGTTCTGTTATGGGCAGGATTAGCAGAGGCTCAAAATATTTCCAAACGCTTGGAAATATTTGCGACTGTAGGTACGAAAGCTTTTGGAAAGTTCCAGATTTTTTCCTTTAAACTAACGAACTGTGTAATCATAACTGCAAGGGAAACTCGAGAGTAAATGGCCGCCCTCCGTTTTTCTTTCTTTGTATATATATAAAAAAAAATCATGAAGTTTCAGGCTAACTGATATAATTTTAGAAGGTCACGCAAGTCACGAAATTGATTTTTTTCTAAACATGCTGACATTTTTTCGAATGTTTGAAAAAAATCGTTCCGTGACGGGAAGGATTATTTTGGAAACGCGCAAAAATATTTCCGAACGTGCAGAAATAATTTACGATGAAAAGTACGAAAGCATGTAAAACGCTCCAGCTTCTTTCTTTCCAAACTTACAAAATTTATTCATAATTGCAAAGAGATTTTCAAAAGAAAATGGTGGCCCTCCCGTTTTAGTTTTAGGCTGATGTAATTTTCACAGCGCTGCGCAATTGATATTTTTTTTTCTTTGAAGGTGCCAAATTTTTTTGAACGTTAAAAAAGTTCCGTTATGGGAAGGATTTGCAGACGCGCAAAAATATTTCCAAACGCCTGGAAATATTTGCGACTGTAGGTACAAAAGCTTTTGGAAAGTTCCAGATTTTTTCCTTTGAAACTAACGAATTGTGTAATCATAATTGCAAGGGAAACTCGATAGTAAATGGCAGACGACCCCCCCCCCCCCCCCCGGTTCTTTCCTTGTATATAAAAGATTCATGAAGTTTCAGGTTAACTGATAGGATTTAAAGGTACCGCAATAAATAATAATTCTAACCAACCTCCCTATATACCCTACCCTCTACGACGCAACTGCTTAAATTTTTAATCTTACCTATTTTACAAAGCCTTTGAAGTCCGATTCCTTAGGAAAAACGTTAATCCAATTATATTCCATTTAGTGAGAGAGATAAAGATGAGAATTTCGGCAATCAATTTTCGAGACTTTGCTCCAGAATTTCCGATTCAGGGCCTTACAGCGGAATGCAATACGATACTGTATTCCTACCATGTCTTTGCCCGAATCCCCCATCAATTCACCCGAGGGTACTGTGCTAAAGTGATCCGAATTTTAACCCGGCCCCTGGGAAACTATATCTGCACTGTCACACGCATTATACGCTATGGGCTCCAGCCATGCAAGTCTAGACATGTGCAGTGCCGTTCATATTCACACTTGGGCCCAATTCTGTACACTGATCTACATACACTGTACAACGTTAATGTTCACGCACCACCACTTGTTGTATGAAATGCATTTATTATACAGTGAGTGCCACTGCAAATGGCTGGGAATTCATAAATGGGCCAGCGCCCATTTTTGCGTAACCTTTTTTGGAAGTCGTATGCCCATTTAGTTCTCGTACGTTTACGTGACGTCACGCACATCGCCTCAAATTTTTTTCCAGCCTTCGACAGTCGGCGCCATCTTGGAATTTACACATATGCGAAATATTGTCCAATACCAAACTCTTACCGAATACTTTTCTTAAGAGTAGACTTATTCTGCACCCAAAAGTAAGATATGATACAAAAATTAGCTCGTGATGGCTGATTTTGCTGATAATATTCATGCTGAATTTTCGACCATCTGCCCATGGCAGCTAGTACGTAACGCATCAGGCTGCTTAGAGCCACACGTTACCCAGGATACGAAATTTACTTCGTAAGGTAATGCACAGAACGCAATGCAATGCACAGAACGTTGCATGCAAATGAGTGTAGACCATTGCAGGTGCCTGGGAAATTCCAAGGTTTCTCATGGAATTGTATACAGTCAGTACCTGTGGTATACATTTGTTATGTACCAACGGGCTAGATAGAAAGTGTAAGCGAATGATGTGGGCCGGCTGGGGCTATACGATGTACGGCAGTACAATGATGGGCTGAAAAATAGGACAATGCAGTGGGTTGTTGTTTCATTTATGCATTCCTACTGACTGGATAAGGTCATTCGGCCTCCGTATTGCCGCGGAATATTGTATACCGTAATTTGCGGTTCCCCGAGCGGATGGGTAAGGACACACCCATCCATGACCGTTAAAACGACAGGGGAATCCAACTTTTTGTATTCTCTGAAGGTGAATTAATACACAGACGAACGCGCCGCTCGTTTCTCAAACTAGGAAATAGTAGGATATATATTTAAAGAATGGCGGTTCGGGACGGCTGATTACCTTTCATACTTTTCAAGGTAAGAGAATTTTCTGAAACGAGTGGTTCATGAGAATGGGTGGGGTGGGGGAAATTCAGCCCCACCCAAGTGGAGAGGGCAAAGCTATTTCTTTGGAAGGTATGTAGAAAAATCGGAACGTACTTTAGGTAATGCAGGTATTTTCAGGCAGAAGCGGTTCGCCCCTCCACCGACCCCCACCAAGTAAATGGCGGCCCTTTCTTTGAACGTTCCAAATGCTGTGCACCTCTTTCAAAATATTTCCGCACGTTCGGAAATATTGTTGCGCGTTTGCATATCCTCACCGTTTTTTTTTTCAAGCATTCGAAACAATTTCCGCACGTTCCGAAGAAAAGAAAAAAAAATGTATCAATTGCGTGACCTTTGAAAATTAGGCCCTACATGTTAAATTAAAAAAAATTAAAATTACCTGAAACGTCATGAGTCTAACATAAAAAGCAAGAAAAAGGGAGGGACCCAGTTACTTCGAAAATCTTTTTGGAATTATGAACAAATTTCGTAAGTTTGGAAAGGAAAATTCTGGAACGTTGCAAATGCTTGTGTACCTCTTCCTTTAAAAAATATTTCCGCATGCACGGAAATATTCATGCGCGTTTGCTAATCCTTCCCGTAACGGAACGACTTTTTTTCAAACGTTCGGACAAATTTTTTCGCACGTTTAAAAAACAAAAATCAATTGTGTGGCCTTTGAAATTTATGCCAGTTATCCCGAAACTTCACGATTTTTGTATATACAAAGAAAGAGAAAGGGGGGGGGGAGGACCCAATTACTTTTGAAAATCTCATTGAAATTATGAATAAATTTCGTAAGTTTGGAAAGAAAAAACTGGAACGTTTCAAAAGCTTTCGTACCTTCCGTCGCAAATATTTTCGCATGTTCGGAAATATTGTCGCGCCTTTGCTAATCCTTCCCGTAACGGAACAGTACATTTGTTTTAACGTTTGAGAAAGATTTTGCACCATGAAAAAAATAATTGCGTGGCCTTTGAAAATATAAATAAATTTCTTAAATTTGGAAAGAAGAAATCTGGAACGCGTTCCAAATGCTTGTGCACCTCTGCCTTTAAAAATATTTCCGCACGTTCGGAAATATTGTCGCGCTTTGAATATTCTTCCCGTAACGGAACGGTTTCTTCTTCAAATGTTCGAAAATTTTTGGCATATTCAAAAAAAAAAAAAATCAGTTGCGTGAGCTTTCAAAATTACATCGGTTAGCCTGCAACTTCATGAGTCTTTTATATAAAAAGAAAGAAAAAGGGAGGGCCGTCATTTACTTTCAAAAATCTCTTTGTAATTATGAATAATCTAAGTTTCGTAAGTTTGGAAAGAAAATATCTGGAATGTTTCAAATACTTTCGTGCCTTCCGTCGAAAATATTTCCGCACCTTCGGGAATATTTTTGCGGGTTTGCAAATCCTTCCGTAAGGGAACGATTTTTTTAATGGTTCGAAAAAGAAAAGAGGAAATTTTCAATTGCGTGACCTATGAAAATTACATCAGTTAGCCTGAAATTTCATGAGTTTTCTTTTACATCATACAAAGAGAGAAAAGCGAGGGCCGCCATTTACATTGATGTTTCTCCTTGCAATTATGAATACATTTCCTTACTTGGCAATGTTCCCAAAGCTTTCGTACCTTCCGTCGAATGTCGATTGATTAAGAGAGATTTTCACCTGTAAGGCCCTACACTTTTTAACAAGTGCGTGCAAATGATGACTGTAAACCATTTCATCGTAGTAGGGTAAGCCCGATCGTTATTGCACGTGCTATCACAAACGTGCAGACCAGAGATAAAATCGACGTTACAGAATTTTAGTCGGGTTAACGCAGTTAACGCTAGTAGCGTTAGGAAAAGCGACGTTTACTGCAAATAACGATTCTAGCGTTACTAGCAGTAGAGTTGCCCCTCTAACGATAGTAACGCAACTATCGTGATCGTTACTAACGTTAGACTCGTATCGTTAGGAAGGTTTTTTTCTAACGCAAAATTTCTAACGATTAACGCAGCTAACGTCCACTTTATTCTGAGCTGTACTGTAGAAAGTTGCTTAAAAAAAGACTCTTGTAGGGTTTCCTGCTTTTAATTGGTATTCAGCCCCAAAAGGAAAAGTGTGTATGTGGTATGCATTATTTAACGCACGTTTTTGACTTTTTGTGTACATGAAGCCAAAGCCATACATCCCATCCTAAGGTATGCTATACCATATAGTTGTATAAAGCATAGCACATGTATAAGCACAGAAGACCACTTTTGCATTGTTTTAACAATGACAGTGAATGTGATTGGCTAAGAAGTGACAGAACAAGATGTAAGCACAAACATGATTGGCTCAGTGCATTTATACCATTTTACAGTACACTGCAAATCTTTACAAACAGCAGCAGCATACATATTTTGACTTTCACAATTCTATGTGAATCTGGCCCTGGGATTTTCAAATTTTTATCTTACCGGTCAAAATCTGGCGTTGATCTCTGATGCTCTCCTCTGGTGATGACATGAACAAAGTCATTGGTCAAGATAAATGGCACACGCTCTCTGTTCACACCAAACTTTCTCTTTGTGTTACCCAAGAAATGACCAAAATCTATGTGAAAGAGCTGAAACGGACAATAGAGGGTAGTTTAAGAGGACGATACTGTTGGAAATAAATGGTGCCCATACCTACCCAGCTTCAAGGTTTCACCATGCAACTCACTTAACCTTAATTCACACCATACAATCTTTAAATCTCAGTGTTTATAATACCTTAGATGCATGCATATGTAATCATAATTTCAAATTTTCTCACTTACTAGCCACTTTAAGTTCCAGAGTAATATTTTACACAGTTTGATCCACATCAGTTTTGTTGAAAATTCACAGCATTTTGAAGATTATATTTTTGCCTACTAGAACAAGATTTATTGTTACACTTTTAACCAAGAGGCTTTGTATACTGACGTTTACTGTAATATTACCTAAAGTTAGGACTGTCACACTATTGTTTCCATCTTTACAAAGCAAGGCTAAATCTCCAGGTTTGAGGTATCAAACTATGCACACCCACACCCACCCACTCCCCCCACCTACTCAAAAGCATTCCCACCATCCACTCTCTCACTTCTTTTAAGTATTTTTAGAATCATTCTGTGCCAATGACTTTTATATTAACATTACAATGGGCATTATATAAATATTTTTATTGCATGCTATATAACATTTGAAACAATCTTTCCTGATTTCAAAACAGAAAGGAGACTATTTCACTTCAACTGCTTAAAACTTGGACATTAGATAAAAAATTTTTACTGTTGCATAACAGATGAAACAATCTTTCCTGATTTCAAAACACGAAGGAGACTATTTCACTTCAGCTAATTAAAACTTGAGCTGTAGCATACCTGACCCGTCTTTTTGACCATAATGTTATCATTGTGTCGGTCTCCAATGCCCAAGATGTATGTAGCCACACAGTAACCTGCACACGATCTTCGGAAATCTTCTATTGCTCTATCCAATCTGAAGCGCAACCACAAAAAGTGACATCATGCGAAATAATAAATAATGAGAATATGGATACTTAATCAGTATGAATATTCATTCACTCATTGACCCTGTAAGAAATTGCAGCACAACAGTACATTTCCCACTTCTCATTGCCTAAAAATTCCTGTTTCTTAGTCATCTTATACTACATGAGCAGGAGATAATTTTAATAAAACTTTCCAGTTTAGAAATCTAAAAGCCCCTACACTTACATCCTATCTTCTATTGTAACCAGGACGTACCAGTGCTTACAACTGGCAAATCAGAAAATAGCATTGAGGAAGGGAGTTCCCCTGGAGACGAAATGGAAAAGGCCTCCCTGTAGAGGGCTCTCTTCCTCAATGCCACCTTCTAATCTGCCCAGGTAAGTGAGGGTTAAAATAGTAAATATGAGGTAAGGAGGGGAGGGGAGAAGTGGATTACCCATTTACCCATCTGCAGCCTGCCATGTCATGTTAAACCTTAGGCTGCGGCTTAGCCTTTGAAGCTTTAGCTTACTTATTTTGACACAATGCCCTAACTTTCCAGGGTTTAACCACTTTTAAAGTTATGAAATTTGACACCATTCTAAGCCCTTCTCCAGACTCAAGAACAGGGATATACCTAGGCCAATTAAGTTAAATGCTGACTGATTTAGATCTGAATAGTATACAAAATGGATTTTCTGACAGCAGACTAGGGGGAAGGGTGAACGCCTCCATATGAGTAACTTCTGACCCTTGCCAGTGGTGTTAGGATAATTACAGTGTTTCACATTTTATGTTCTATATAATAATAATGCAAAAGAGGCCATCGTGTTGGGGAGCATAATCAATGCACAGATGTGCACGAGTAGGCTATAAGATGTACTAATCAATTGAAATCAAGGTGTAATGCCACTGGTGCACACACAGCTTACTATGTATACGCCCTACTTCACCTGCATATGTGGAGGGGCAAACCACACACAAGCACATAGATTCGTCATAGGTGGCAGTAGTCCAGAGTGGGAATTGTCCTGGGAGAAATTATCCACAGAGAATTGTCCTCTGGCAGTTGTCTTGGGAGAAATTGTGTCGGTGGGAAATGTCGGGGGGGGGGGGGGTTGCAATCACATAAGAAAAGAAGGATATCACTTAAAATGGTTCTGCAGAAGTAGAAATATGTGGGACACTCAGACATGAAATTGAGAAGGGCTAAAGTATACCTCCATCATATGTTACTGCGTATTCTACCACCTCTAGCCATCCGTTACTGAGAATCCTGCATTCTGATTGGTTAAACACTGACCTGCTATTCCACAACACATGGTCAGTAAACATGAAAACAGATAAAAATGAAGTTTTTCACACATTTTCCGTGAGAGAAGAGGAATATAAACCACATTTGTCGGACTATTATTGTCTCATAAACCATCTCGACTCCAAATTTGGCAAAATAACAAACGAGGCAATTTCACGTCTGTTATTTTGCCAAATTTGGAGTTTGGACAGTCTATTCACCAATAATAGTCCGCCAAATGCAATTTAGTGATGATGTTTTTAGCCAGCAAACTTTGAAAAAGATCCGATATTTGTTTGCTAAAAATGATAAGTTAACTCACAATTCGGGTTCATTGTTGTGTTTCTTTAGCCATTCAAATATGGCATCCTTCTTAAATGCAGCCTTGATTGTAGCCGTGCTGTGTTGTTTCTGAATTTTGGCGATAGTATCGGCTTCTGTTACCACCTCTATCAGTCCTACTTTGTCACCAGTGGCCAGAGTGCCATATGGAATTACCCTATAAAAACAGAAAATCATGTGTTTAATCATTTGACATCACTGGACTAACTGTAGGTTGAATGATATAGTTAACATTGAAATTGTACAAAACATGCCACAAGGCATTTTCAGGCATTCCCTAGAGGACATTGTTTAAGCAGAAGGGTGGGGAAGGGGGGCTGCAGTATGAAGCTCGTATCTGTTTCTCAATAGCTAACTTAGCTTTTCATAAGTAATTCCTACACTGTATACACATTTTTGTTGGGGGAGGGTGCAATAATAAAATATCTGAGGCCAAGCCCTCCATAAACTTAGCCATATACAATGCTCCACTGTGACCAAGCTCCATCCCTTCCCTATCCCAAAGCGCTCAATTCCCATACTTTCTCCCACCCCCACCTCCAAATATTTTTGTATGTAGCTCAGAAGACAACTTCCATGTCATTAAGTAACAGTGAGATTCATAATATGTCCATTTATGCATCTAAATAAGCCATGCATTGGCCGTACGAGTAAACCAGGGGCCAAAAAAACAGCCAGAATGGGTACTCTGGCTCTGTGAGATGGAAAAGATGACTTAAATAAAACGAATTTATTTGAACTTTTTGGCAATGTCTTATACTGCAAAAAGAAAAAAATTGCTAATGACAATATCCCATACCCCTCCTCCTTTGTTAACACTGGTTGGCAATCCTGGTGACATCAAAAATGAGAGGTAAAGAACTAACCTGAGGTCCAGTCCCTCTTCCTGCCAGATATTGTCCATTATCTGCATTACCTGCAATGTCAACATGTCCTGACGTAGATCTGAAATGACCAGTGAGACAAACAAAAAATGTTAAACCTTGATAACGAAACCCTGGTCCCACAAGCCTTGAGGCTATGCCACTTGCTGTACAACCGCAAATATTGGAAAAGTTGCACACGAAAAAGTAGCAACAGGAGTTGGTTCACCGAAATTTCAAAATTTAAACATACATGGTACAAAGCATTTCACAAAGCTAGTCTCCACAAAATTCCAAACCTTCAGTCATTTCTACAAACCATTTCAACTTTCCAAGCCTGGAAAATACATTTAAATAAATGTCATTTCTTTTCAGAGAGAGAGAGAGAGAGACCTCCTTTTGTGATCCTGTTCCGAACACTCCACACACCACTTCCCTTTCCCCTCCCCCACCACATCCAACCCCACCCCATACCCAAACTCATACCCATCATTTGGCTTGTTTTATACAACACTTATAACACTCACCATCACCGTTCTTGAAAATAATTTGTATGTCATCTCCAACAGGGTCCTCATTCTGGAAAACCAGCCACAATGGACGCATTTTAGATGAAATATATCTGCACTTTTCTAATCTGCAGGAGACGAAAAAATAATGACATTAAAGTGTACCCTAAGTCTAGAATTACAAGGACATATGTTTTAGATATTGGAAAATGAATCTTCTTCATCCAACTCCCATTGTCAAAGCTTGTCCAGTTACTTAGATATAAAATGTTGAAATTAATTCACTTAATTTGAAATAGTCCATTGTGCAATGATTTGTGATGTCCTTCTTGTACAACTCACTTTACCTGCTTTTGTTTCCTTTTAAAATGAAAATGTTCATATTCATGACCTTGAAAAGCTTCCTATTTTCTTGCATATTGTAGCATGTTGTACAAAGAGGGCTTGCATAATCAAGTCGCCCTATAACAACAGTAAGGATAGTGATCACACTTTGGTACAAGCAGAGTAGTACAAGAATGGCATCACAAGTTATTGTGCAATCTACCATTTAATACTGGGTGAATAAACTTCATTTTATATCTCAGCTTAGAAACATTCTATGAGGATGGGAGTTGGACCATTTGAATTCATTTTTCAAGCTTTATATTATACATTTTTTAAATTTTAGACTTTATGTTCACTTTAAGAATCATCACTTTTCACAGACACAGATAGTGTAAACCTTAGGTTCTCAAATGTTCCATTTGCAGCCCTTGAAATGCAGTAATATGACCAGAGGAAGACTGGAGGGGCCTAAAATTTAAATAAGAAAACAAAGTACTGAAAGTTCTGGTAACATTAACAGTTATAAATTAGAAACGCAAGTCAATGTGGCCCTCTGCCTAAAACACTTAAGAGGCCGTGGTGCATGGTGAATTTCCTACAGCAAGACCCAAGGGATCCTTCCTTTAACTTTTATCTTTTACACAGAAAGAAGCATAAGAGAAAATATCTGCAGTCAATTAGTGGATGGAATAAGCACCATTTCAAGAAACAGGGCTTAGCAATGCCTGCCATGGAGGAAGGGGGGGGGCATATTGTTGCAGAATTCTAATCATGAATTTACATGTTAGATTAAAAAGATTCATACATGAACTAAAACACTAAATATTTTAGTCTTCAAATATTTTTTCAGTTTTTTTTTTTTTGATTTTTTCCCCTTTTTTATGCTTCCTCTTGCAACTTGGTGTCAGTCACTGTTCTTTTATGTAGGTCCTTATCCAAATTTATTCAAGAGAATAAGTTTTAAAATTTGACCTCCCTGACAAGCTAGCACAGTAGAAACATTTCATATCTGGCTTAGTCACAAGACACAACCTCAGGCTGCAGCTTCCTCAGCCAAGCTGCAGCAATGCTTTGTTGTTACACCCTGCGATAGCACCATAGAAGTATTCCTACCATTTGCAATGTGAGTTGCTGCTTTTGTAGCTTGGCTGAGGGAGCTGCAGCTTCTGTAGCTTGGCTGAGGGAGCTGCAGCTTCTGTAGCTAATTGGCTTAGGGAGCTGCAGCTTAGCTACTTCGACATGGTGCCTTAAGGAATGGCACTCCAACAGACACATACAGACCTAAATTTGGATCAAAGGTCACACAGCAACTACAGTGCCAATGAAATCAGAAGTATTCAATTCTATTCAATCACATTCACTTCACAAATGATTTCAAAAGAGTGTATAAACATATTGATATACATAACAAAATAGCAAGAAATCATTTGAAGGACACATGAAAAACAGAAAACTGTTAACTAGGCAAGTGGCCAAAACATTGTATGGGAAATGTGTAGGCCACATTACTAATTGCATACACTACTTCTTAATAACAGTTTGCATTTATATGCTTGCCCCTTGTTACCGGGATCACCCTCACCCTTATAAGAGGTCAACATTACTTACTTGAGACATTTAAGCTTGAAAGACGGGGAAAGGGGGGAGATGAAATAACTGAGGGCATCCTTATAAGAATCTTGGCAGAGAACTTTATGCATCATTTGAAGCAGCTCATCCTTCTGACTACTTTTGTTCTCACTGTTTTTGATGAGTTCGTTGACACTCTTCATTTTGTTGAGACTTTCCACCTAACGCAAAAAAAAAAAAAAATGACGAAAAATGTTCACTGAAAAGTAAGCTTAGATCCATTTTGAAACTAGGGCATTACTCTCCCTTAACTGAAAAGTGTTGTTCAACTATTGACACTGGTAATTATGATGTCACACATGCCATTTGCTATTAAACAAACCAACATTTTCTTATGCACCATTTTATTTGGTTTTCAGGCCAAACAGTATGTGCTACATCACACTTAACAGAGCTGACGGCAAAACAATGAATAAGGGTCAGCTGAAACTTAACAAGACACCAAGGCAGCAATCACCGCTCTTGTCAGTGAGATGGACAAAGTAGTCACATGAGTTGGGGGCTTGGGCCCCAGTCAGCCCTGGGATCTATTGAGTGTTTCTGACTCGTAACCTACAACTTCTCAAGTGCTGGTGCCACTGCTGACACCAACAGAAGACTGTACAATACCACCTGATATTGCAGTATCATCAGAAAGTTCAAACTACTGACAGTAAGGTGTGTCACATGACAGATGGAATGACAAGGAAATTAGGCACCACATCAAGATCTTCGGCCTCACTCACCTGCCTCAGCTAAGCTGCAGCTGCCTCAACAAAGTTGTAAGTGCTACAGCAATGCTTTGTTGCTACACAAATTACTTTAATCCTGCTGCTGTAATGTGTGTAGCCAAAAAATGTGACTTCATCTGCTGCAAATTGGCTGAGGAAGCTGCTGGAGCTTGGCTGAGGGAGCTGCATTCTGGCAATTTTGACATGGTGCTTAAAGACAGATTTGCATCACCCCAAGTATGACTTTTCCTTGGGGAAAAGCAAAAGTCTCAATTGGTGACTACTCTTTGATTGACATCAGAGTTACAAAATTCAATTCAGCTTTTATTACACAGTATGCACAGAGAGTGTTCTGACCACACATTAGGGCCTTGTACACTCAGCAGGGTATGGCCTTGCATAATTAACTATGTTACAGTTATGGGTGGGGCTAGAAGTAACCTAGTTGGGAGAATTGAAACTGTCTGGTTGAGAAGATTTTCCCTTTAAGGCATTAGAAAACTGACACTGGTATTAGTAGCAAGACTGGGAGAAACCATCAGTTATGAGTATATAATACAGATTATGAAACAACTATGCTGGGATATTTGTCCCTCTCTCCTTTTCATGTTTCTTCTTTTAATGTTGCCAATTTTGTTTTGACTTGTTGATTTTTTTTTTTTGTCTGTTTTTGTTTTTTCTTTTCTTTTTTCTTTTTTGTTGCTTCTTTGACAGAGCACATACAGGAAGGCTGTAGAAGAACTTCATGATGTTAATTTAAGTACATTATCTTGGACAAAATAGAAATGTGTCCTTTGCTAAGTGATGGAAAAAGGTATGTTTGAATTTTTCAAAAACCTGTCACAGTCATAGCTGAGGTAACCACTTAATGCTCACATACAATGGCAATACCTTTATGAAGTTAGTTGACTAGAGTAAAATTACTCAAAACAAAGAGATAAACCAGGATATACATTTTCTTGACTTTACAAACAGAAAGCAAGGTTACTTTACTGAAAGTAGGAAAATGACTCAGAACAAATACGAAGTGAAGATGAATTTACAACTTTACCAGACCCTGCTTTTCTAAATTGTCACTTGATGTTACAGCAATCATACCTGCTTGGATAGTGTTTTGATGTGAGCAATGCTTCCCCGACAATACGCTTCCAACATCAGTCCAAAACGAGTAGAAACAGCAGGTTGGTGCATTTCAGCTCTAATTGAACAAAAGATAGAACATTCTATTTAAGCCTGGGCAAAGGCTAACAGGTGGATGCCAGTGAAGAGACGGACATACACAGGGTTTATACAGGGTTTTAACATAGCACAAATAACAGACACGATGGTCTTACTGACCCCTAACATCTCCCAGATTGCGCCGAAATTACCCACACCTCAAACTGCAATGGCCTCTACCTCTACCTTTCATGTTACCTTTTGGTACTGTAGCAGTTTGAGAAGTGTTTCAGGTAATACCCCTTAGCATCCAGTAATCATCATACGCCATGTCTCTCCCCCTCCTCCTTACATTTTCTGTCCTTCTGCCCCCTGCAATTCAGTTTCTGACAACAGTCCTCTGATTCCAAATTCTAGCCTAGAATCATACTTGATTCTCCTTCCTGCCCTAGCAAATCTTTGGTAATTACTACTTATGTGGCCTTAACCTACTTACTTCTCGTTTCTAGCCATACATATAATTATGAACATGTTTGGTTATTTCAAACCAGTTATTTGACCATTCTAACCAATCTTTGTTAGATTCATTCTATTAACCTGCTATATTGTTAGTTGCTGCCTATCCCGCATTTCATCAAAACTGCTTTCTTAAACTATTTCTTTATCTATTTCTACAGTAAAAAATTTATTGATCTCTTTAATTCATTGTTTTGATACATATCTGCAGCAATAACAATATCATCGAGTAAACTTGCACACATTGTCCAGAGAGACTATTTGCTAAAAACCATTATTTTTGTAAAGCCAATGGAACAAATATTGTTATTACTTAATCCCTAAACTTTGTAGCTATTACCTCAAATGCCAAAACAAGAAATGTCCTATTCTTTGATTGGCAAGGGCTCTTCTCAATAGAAACAGTCCCAGATCACAGTCGAGGTAACTTTCATACTTGAGGGCCTGGACCAATTGCAGCAGATACTGGGAAAGAAGATCATCCCTGAAATAAAAACAGGTCTAAGATGCTCAGTTTCATTTTAATTTGTGTATCTTACAGTGTACAATGCATGCAAAAGATACATCAGTAGATTATACATTATGAAAATAAAAGTTGAATTAAAAGTAAATTTAATTTCATTCCATTGCTTTCAACACAATACTGGGTACAATAAAGGCAATAAATATGTTGATCTCCTTACAAAAACATGTGTAAATTATTTCCAAATCCTCAGGTTTTCACATGTGTCTGCCATGGGTAATCACAGGTATCTTGTGTGAAAACCTGTGTTTTCCAAGACAATGACACAGGTCAGCCAGTCACTACACTTTGACACAGGCTCGCAGCTTTTTTCAAAGATTTTACACGAAAAACATAGCAATTAAAACCACTGTTTACAAAGAATACTGATACAACCTGTGGCTTGAAATTGAACATGTGAGATTTCATGTGTTTATCATGCATGAACAGGCATAGGCTAACACACCCTTTTTCGTAAGGGTCAATTTTGATTTTACAATGTGAAATTCCAAGGATGTTATGGCTTACAATGTACACTTGGTAATAATATAACAATGTAAAATTAGTTTTCTTCCTACTCCTGACATTGCACCCACACTTCCAAGTATTACTTGTAACATACATAACCTGTTGTATTTTTTTTTTCTTTTTTCTTCTCTTTTTTTTTTGTTGTGAAATGCTCAGACACAATTAGAGTTCAATTTTATATTTTATACAACAGAAAAAATGTCTTCATTTAAATCAAATTAACTTGAAACTTACGTCAGTTCTTTGAGACAGTCGACAGCAAACTTTCGGACGGCTAGGTCAGGATACTTGTAGTCTAGTAGCTCCATTGCCTCTTCTGGTGGGAGCTTTCTCCATATCTGTAACATAGCTTGCATCTGATGGACAGAGAGGAGACATATCAAGGTTGTGCTGATGTAACAGAATGTTGTACAGATGTTAGCAATCATATTTCAATTCTCGATATCAGATGACAGCAATATTTGAGAAATTCACACACTGCACACTGAATCACAGGTAAATGTACACTACCACTAAGTGTCAATCCATTTACATGAGATAAAAGATTGGGATTTAGTCAGAAATAACAAAATAATGTAAGATTTTTATGAAGTATAAGGAGGGAATTATTATAAGTTGCGTATAGTTTCAATATTCTAGGTAAAATTTTTTTGGAAACCAGTACAGGATAAAAATGAGCAATATCAGTTAATTGATACCAAAACTGAATGCTGATATTCATTTTAACATGAAAATACAATGCTGAGACAGAGCAGTAATTAGCCCTTCAATGGAACTTCATAGTTTGATAGACAGAGAGTAGCTACATCAAGCTTATGCTGAAATAAAACAGCCCCCTATGCTAATTACGTTTTGTTTTTAATGATGAAACAATAGTTTTGTTACAGAGTGAACTGTGAAATTAATGCATTAATGCCAGGCATTTCCTTGCAGAAAAATGCAACATTTACTCAACTAGAAGTATATTTGTCATGATATGGTAAGGGAATGGTGGGCTTATTTTACCAAAGAATGAATACAAAATGAGTTGGACAAGGACAAGAAGTCAATGGTTGTACAAGTATATAAAACTGATCGCCAAGAAGGCGGCCAGACCATCTAAAATGACTTACCTGGAAATTCTAGACCCACTTTTCAAAAAGAAAATAAATTCATCCCATAGTGAAATAAAACAGCCCCCTATGCTAATTACATTGTGTTTTTAATGAAGAAACAATAGTTTTGTTATTGAGTGAATTGTGAAATTAATGCATTAATGCCAGGCATTTCCTTGCAAAAAAAAATGCAACATTTTTACTCAACTAGAAGTTTATTTGCAAGATTTTACCAAATGTTTTGATCGTAAAAGGTTGAAGTGCTTATTTTTCTTTGGTTCACAGACAATTGATCACCCCCCCACACACACACACACACAACTCCCTTGGGACAATTTTAACCTCTTAACCCAGGTAATTCCCACCCTGAGCAATTCTAAATTTTCTGGCGGGATAGTTGTCTAAGGGGTAATTGTCCAAAGAGGAATTACAATGGGTGGGGAGTGAAGGGGTAAATTGTCCAAAGAGGAATTATAATGGGCAGGGGGAGTGACCTGGTAGGAGATGCCTTGAAGGAGGGGGTCTGTTCAAGGTTTCCTTTAAATACAACATGGCTACATGACTGGCACTTGTGCCATAAAAAACAAAGAACAGCAATTTAGCCAGACACTAAAACAAAAGTTTGAAATCAACTGCAGTAATCTAGCTAATGCACTAAGATGAACACATCTTGTTCAACACAAGTTTGCTGTGATCCATGTTTTCACTTTTAAGATGAAAATTTTAATATTGAGGAGGGGACTTTTGCCCCCCCCCCTCCCCCAACAACCTGCTAACTTAACCCTACCACCAAAAATCAAATAGTCCTACCTGTGCAACATCGTCCCTTTTGTGCCACCTCGTACATGTGAGTAGTCTTGGCAAGGAATGCGGTATAGACTGAAGGCAATCTTCTCTGGCATTCCACAAATCCTCACGCTCTTGGTCACTGAGTGTCTCAAGCGGATCCCTGTTAACGATGTGCCTCAATTCATCTAGTCTTGCATCCTGTTAAAAGAAGCCATAGACGCAAAATTACATTCAACAGGTAAAAATCAATGTGAGCAATACAATTCTTGCCAAGTCCTGAAATAAATTTTAACAAGTTTAATCCTCAAAAAATGAAAAGTATCAACTCCAGAAACAGCACAAGTTTGGACACAGCACACCTGCAGTGATATGACTGGTTGGTACCAAACTATCTTTTAACAATTTTGAGCGTAAGTAGCAATACTTACAGAGAAACCGTAGGTAAAGATTGCAGGTGTGTGGGAACTGACATTAATGGCATGCAATGTTTGTACATGCACAATACTGACCTCTGTTTGCACTGCTAAATAGTTTAATCCTCAAAAAATGAAAAGTATCAACTCCAGAAACAGCACAAGTTTGGACACAGCACACCTGCAGTGATATGACTGGTTGGTACCAAACTATCTATTAACAATTTTGAGCGTAAGTAGCAATACTTACAAAGAAACCGTAAGTGAAGATTGCAGGTGTGTGTGGGAACTGACAATAATGGCATGCAATGTTTGTACATGCACAACTACAGACCTCTGTTTGCACTGCGAAACAGTGTCACACAATAGTTTTTGGTAATGCTCAAACCTGTATGTACAAACCCTTTGTACATGTTCAATAGGTCTTGTGTTGAAACCAAAGCTAAATACACCAAAAACTTCCCCACTAATTTATGCCCATGTGAAAAATAAGGATCACATGATTTACCTGTTTCATGGAGATTTACTTACACTGATGTGATCTATTGGAACCATGTGATCATTTTTCTCAGCTGCTATCTCCGCTGCTCTCTCCAAGACAAGGTCAAATGGTGGATATGTGATTGTGGTCGGTTTGCTGCCCTCATGTAACATGATCTCTAATACTGTGGCATCCTCCTGGTTGGGATTGGATTCTACAGTTCCAAGAGGATTGAGGTCAACGTCTTCACTCGCGGGCCACATGGCCAGTCTGAGGACTCCAGTTCTGAGTTGGTGCTTATAGTCAAAAAAGGTTGTGTTAACCCAGGCGATAGGAACAAGATCCTGCCAACAGAAAAATGAAGGGAAAATATAGAACATGTCTCCATCTTGAAAGCAAACACAGAAGTATTTAACCACAATGCAAAAAAAGCATTGAGGTTTCGGTGAAAGATGTTCTGTTCCAAATAATGCCATGATGTCCCATATCTTTCAGTCACTGGTCAAGTGCTATCTTAATGTATTGGAAAAATACAGTTTTAGGTTCATATTTGATCTTGGGAATTCTTGGGAAATTTTGCATTTTGACCTCTGGTGACCCAAGATGATGAACTTTGGAATTCTTGGGAAACTTTGCTTTTTGACTTCTGGTGAACCCATGGGACGATTTGGGAATTCTTGGGAAATTTTGCTTTTTGACCCTGGTGACCCCAGATGACCTTTGACCTCCACCAAAAAAAAAGAGCATTCATCTTTTCACCATAATGCATCCAAATTCTAGGTATGAAATCTATCTGAGCTTCCTACCAAGAGATATCTTGTTAACAAGGTTTTCAGTGTTTGACTTCCAGTGACCTCAGATGACATTTGACCTCCAACAAATATGATAGGGTTCATCTTCTCACCATAATGCATCCACATACTAAGTATGAAATCTATCCAAGCTGGAAATATCTGTTAACAAGGTTTTCAGTGTTTGACCCCCGGTGACCCCAGATGACCTTTGACCTCCACAAAAAACAAAAGGGTAGATACTCTTACCTTAATGCATCTACATACTAAGTATGAAACTTATCTAAGCTTCCTACCTTGAGATATTGTATTAACAAGGTTTTCAACGTTTGAACCCCGGTGACCCCAAATGACCTTAGACCTCCACCAAAACCGATAAGGTTCTTCCTCTTACCATAATGCATCTACACACTAAGTATGAAATCTATCCAAACTTCCTACCTTGAGTTATCATGTTAACAATGTTTTCAGAGTTTGACCCCCGGTGACCCCAGATGACCTTTGAACTCTGACAACAACAAAATAGTTCTACCTCTTACCATAACGCTTCTACATACTAAGTATGAAATTTATCCATGCTTTCTATTTCAAGATACCATGTTGTCAAGGTTTTCATAATTTGATCCCCAGTGACCCCAGATATCCTTTGACCCCCACCAAAACCAATAGGGTTCTTCTCAATATGGGACATCTACATACCAAGTTTGAGTACTGTCAGAGTTCCCCTTCTTGAGATATCATGCACACAAGCTAAGCATCACAAACACACACTCACATACATGCACAGTTGTGCTTTAGATACTGATTGAGGACCTCATTGTTTTCTCTATTGTGTTTGCTTCCTTAACCTTAGCTAGGGTTAACAATAGACTATTGTTTAACTTCTGAGGACATGAGAAATCTATTGTATTTCCTTCTAAGGACCTGAAATCCACTGTTTCATCTGAATGGAAAGTAAGTGCGCCATCACGGCCGCGTAGGTTTCTCTTTCATCAAAACCAAAAAGTTGTGTCAGCTTGAACTTACACTTATTTTATCATGGCCTTTCTAATCCTTTTCCAATCAGCACAATATATTGTTATTTACCTGCAAAAATTTGAGGCATGTCTTTAAAATTAACATAGATCAACATTTTCAAGTGAGCCCTAATGATCAATTGAGAGGTCATAAATTGTGGATTTCCACCAACACTCCACAAAGTCACACAGACATCATTCGTAGTATGTAGTACACAACTTTGTCTCCATGATTTAATTTCTTTTTTTTTTCAATTGAAAGGGTGCAATCAATGACTTCATGATAAATTTTCATTCATTTGGGCATCCCAAAATTTTTGACTTATTTGCCAGGCATTTCCTTCAATTTTTCACCACAAGTTCAGGAATACCAAAGACAAAATAAAACCTCACTCTCCTCAAAAACAAATTACTGAAGGTAAAGAGAAATTCATACCATAACCTGAAGCCATTAGAGAGTATTGTTGACTTGAAACACTTGGCAACTCCTGATAACACTGCCCAACACCATAATGATTATTTCTTTATAGTCACATTTGTGGTACAGAAAATTTTCATCCAATTCAAATGATGATTTTTGTGCCACAATGACAGACACAATTCAGCATAGACAGTTTTCTTCCTTTAATAAAATTTGGTTCTCCTAAGAAGAAAGTCACTGCTCAGTAGCTCATATTACATTAATCCACCCAGACTATCAATTTTCAAATTATGCGACATTTCCAACTTTACTAATGTGTAATCTTTTGAGATGAAAGCCTTCTCACCATATTTTGCAACAGAAATTCAATGCAGAGTTGTAGCCAAGTCATTTTTCTGAAGGCAAAAGAAGTCCCAAGCCATTTTTAGTTTAAGTCCCAAAGTCACTTTCCTTCAAGTGAAGTTGCAAGTCAGATTTGAAAAAGTTGCACACTTTCAATGCGTCAAATGATGCACAAGTGAGGATGAAACCAGATGACTGGCAGAGGCAGGCAAAAATGCATTTTGCATCAACAAATTCACTGAGTATGTTCGAGAGGATACTAACGCAGTTTTATTGTTGTCAGTTTCTATTATGCCACATATGTATTTATGGTGTGGCAATTCAAAGTTGTCACCACAAACATTCAAATGAAGTCAATTCACAAGTCAAATTTGTTCAAGACAAGTCACAACCTGAGAAAGAATGCAACTCTAGGCCAACTCATGTCCAAGTCAGCAACTGAAGTGTATACCATTGAAGGAATGGTTATCACTATTAAATCATTAATGCAATACAAACACAATATGGCCTATTATATCTGTATTCAAATAAAAATTGCAGGTGACAGAGAAGTATTTTAATTACCCTTCTGTTGTCCTTCCTTTTCTTTGCAATTCCCACCGTGCCAGTAGATGTATTCTTCGTTAACCTCCTGGCATTATTGCAGTATAGTGTTATGCATAATTTGGCCATTCTTGGTAAATCCTTCACTTTTAAACCAATAGCATGGCTTTCTTGCCATTCTGGAGATGATCCTTCTACGTCTTGTGATTCGATGACATCACAGAGCTCATCGCCACCGTGGAAGACCCCCAGCTTGACTCGTACCTAGCAACAGAAAAGTTTAACACTACCTTAAAATACACTGTGGAAACCTGATGGTATCTAAACGGTACACATTTACTTTCGAAGATTTTAATGTCACTGTTTTCCAACTGTCACTTTAGAAAATTTACATAGAAAAAAGTTTCTTTATAAGCTGTACTCCCAGCTTTTGAAATGTACACCTATATAAACACAGTTTCTGATATTCCACATTAAAGGGTATGTACATTTATATACTGTGGATACACATAGCTTCATGAGGAAGGGTATACAGGTTTTCAGTTTTCAAGAACCTATATGAATTTTTCAACCAATCACCAAACCTCAAAGCCCTCATCAGGGGGCTGTGAGAGCTCCCTGTTCTCCTTTCAATGCCATAAAAAAAATGCCACACTTTTTTCTATCTCCTTTTCTTTCTCTTTTTTATCTACTCAGAGGAAACCCAATAATGATAAAAAGCTGAAATTAATACAGATGTCAAACAATACAAATCCTGCCATAAAACCCATTTCACACGTTCCTTCCATTGTCCTTATACACTTATCAATTGAATAATGCACCCCACTACCTCTACCCCCGACACGGTCAGTCAAATGTAGGTCGTTGGCCAATGACAGTGTGATGCACCTGTCTGGCATTTAACTTATACTGTTAACTGAGAGGTGAGTCACATTTGCCTCAATTGTCAGTCACTCTAGGCAGCAAGTGGTGGATTATTGTGGGTCAATGGTTACACTTGGTGCAGTGATCCAAATTTCCACTGCCATCATTTTCTTGTCAATGCAGTGGCCCAAATGTCTATTAAAATCACAAATTGTACTTCAATATTGTCACTGGGGGTTGTGTCATTTTACATAAAGTTGCCAGTTACAGAAGTCAATGGCAGGTACTGTACATCATTGTACTAATTTTGCCAACATTGTGAACGACTGACCATTCCCAGGCTAGTTGGGTAGGTCATTCAGTTGGTAAGTACATTGACACTGCAATGCCACAGTGGTAAATGTTCAGGTCTGAGGTGACAATTGTGTGACTAAATAAGCAAGAGGAGACTTGTTACATCATCCAGACAAGGCTGAGGATAATCTCAATACTTGTGTCTGTTGTTCTGATTGGCCATAGCCATATGGGCCGCGGCAGGAGAAGGGGGGTGAGGAACTGCAGCACTCCCTGAAATTCAGGTAAAACCTATTTCACCAAAAGAATTTTAGAAAACAATGGGCAATTCTTTGAAGTACTACAGGTTCTTTAAGGGAAAACGCCACTTGGCACCCCCTTTAAAAATTATACCATACACCCATGTCACTGGCTGAAACAGTTAAGTATTTTTTATATTTGCAAAAAAAAAGAAAAAGTTTCCCAAATAAAGTGTTCTGTTTCTGCCTAATAAAACACAGTGGCATACAGAAAACAAAGCAAAAACAAAACAAAAACTTTTGTTTCATGTTTCCATTTTACATGTTAGTATTCATTTGGCATTAAAACTACATAAAATCATTTAACTCACTCCTGTTCTTTCCAGCACATTGACATTGTGGGCTTTTATCAGTGTCAGTTTGATTTCTTCATCAATATCCCAGCTGATTTCTTTGCCTCTTCTGGAAGGTAGAGGGGGTGCTCCTATACCCTGAGTTAAAACATTCACCATGGGGTCTATGAACCGCTCCTCCACTTTAACATCCTTCTTGAGAATGAGAACGAGTTCTGGCTTCATGAATTTGCAGACTGTCCTCCGAATGTACTGAATAGAAACGAAACAGATTCTAACTGAATGCTTCGTTAAAATTACACTGGAGTAGAACAAAGTAAGTGACTCACTGGTTGTAAAAACGGCAATAAATGTAAAGGATATAATTGAACGTACAACACAAATGCAAAGAGAATTAACACAAAATAATTCTTTTGATGAAAAAGTTTAACTCAAACAAGAAATTGAATTTAATGTACAGTAATGCAATGTAAGTAGAGAATACAACTGAACATAAAATAGAAATGCAAAGGGTAACAACACAAAATGATTGTTTGATGAGAAAGTTAAAAAAAAAAACAAAAAAAAACAGAAGGATAAAAACCATGATCAGTCATTTTGATTTGTGCCTTGTTTGCTCTGATGAACAAAGAAAGGGCACAGTAACCAGGGATTCCGCCAGAAATGCAAAAAAAAGGGGGGGGGGAATAATTGCTCCTAAACCCCTAGTCCAAACTGATGCTGTCCCTGGCTAAAGTTACAAGTGGGTTCAGGGGGACAAAAGCTTGCTTCAAGACCCCTATAAGGTGCATTTTGAAGGGTTTTAAAGGCCATTTACTTATGAAAGTCCAAACATTGCTGCAAAGGTATCCTCTTCTTAAGTAAGAAACCAAGATATGGACATTTTTTTTAATTTTTATGGAAATGAAAAGAGGGGGGATTTTACCCACGTTCTTCTGGAAAGGGGGGGACAAATCCCCCTTTCCCCCCTTTGGCAGAAACACTGGTAACAACAAATGGAAGAATAACAAATAGAAAGGCATATGAATTAACTTTGTTATGTTAAGCCACACCCACAAGTAATACAATGTGCACCAACAGCATTTAAAACCCAGAATATACTTTTGTGTGAGACCTTTGACCTCATCAACCTATGAAGGTACCCATAGTGCATCTAAGAATTTAACTTTGGTTGCAACTGAACCTCACAACTTTTTAAGTGAGATCAATCTCACATTTTTACGAAATTTTGAAAACTTGGCTCCATATGACCTTTACCCTTGATAGTGACCCATGACCTCAGTAACAACTGAAGGTACCCATGTTGCATCTATATCCATCTTTGGTTGAGACAGGTCATTTGACTATAGAGTAGTGAATAAATGAAACCTTGTGCATTTTACTGTAAGTTCAACAAACACACACACACACATACAATGCAGACATCAGGTCATATCTTCAGAAGACCTGCAAGAAAAAGTTGTCTCCATGATGTACTATAACACACACACATGACATCACCATCTCATAGATTCCTTGCCTGCTTTCGGAAAGGAATAAAAAATCTCTCTCTCTCATACAGAGAGGGAGTGCTTCATTTGCATTTTTATCAAAGATGAAAAAGATCATCTTACCTTGTATTGACAGAGAGGATAGTTTCTCAGCAGATAATCTTCCTGGCTTCGCACTTTCAGAACATAATCACCAGGAGGATTTGTCTGAATTCGGAACTTTTTTAATGCAAGACTGATGAGAATATCTGGTGTGTCATAGGCCCCAACCTGGAGAACTGTATTTGTGGACTGTAAAGAAAAACAAATTCTCTTTGTCATAACTTAGGACACTACAGTATGTCAACATAGCCAAGCTGCAGCAGCTGCAACCATGTTTTGTTGCTGTTCACATTACCATAGCAAGTCTTCTTTTAATCCCACTTTTGTAATGTGTACAACAACGAAGCATGGCTGCAGCTCCTGCATCTTTGCTGATGCAGCTGCAGCCTGATGCTGCCATTGTACTGTACAGTACTGTACCTTACATGCAAAATAATTTCATTTTTCATTTGGAAAGACAAATCTTTACCATGGCTGTAAAAAAATTGTGGGGTGTATAATTAAGTGAACAAGGCAGGGGAATCACAAGAATGAGTCCCTTCACCCTATACTTGGCTATACAGGTAGCCCCACCCATGCCTCTTGCTGTATGATCTGTAAGTTTCATACCACTCAATTCTTTCCAAGGTCCTTAGCATTTCATTAAAACCAAATTACTTATTTTCTCTATGAGTTTTCCTTGGTGAATTTTCACAATTCCATGATACCTATAGCATTTCAACCCATTTCCAGTTGTCACATTTAATGCCAAAACATCCGGTGCCTACAGTATACTGCTTCACAACAAGGAATATATTACAGGCTAGATCACTTTCTCTTTATAAGGTCATCAAATTCCCCAACTTTTCCCTGACTGGAAAAAGGGAAACCCACTTTCCCAGCATTCCCCCGTTATCCTGGTTGGCTGGGAACCACGTCTTCTTTCTGTACAATAGTGCAACACACTGTGCTCGCAATGATTGACAGATAGCTCCATTCCACAAATATTTACTGCATATTGTACTAGAAACCCAGTTTGAAAGAGACTTTGGACTCCACAATAACACACTTCATTTTCAATAGGAAAGATTAACAAAAATGTTTAAAACCCTTCTTCTGAGTTAGACTAACACATGACTGCATTTACCATAATGTCGTGACTTCATCTGGTATCCCATTCCTTCTGTTCACCATGATGTTGAAACTACTACAAGGACACATGAATTTGGTAAAAGTTTTTTTGTGTGCATAAATCCAAGGGTTTTTTTTTAGAAGAGTATGGTAAGATGGGGAAACTCAATAAACCTTAATACAGCCATACAATATTTGAGTTAACTATTTTTATACAGTCAGTACAGCACAGAACTTTGAAAACAAACATAAATCCCCTTGTCTCCAGTTACACTACACTACCTGTACCTGTAAGTACTAGTATAGCAATCTTCCTTGTTTTGATTCTTAAATTTTACTTCCTCATCAGCTGTTCCCAAGACACAACACTGCACAAGAAGATTATTTACACAGAAGACTGTTTATAAGCAATAGGGAGGTCTACGAACCAGGAAACAACTTAAATATTGATATTGGATACCTGTATATCAAACTTTAATAGCCTAACGGTATTCTCGAAATTGCAGTACCCCTGAGAAGAAGATGCTTCAGTATGATTCTTTATATACTATATGTATTGAGTACCATCAACAGCACTTTTGCAAGAGAGGTCAGTGGTAATGGTGCCATTTGCACAAGGAAAAGTGAAACCACAGGCTAATAACCTGATAAATTACTGACGCACGTTTCTCTTTCCCACTTGGAAAGCAATTCTTGCAGAAGTTTCAAAACAATTTCTGTGGGTGCAACACTTCTGAGAGTTCACCATGTCACACTGCTCGGCTTTTATTCGTTTCACTGTGAAGCAATTTCTACATCACGTGCATGGTTGGGAAGCGTGAGAACTTTCCACACTGACAGTCTCTATGCCTATCACATCTTCATGTACACTATGTTATTATTTCTTTCTGATTTACCACTCTAAAAGACAGAAAGAAGTTCAGCTGAAAATCCACTTACATAGTGTAGCTTTCCAACAACTAGGCTACTGTGTAATGTATGTAGAGGAATTGCTTACAATTCTTCTCTAGAAGTTCAACAGCATACAATAAACTTTTCAAGAGAAATGAATGGACATGTACAGCATGTCCCTCAACATTACGAGGGCAGCAGACCTTAAAACTCTCATCCAAGAGTGTCAACAGCCTTAGAAAGTTGGAAGGGGTGGGGGGGGGGCACGATCTTGACCAGAACTTTTTCAGGCACTAACAGTGAAACCTTAGAAGAGAGGGATCAGGGGCTCACCTATACTGTTAGGACCCAAAAAATTTTGGCGACTTGATGAAATGTAGTGTAATCTGAGGCATTTTATCACGATTTTCATCCATTCAGTGGCCGTTTCAATCATTTTCAAATTTGATTTTATTAAATTAGCTATAATACAAGCTATAGAATCAAATATGTGCCTACTTCTTTTGGTAAAAGGGTTCTGGGAAGAAGAAGAGGGGAGGGGGTACTGTACAATCCTATCCACTTTCAAAGTGGGAGGGGGGATGTCCCAGGAATACCAGTGATTTGAGACAGAAGTACTGAGATAAGACAGAATTACGTATAATCACACAAACTGTCAGGCAAAATAATGACAAGTTCTCTTTAAAGGAGAAATATGGCTAAATTTTAAACAAAAACTTTTTCAACCATACTCAAACTTTAATACTCACAGGCCCACCGTCAACCAGTCCAACACTGACAAGAAACCGATCATCTTTGAATGCTTCTCGAACATGAGCGTGCATGTCAGCAGATGATTCCAATTGAGGAGGAAAAAGATAGACAGCACGATTCTCCCAATTCCATTTCAGTCTCTCCTTCTGAATCGTCATGCAAATGTTACGCGTCTTCTGTCTGAAGTCAATTACTTCTGGGCTGGTCATATTGTCAAACTCATGGAGACCTTTAATAAAGACATGCATATTCATCATAAGATTTTAATCCACAGCTAAATCAAACTTACATAAATGATTTCTATAAGAAGTGAATTCTTTCATTGTTTCCTGAGCAGGTCTAACGACTTTAAATGACATACATATAGTCTACTGGTACTGGCACGTATTTCAAGTATACTGTATGCAGGCTCGGATATTTAATTTTTGCACTTGCCCGATCGGGCACAGTTAGTATCATTTCTACAGTACTTGCCTGAATCTGCCCCCCCCCCCCAAAAAAAAATACAGTTGATTAGTTTGTAGCCACAATGAAACAGTTCATCTACAAAAGTTTATGTTGGAACAATCAATTATATGATCAAATCTATTACCTGGTTTATTTACTGAACACCCGTCTTTCGGAAAATTTTTATGCCACACACATTTTATGGCTGAAATTAGTTGTTTAATTGGATTACAAGTTTCGCGATGTGTGCCACACAATAGCAAAGGATTTGCAATTTTTCTTTTCCTCAAAGCAACTGCGCAATCGGAGTTCATGCCCTGTGGTTCTGCTAGTCCGAAAAAAATCTGGTTGCCCAGGGTAATCGGACAGGCGATTTGTCCCAGCCTGAGTATATGTGCTATCAATTGAATCAGTTCTAGATAAAGTTAAATACTGAGTTTGTCCATCCACTTTTAGGAGATTTTACTAGGGTCTTCTGATATTTTGATGCAGAATTTCATGTTCATTTTACCACATCAGACCCACATTTTTTACTAAGGGTTTAATCCTCTCAGGCCCCTCCTCCACCCTACGCCTATGCTACTGTATAAGCAGGTGTCTACAAACAATATTAGTCCAGTATAACACTATCACAGTCATGCAAACAACAGGTTGATGGGAACAGTCCCAAAGTCTTCATATAAATATTTATCAAAGAAAACAATTTTAGCCTACAGTATATATTCTACAGATGAGGACAGTGCTACTGTACATCATAAACTGGCAACAGAGCCCCAAGACTACTGCACAAACAGGAAATGTGTTAATTCCTACTGTAACTGTCCATAAATTGAGAGTATAGTGCCCTCAGTGGTCAAGTTGACTGACCTACTGTACAGTACAGTCCTGCACTTGAAGGGGCAGAACTTTCTATGAATAAAGTAGTGCAGCACTACTACAGTATATGTATGACAACATCCAAACACTTCACAGCACTTCATATCATATGAAGATGAGCTCTTGAGTTTTATTCGCTGTATTGAACAATTGTCCTCCAACTTTCAAGCTCTAATGAGCATCGCTATCTGCACCTGACCATAAGAATGAAAGCTTTGGGCTGTACACATTTGAATACAAAATACAGAAACCTTACATATGTACATTCTGGAAATGTAAAAGATTCTTTGATTTAGAGGCAGTGTCACTACTGTAATTTGAGATTATTACATTGCACCTAACCAGAAAAATAAATCCATCTGATGGAATTCTACTTGTCCCCTTGAAAGATAGGTTGAAAAGACGAACACAGATGGAATCTCTGAAACTACCATATACTGTAGTATACAGCACTATTCCCTAATTTCGACACTTCAACACTACTTACAGTAACCCACATGACACTTGGTACCACTTAAAGTGTTTTAGAAGTGAGCAAATAGAACTATCTAATGAGTTTCATTTTATCGATGTAAACAAAGCACTTGGGGCTGGTCAACAGAATTATGCCCAGTGTGCAGTTCATCACATGATCAAATTTAATGAAACTGATGGCTGGTTGGCTGGATTTAAAAATAACGCAAACTTCTCCTGAGGTTTCCATTTGTGAAAAATTGGGTGAAAGATCAATCTTGATGGTGGTTAACTTTCGTAACACCAAATACAGTATTGCAAACTTTTGTAGAATCGCAACTGGGTAATAAAAGATTTCCCACAATTCAGCTCAGTACTGCATACTAATGTTGAATGTAACCAATATTAGGGTTTCACGTTTAATGAAAGGGCAAAACCAAAAATGCCTTTGATTCAGTACTATATGTTCCACCCAGTACACATTTAGCCAGCCTGTATTTGTGTGACAACTCACTGATTCCACATGGGAGTGGTGTGGCAAATGGGGTGGGCTACAGTGGTGTGATGAGAGAGCATCCAGGCAGCATTTTTTATCTTGGTATGTTACGTTATTAATCTGAGATGAAGCACGCTTCGTTTCAATTTCGAAACATGAACCTTACACAAATTTGATTGCCCTCCCCCAAAATTTGGACTACAGGGGTACTGCCCAATTAAAACACAATAATTTCCTACTTGTACTGTATGAATTTCTACAATCACACTGTATTCTAAGAATTCCCATGATACTGTGCTCCAAGAATGTACAGCAGTCAATGGAAGGGCACCTGACTTCAAAATAAAAAGGGTGTGATGGCATTAACTTTGACTGTCTGCTCTGTATGTGTTTTTCTGGGGTAACAAGGCAACCTTCAAAGACAGATGGCTTTTTGCCATCAGTGGCATCAGTTACGTAATGCCCTGCTACAGTATGTCCAACATTCCAATACTCGCTAACCATCAATACCAATCTAATACCTACCTGTATACTGCGCATGTTTGGTCTAGCGGTAGAGCATCCACCTTTCACGCGGGAGGCCCAGATTTGATTCCCAGGTCAAGTCATACCAAAGACTTTAAAAATGGAACCTACTGTACTGCCATTGTGCGTGATGCTTCACATAAGCAGTATGGTAGGGAAAACAAGCCAGTGCCCCACAACTGGGAAAAAAGCCGTGGGCTAGATTAAACCAAGAGGTTATAAGTTGAGGCATAAAACCCTGTCTAACTTCAGAAACTGGCATATTGTACACTGCACCATCTAAGCTTTTATGCACTACCACTACAGTATTACAGTCATTCAATTTGTAACATGAGGTAAAATGTTGAGACATTAAATTGAGACATACTGTAAGGAAATAGTATGGCATTTGCATGAGGTACAGGCCACAAAATATCAGACTTTGGGTACAAATGGTATAGACATTTTAGGAAAATGGTTCTAATAATGATTAACGACCAAAATAAGGAATATGGATGATACCAATACACCTGTACGTTAAAGGGGCTCAGAGTTGAAATTGATTATTTTGTGACGAGTTTGAAGGGAATCATTGCATGACAATGCTTCTAATTAGCCTCACTGCTCATGTTTCACTTCCTACAGTGACTGAAAATGTGAAAAATTGCAGTTTTTATGGGTTTTAGAGCTTGCAGTTCACCAAGCTTGTCCAAGCCCATTATAGACCAGCCTCTCTTGAATAAACAACACTTATAAACAATTGTGACCTTCAATCACAGCAGATGTTGGTTATATAGAATTGCAAGCCTGTCAATGCAGTTGGGATAAGCCTCACACATTGGTTGTCTTTGAACAGGAGTTGCATATGATTAATACCTAACTGTAAAAAGTGTCTGGTCATGAATTTGTAAGAAATGATTTTAATCATTAATTACCCTATCATTACCATTTCAGTTGTGTGTCAGATGTGCAGAATCTCTTAGTTTGACCATTTACTCTCAAGACGTGAGTAAACCTCAACAGGTGTGATAAAAAATCATGAATTACGTGAACCAACTCAATGTGCCCCTTTCAATCTAGAGTGCACAGTGTTTGCACCGGGTCCAAAATTCAGAAACTGGTACCCGAAGTCGATGGTTGGTCGGGTACCCAAAAATATAACTTCTGTTAGGCTACAAGTTTGTTGTAAAGTCATAAAAAGAAATTTTGCTTTGTACGTTGATATAATATAACACCAACGTATCTTACGTATGGGCATGACAAGTGTTCTTAGGCATGTGAGTGATAAAGTTTGCCAGGAAAAAGTAACGTTATGTGTTCTGTCACACGTGCAATCTATGTTAGTGAAACTTTGGATCCAGGTAGCAATTTCAGAACCGGGTCCTGACATCGTCGGTCGGGTACCCGGTGCAAACACTAAGAGTGCAGTATATTCTGAAAGCCAAAAGTACAGTAGCGATCTGCCCAAAACACTTTTAACTACATACCGTAAAGGAGATATCATAATTCACTTTGTTCATCAATCTTCAACTAACCATTACTGTACTTATGTTTTATTGTACCACACATATTTTATTGTTTTGTATGTAAACCTTACCAAAGGCACAGCACAGTATAACAGTGAAACTTGCAAGGATCTGAGTACTGTAGATAGGCAATTTATTTGGTAATATGAGGCAGAAGACAGCGAGCAATAAAGTTCTTTTACTTTTTAATTTTCTGGAAATTCATTCAGTACCAGACCTTTTGTAGTTCAAAAGCTTATGAAAGTAAAACCAAAAATGAACTTCACTAATATCCCCACCAGTTTAAACTTAAGTTCCATAATTTGAAAAAAAAACAGGGCCATTTCTTTTATAATTAACCCCAAAATGTAAAGATTAAACACAAGTGACTTCCAAAATTAATTTGTAAGCTATGTATGAAAGCCATTTTAGGCAATAAACTACTGCATTAACAGAGTGGTACCGAACAGAATTAACTACAAAAAATTCTGTACTGTACAGTATAATGGTTCTGTAATCTATAACTTATTCAGGTACTGTATTAAGTTCTTGGTACTGCAGTGGTCAATTGAACTTCACAGTCACAAATTAAGAAGGGTTTGAGACTTGGAAATTTCAGGATTCAGACTGACCATACCACATGCAGGTACAGCCCATTGTTCCACAGTACAGTACTTATAGCTATTGTAGGCATACTTGAATCCTGGCTATACTTTTCACAGAAACTATCCAAATAGTGTAGTAAGCAAAACTGTAGGAGTCAAGGGCAACAGGGAAAACATATGATGGATCCCTTCCCAACCATACTGACCTTCTTGAATTGTGAGCATGTATTTTGGGGGTCATGTACCTTTATCATGATTTTTTACTACTATACAGTAGTAACAGTTTTTGCATTGTCATACAGTATCAGGGTTTTTATTCACATCTGTGCTGGTAAGCAAACTGCAAATTTACAACTGCAGTAGTCCAGCAATGGGAGCAGTGTTTCCGCTACTTAAGCTGCTTTGACCTGATTTTGACGCAACGATTTTTCAATTTGACGCACTGATATTCGTGGTAAAAATGAAAAAAGAGGGTTTCAGATGCAGCGTGCACAACAACGCATGCCCGACGCATGCACAGTTTCACTAAAGTTGACATTTCTACTGTAGCGAGCCAAATTTTCATTTAAAAATTCAGTATAAAATTGACCTAATGGATACAGTAATTTCTTAGAGGAAACACTGAATGGGAGATCCAGTTGCTCCAGAACAGACTTGTGCCAATCAGCTTTACACTAGCAAGAACCCAGGAAAAGACTTTTTTCCCACTAAAATCCAAAGCATTACACCAGAACTTAATAAATGTAAACTAGACAACAATATTCAGTGCAATGCATGGAGGAAGCTAGGAACTATTACAAGTCTGTGCAAAAATTATGCACTAAGGGAAAATCTGAAAAGGTAGTACTGTAATTTGTGAGTGAAAGATGCACCTTTTGCAGGTGGACCAAACCACCCCCTGTCAGAAATGAAATTGTGTTAAACTGTTTCAACTGCACACATCTGTGCATAAGTTAATACTGAGCAGCAGAAATGCAGTGTTCAGTACAGTTAGAGTACAACTTGTACACATGTGTAGCTACAGTAATAGGCCTACAGAAGAAAAAGCAGATTTCTACTGTAGTTTGTCACTTAATTAAAAGAACATCCATCCCCCCCCCCCCTCTCACCTCCTCCATATCCATATATACTGTACTGTACAGTACTGTACTATAGGAATAACAATGTTTTGTACAACACACCACGGTCACCACCACTTGCATACTGTACTTCCCAGTCTCTTTAAGTGTAAAAGTGACTTCAGTCACCCCATCCCTTCACCTTTTCATTCCACACCATACCCCTTTGCCTTTTCATTCCAGACCCTACCCTTTCCCCCGATCATACCACACCCATAGTCAACAATTAAGGAGGGTATAAGGGATAGGCTTACAGTATATGCATGCATGAAGGGTATGAATGACTCCATAAGAGCTCCACATTAAAATTGTAGGGGTATCATTTTGAGGAGGGGAGAGGAAGGAGCAACAGGGGCACAATTCATGCCCCCTTCCTTACTGGCTTGCTTCATACTGAATGAGCATATTGCCTGCCCTTTTGACTTCATCTCCCAATTGGAGCATCCTGGTCATTGCACAAGCATCTCAACACCATTTACATATAAACGTGTTTTCCCAATTATTAAAAGGTACTGTACACTTTCCACCATCCCAGTGGCACACATATAAACCAGCCACTTAAGTACTGTAGTGCCAAGATATGCACAGCAAGTGAAAACATTTTTGTATCCACAGATCACCTAAGAATACATCCATCACAGTACCAGGCTAAATGAATTTAAAACTTGTGTAAAATGAGGGCATGGATTACTGGGCACAGATGGTTAATTAATGGCAACGTGGGCAACAAAGTCGAGAACCATCAACCAATCATTTTCACTTAGATGGATTTAAAAATTTATGGCTCCTTAAAGGGAAATGCTGCATTTGTGGGACAGGAAATTTTCATATCTCTTAAACAACGATTTGTAGATTTACAGAATGATAAGTAATTCAAAATATGGCAGCACTGTACCTTTATTTTCAAGAAGCAAGGTTCTCAAAGAAAAAATTCAATTATTTAAAACTCAAGAATAATTTTTTGGCCCAAACTCTCTAAATTTCAAATGATGCAACATCCATAACTTTTGTAATGCATAATATTTTGAGGAGATAAAGCTATTGCTGGAGTTTATTGGTGAGACTGAATGGTTTAATTATGATTTCATCTTCTTTTATTGTATGTCATGGTACAGCAGAGCATTGCAACACCTGTACAAAACCATACATTTAAACAGAAGTAACATAATTATGTTAAAAATGACTATCAAAACTGATGTTAATGACAATGCAATTACATAATGGTGTATGTAGTGCTTATGTCAGCTCTGTATTAATTGGGGCTGTGCTCTCAAAGGGCACACAGTATTCAAAGTGCATCTTTTTTTAATAACTGGTGGTACAAGAGAATGCAGTACTGTACAGTACAGTTGAATGCAGTTACATAGGAAAAGGAAGGAATTGCCCAGGTGGGAATTGTCCAAGTGGTAGTCCCACAGAAAAGTTGCCTTGAGGTTAATTGGAGTTAGGGTGCGTCAGTACAGTATATCGATATACCAGGTATACCTGGTATTTCACTCATACCCATACCAGCGGTATTGAAATTTGTTGAAAATGAATATACCGAAAATAACAGGTATCCCGGAAAACATGCCCAAGTACCTGGTAAAAATCTTACACGATAGAAATACCGAACACTAACTCGTTATTACTACTGTACTATCAAAACACGTGTCTAAACGTGAGCGAGGCAAAATGGAGAAGGAAGTTAGAGGGTGTACGGCGCCCTCTGCTGGTAGGGTTCCCACGGTGTTATTGGTTTACCAGACGGTAAGTATAGGTATAAATGGTATACATAGGGTGATAGGGGGTAGGTGAGGACCGAAATAGACCCACAAGTTGGTAAATTTAACCCATAACATGCTATGACTAATGGCTTAAAAACTTTACCATGGCCTAAGAGCAGTGAACTATACCAACAAAGTTTCCTATCTCGAATCCTTTCACGCACGTAACTGTTTACAGTTTGTCAAATACTCCAAAAACTTGGCAGAAATTGATTCTGCGCAGTAGGTACGTTCGTACCTGGTAACTGTTAGTAGGCAGCATGAACAGGGAGTTGCAGATCCTGCTATGCATACCGATTACTCATACAAGGCCTCATAGTGTGTATAAACTTTACCTGGTGTTCGTTCCAGTACCGATTCTGTGCACTGCGGCTGGAAGTCTTACCTCGTAAATCCCATGCATCGTGCATACCGATTACAATGCTACTACTAGCACACAGTACAGCTGTGGTCAAACCGACCCAGCTAGTGCTGTGAACTGTACACGTAGCGTTCATGAATACAGTACAGCTAGCTAGCACAGACAACAGGCAGGCTGCGGTACATTCCACGCCATACTTGTATTGCTTCTGAATGGGTTCTACGGTAGCTTGAAATGAAAGACACGTAAGACACTCGGGTCTTTCTTACTTTATTTTTTCTTTTAATGAAACTTTATTCAAATCTTGGAAATATTCTGCCGCAAAGAAGAGAAAAGAGGAAGGAAAAAAATCGTTGTCACGAAAGAGTGAATACATTCGTTGGCCTTGAGGAGAGTGCATGCTAATGTTTGATCGATAGTGCAGTTAATGTGTGAAGTACTGGTTCTGCAAAATTTTCTGGTATACCTGGTAATACCAGGTATTTGCCAACCGGTATATAGGTATCTGGTTTTGTTCATACCGACGCACCCTAATTGGAGTTACATAGACCTTACGCATATGGAGTCACAAACCAGAAATTGCACCCTGATGGACACAAGCAGTCTATCATTGCAACTTAAACCAACAAATGCAGAGAGCTAATTTGTGTACCCATCGGATATGGCATAATCTTCTAAGCGGTCGGGCAAAGTCTATGTCTTGCGTGCAGTAGGTTCATTGTTTTGCCCCCAAAACGACATCACGTGACATGAGTGCATATGGTCTATAGTCATGACAGATGCAGCTGGAAAATATAACTGAAGAAATCTTACTTTTCCCGATGAGAAGACCAATTCGAGAATTAAGAACTTTTTCTTCCGCATCTCCAGCCTTTCGAACCACAGTCAATGTGTTGCAGAATGGTTTGATGTCTGAAATACGCTTTCTCTCCTCAAGAAGCTCCTCCCTTTCGCCGCCTTCCAGAACACATTGGAAGTTATAGAAATTCAAATCTAACAGCTGGTTGTAAACTGGGAACTTGGATGCCACCTCCCATAGCTCCTGAAATGTGGTAAGGAAAAAAAAAACTGATATTTCGATATTTCTATGTACAGTACAGTTTGTGGCTTTTTGTTAAGAATTAAACACTGGGAAGCAACTAAAAATAATTTGCATTTCTTTACTGATCAATTCATAACTGGAAAAGTTTAATTTTCTGCAGAGAAAGAATACTATTCCCTAGGATACCTGATAAAAATTTTAAAGGCAAAAGTTCTTACTCTTTTAAAATGCACTTGAGTCAATCTGGTGCGACTGGAAAACAGTTTCCCATATACTGTTATCATTCTGAAATTAGAGACTTTTTCCAGATTTTTGTACTGTAAGCTTATGATGGTCATTTTCAAGGAACAATAAGAATGAATTACATTAGGGAAAAAACACATGAACTTGTATTTTTGGAATTTAAGTACCGATTACCAAAAGGCTTGGACACATGTACATACAACATAGCAATCTCAAGTACAGAAGGTTTTCAATTTTCAAGACTTTGCTGGCTATTTTTCCGAGCTCTACCCCAGTGCATTCTTCCTACCAATCTATTAATCTGAAGGAAAGTTACCACTTTAACAAAACCCAGTGAGATTCTGAACATCATCACATCTTCTGTTTTCACTCCTTTTCTTAAAAAGAATATATATTTTTTTTTTCAATTTTTAATGCCCTTTTTAACATTCCTTTGCTTGTTTGAAAACTTCATCTATAGCTCCTGTGCCTTTTACTTTTAATGTTTTAAAACACTTTAGGGACTGCTTATACAGTATACTGTACCAGGTATTGCCCTTGAAAATATCCTTGAACACCACAGAACCTGAGCCTTACCAAAAACACCCTTAGTAAAAAGAATTAGTCTATTTTGCCTACAACGTTCCGATAACAAAGGGAGATCGAGGTCTTTCAGTACAGAAGTCATAGACCCAGGCTCACGTGAAAAGGTCGAACTGATAAAACGAGCCGATCTCCTTTGAATACTCTCCAGCTTATCCTGTAAGTAAATCTGGTGTGGATCCCACACGCTGCTGGCATATTCCAAAACAGGCCGGAGAAGGCCCTTATAAGCAGTTAGCTTCACATCGCTAGGGCAAAAAGACAGATTTCTTTGAAGTACCCCTAAGATTCTATTACCTTTATTACAAATAAATTGGACATGTTTATCCCAACTAAGGTCACTAGTAATAAAAACCCCTAAGTACTTAATTGAATCAACCTTAAGTAACTTTTCACCGTTTAAGACATAATCGAAACAGACAGGCTTCTTTTTTCTGGCAAAGGTGATGATATTGCACTTTGAAGGCTGGAATCTCATACCCCATGTCTTAGCCCAGAGACCTAGATTATCAATGTCAACCTGAAGCTTACGACAGTCACTAGCATCATCAATAACTCGGTAGCAAACACAATCGTCAGCAAAAAGCCTGACATTTGAACTGGCACTACTAACGATATCGTTGATGTGCGCTAAAAAGAGAATTGGTCCTAAAACGGACCCCTGAGGGACTCCAGACACAACATCTTACGTAGTTTCACTAAATCTGAAAAGTTAGTAACGTAGTGAGCTTCATACCTAAAAATAATGAAAGTAGACCTTACAGAAACATTGCGAACTGCTGTTTGAGAGTCTCCTACACATGTGTCTCTAACATTTTTTGAAATTTTTGCTGAATTTTTACTCTAGATACCGCTCCAGATCGTTACAGCTTTTCTTCAGCACACACATTCATTTAGTGTGTAGAAAGCATTGATCATTCAGACGAGCGAAGGCTCAAATTTTTGGAATAAAATCTCTCTGTTTTAGACGTCTTAAAATTTATTTGTCATATCATCGGTCACAAAAAATAGTAACGAAATATTTTGGGGGATTTTGTCTGCAATTTTAAGCCTTTTCGGAATTACTTTGGAAATGTGTTGACACACTGTCTTATATGAACCCAGTGTACCGTACTTAAGGCAAAAACTTGAAACCTCGTTTATCCGAACTTTTTCGTTATCCAAACAACCTTCGGTCCCGATGTGTTCGGATAAACGGGGTTTTACTGTATTACCATAATATCCCTACCATTATGTACGTTTAAAATTGAAATGGAATCCATAGTAACCTTTCACTAAAAAATAATGTGCAAATGAACTTAGAACCATGAACATAGCAATACTTACACGTACTAGCAGATCTATAGCATCACCACAATAGACCCTTTTCCAAATAGCAATTGCAACATTTGGATTGTGGGATAGAGTTCAGGTAGGCGATGTTGTTGTCAATGGCATTTTGCTGTGGCAAAAAATGATGCACACCAAAATCCTATCCCACAATCCTTTGTAATTCCTATTTGGAAAAGAGTCTATACAGTACTTGTTTGGATTTGGGCAGGACAAACTGCTGACCAGTACTTTGATTAACATAAAAAGTAGGCAAAATCAACTATGCCTGAATACAGAAGTCACTTTCACTGGTCAATCACATACAGTATGTGCAGATCAGTTGAATGTGTGAGACAAAATGTAGTCTTTGTACTGCACAATAGAGAGTGTTTTCATATTGACAGATGTGCAATAGGATTTGAATTGACCAGTGTCTTTCACGGCAGTGGATTACAGTAGGTAATCAAATACATACCTGTGCTGTTAATGCAATGTTTCTAAAGCTACAGTACTATCTGAAACACATTTGAAATTCCAGCCCTGAAATACTGTACATGTTTTCCTCATGGGAAGTCAACACTTGACCTTTTTGTAATTTCCTCAAGGTATTATTGATAATTATATCAATAAACATTTTACTGAACACAAACAAGTGACCTGTCACTTCCTTCAAAACATTCAAGTACAGCTCCGTATTGTACCTGTACTATACATGGTACAGTATGCTGTACTACTGTGCCACTGTAAACTTGTTTGGTGTACATAAATACATTGTGATCCAGCTACGGCAATACTGTACTGTAGTTTTGCACTGCAAGTCACTGTAGAGTGAAATACATACTGTATTGTACTGTAATTAAGGAATAAATCGCATTTGGCAGACTATTATTGGTGAAAAAACTGTCGAGACTCCAAATTTGGCAAAATAATGGACGAGGCGAAGCTGAGTCCGTTATTGTTCCAATTTGGAGTCAAGACGATTTATGAGACAATAATAGTCTGACAAATGTGGTTTATTACTGAAAATGAGTGAAAATCTTCATTTTTATCAGTGTTTAGGTTTACTGACCACATGTTGAGGAATAACAGGTCAGTGTTTAACCAATCAGAATGCAGGATTCTCAATTTAACGGATGGCTAGAGGTGGTACTGTAGAATTGTTAATGTGCTGCGCTACTGTACAGAGAATTGAAATGTTCTTTAAAGGGGAATTTTCATGATCCCAGACGGTTCCAATTCTCCCAACTATGCATCTTCTAGCTCCTCCCATAACTGCATGAGGCTCTTCCTTGTGCAAGAAAAAACCTGTTTTATTGCTTAAGGCCATGTCCTGGTGAGCATACAAGGCTATAAAATGTAATAAAAGTACTCTCTCTGCCTTGTGTTGAATGTGAGCTACTCTGCATCTTTCAAATTTTCAAACTTTGATGTCAATCAAAGAGCAGTCACCAACTGAGAATTTTGATATACATACACTAAAAATATACTTTGGGGTGATGACTGTCTGTCTTTAAAGTACAGCATGCTCACCGAAATGGTAAAAATTTTTGCCAACAAAGGTACTGTATTTAGTTCTAAAACTTCACCCAAATTAGCAATACATGCAAGTACAGGTAACACAAAATCAGCTTTGCTTAAATTCTTTTTAGGCGAAGTAAAAAAATATGTATGTTTCACGTCCCTGCCTACTTCCTCTTTGGGGTGCATGAAATTATTTTTTATTTTTTTATCTACAGAAAAATAAGAGAAAAAAGGAAAATTACAAAATATCTACCAGAAAATATTTCCTTGCAAACTCATCATTTATGCAGTAAGGGCTTTCCGATCACTTCTTTTAACGTATGTGTATAAAATGAGACACTGCCTTAGCTCCCTATACTACCGCTGCTAGTGCTCCGTGTGTCTTTGCTACTGTAAGTAATGTGTGGCACAATGAATTATAAATATCAATGTAGTTTCTCAATCAAGTTGTTCCATGCTCTCATGAAAGTCTCATTAGGCTACACGTAAATAGTAAAAGAATGACTGAATATGAAAAGTGTGACTTGAATCACAGACAAGTGATTTATCTACTGTACATAGCAGATGTGAATTCATACCACACACTGTGGTAACAAATGTACTGTTTAAGTCTGTGAGTAATACCAGTCCGCTCCACAGGCAAACTGAATCTGCCTGGCCAACAGAACGTACACGCATGCTGTGCAAAATGCATTGGACTTATGAAATTTTCCTGTTCACCATGGTGTTCGTGTGCACCAGGAATAAAACAAGGTTATATGTTTAGTTTTGTGTGCCTACGAGTTACATTTACACATATATCCTTTAAAACGAATGTACCAAGGATTGCAGGAAATCTACTGTAGCCATCTTGGACAAAAGAAAAAAAAAAGAAAAAAAGAAGAAAAAAAAAACATCAGGCCTCCTCCTTTTGCAGAAACCTGATACGAACATTTTTTTTAATTGGCCTTATCTATTCAAGACACTTACCCAAATTTTTAAGAGTTAATACTGCTGGACTAAATTATTGCTGTATGTAGGCCTAATTTACTATCTGATCTTTAAATGAAGACAAGACCCCCCCCCCCCCTTCCCAAACAAATGCAGGACTCACCACACAGATTGACACTTTTAATAGTCTTGTTCATATGCGTACTGTACACCCAGGTGAAAATTAAGACTCTTTTCATATTTATGTCAAAAACTGGTTCTGGGCCAATTTTCTGATCCCCAAATGCTAGACAGCTTTAATACAGTACAGGGAATAATTTAGTATTCAAGTTGTGTGAATCTTTTTCTTGTATAGTGTAAAATCACTGAAAATCCTACATGGTTATGCACACAAAAAAGTGCTACACATTTTTGCATTTGTGTAGCAATTTGGCCAGCTTGTGAAGCAAATTGCAATGCGATACCAGATAAATTATTCCCTGCAGTATTATAGCTGAAACAGCTGCAGCCTGAGATTTTGTCATCGTACATCACTACCGTACATTCTCAACATAGGAGACTTAATGGAGAGAAAACCAGGTTTATTTCAGTCGTAATTGCTGTTTTCAAATGCCTCCAAGCAAAGGTGCTACACAATTTTATGAGTGGAGCAGGACAGGACTATTTTATGGCCTGCCTTCCTCCACAGCAACTGCACCATGCAAACCTGCTACTTATCTGTTATGTCACACAGCTTGCAGTGCATTATTTATATAAAGGACATATAAATCTGCCCCAAAGTTCTGCCTTTCACAATCCTTCCTTTATCTGTGACAAACTAGGACCCTTTGCATAAGGTTGTAAAAACATCTTTCAAAACTTGTCTGTTTTCATATGTACTGTTAGTTGTATCATTAATTGAGTTCCTGTTTGTCTAGATAAATCATATTAAAGTCTTCACAACTGTTCCATTGGTTTGCTAAAAGCACTTTGATCTTCATGAAGAGGCAATTTAATCTCCCATTTGCTACACACATGCTGCAGGGCCATAAGTACAGTAACTACAGTACTTTTATGGTTTTCAATTCGCAAATCAATCTGGCAATGGTTTAAAACTCTTATGGTATGAATTTTTCATGTTTACATTGCTTACCACGTTGCTTTTGTTTCTTGTGCACATCTAACTTATGACTGTTTGTAGGGCTGGGACACTGTAGCATCTACTTGCAAAACAATCACACGTGGATGTAAGAAGTACTGTAACTGTTGCAAACTTCCATTTTTTTTTCTTTTTTTTTGTCTTGTCCTCCCTGTGGGTTATTAATCTCAACATCTGCAAATTTCACCACTTTCTTGTCCATCTTTCTTTTCTTCAATTCCTTTTTTTGTTCTTTTCTTTTTTTTTGATATTCTTAATTGCAATCCCTTTTTTACATTAAAATATAACACCCTTAGCCCAAATAATAGGCTATAGACTTGCACCTTTAGCAATAGGTAGGTACTGTAGGTTGGATAATAATTGCAATTAAAAGCTAGGTAGCATTTGCAAAATATTGCAATTAATGTTCACACAGCCTTAATAAAAACAATGAACCTGAAAATTACTTCACCCTCACTGACAGCCATTTGACATTCATGCTCACTGTATACATAGGTACTGTACAGTATATGCTCTACTGTAAAAGGCTACAGTGCAGAACTGGGAAAATGTCAATTTCATGGGATTCAGGTTAAATTCCCCACAATATTTTAAAAAATTCTCATTTTTACAAGCTAACATTTCCTCCATTTGCCACAACTTCCCCACAAGCATTGTATGAAGCTTCCCAGATTTGGTATCTTTGTCCACTGATGATTAGATATCCTTTTGATTTTCAAAATTACTTGTCTTTCATTCAATCTTGCAGTTCCCCCAGCAAACATCCGCCAGCACATACTGTATTACAAAACCATTCGGCTTTTCCCTTTTTCAAACCTTTCTTGATCGAATGTATTTTGAGCCATGATGCTGTTACTCGAAACTTGCATTACTGTACCCCAAACCACAGTATCGCTCTGCATTTGAAGGAAACAGCTCAATGTGTGGTGGTATAGTGCAGACTTCCTCCAAATTACTGAGCCATTCCAGCAGTCATGAGGAAATGAAAGATTGAAGATTGGCCTTGATACAATTTAAGTATTTTATCACTACACTGTGGTACCTATTCTGTAGTCAAATGACAATGCACTGTTAAAGCATTCTCAAGGTTTATCTCAAGTTTCATGGCTTGAATGACAAACAAGGCAGGGGTCGAAATTGAATTTTCTTGCCGCTGTTCCACGGAACAGCACTTTTTTCAAAACTACTGTTCCGGATCAGATTTTACTGTTCCGAAGTACCTCGGCATACATAGGGTTCGTGCACACGTACAGAGGTACAAATTGCTTTTTAATGCATTCAAGGTGTATGACTGCCCGACGGGACCAAAATGTGTGTGTGTGTGTGGGGAGGGGGTGAATTCTCAAATTCAATGGGGATTAACCAGTGGGATGTCCTGATTTTCTTTTTGTTCATGCTTTTTTAAGCATAAGTTTATTGTGAGTATATAATCTTCCATTCAGTGTCCCGAGATTGGACGAAAAATGCTCAGAATTGATGCAGAACACAGCAGGCAAGGCAAGTGGGATTCGAGTGATGGCAAAAAAGTTACACTGTATAATTGCAGTTTATTGCTATAGCTAAGCAATGAGTGGGTTCTCCAACATACTGTATGGGAGTGCCCACACTGATGTTATTTTCTCGCCGCAGATTTACGTGAAATAGTCGCCTTATCCTTTGCCACAACGTTGTCTCAGTATGCGCGTTTCCACAATAGAGGTTTACCATGCATGCGCATAAGGAAATAACATGTACAAGTGTAAGCAGCTTCAATTGATCACGGCTGGAATGAGATTGCATTTCATACTTAAGCCAAAATTTTACTGGGATTTCTTATATTCACGGTGTGATTACTTTATCAGAGATAAGGATGTGTGTGTATTCATACATCTGCAATTTGCGTCTTGTGGGAAAACACTGTTCCACGGAACAGTGGCTTTTCAAAAGTTACTGTTCCGGCACTAAAACTACTGTTCTCGGAACAGCGGAACAGCTGGAATTTCGACCCCTGCAAGGTGTTAACAAGTTCAACCATCAACAAGGCCTGTTTTATTTCTACACAGTTAACATTTGTTGACAGAAAATAGATGAACTGTGTAGTGAAGTACCGTACCGTAATGCACTAGCTTACAGTACATGAGAACTGAACCAGGGTAGGTACAGTATGTTCAATGACCAGCCAAATTAATGAAGTTTTGTATACTGTACAGGGTTATAAAGCTACAGTACAGTTAATCATAACTTTTGAAATTGTGCATCTACAAAAAGAGTCCATATGTAGAGCATACTGTAGCAAGACAAGCATCAGACAATTAAAATAAATTACATTTGTTCTCTAATATTGTCTAAATAAAATTCTGGAAAATGCCATATTTAGTCCTTTTTACAGTCCTTCCAAGGTCCCTCCAAAACCAGTCAAAATCCTTACCTTTAGTGATAAAGTAAGTACTATCAGGCAATGCCAGGCAGTACCATTAGCAATATATAATTAGCCATGTGTGCCAGACACACACACAGTAGGCAGCCCAAGCTGGTATCGCCAGGTGCCGCCCACCATAATATCCACAGTACTGTAGGAAACAGTGATCTACAGTATCAATTAGACCTATCTTCTGCAATTCATAAGGGTTGTAAAGCTAAAACCAGTACATGAAACAAATTATGCTGTATCACAGTAATTATCTGAAAGCCTAGGGTATAACACAATGTACTGGAGTATACGGTAGTACTGTAGAGCTTGTACAGTAGGTCTTGCACTTGAGAGAATCTGAACTCAACTTGAGGACACCTGCAACCGACATGGACATCAATTTGTTTCTTCTAAAATTGCACTAAAATCTTCAAGTGCTGCCAAACTTCATTTCAGCACTTGCTTTAAGTACAGTACTGCAATTCCATGCACATTTGCCCATTAGAAAAAAAATCAGTCTTGGGTCTTTTCTCTGGAATTATCACTGGTGACAGCCCTCGAAAATAGCCTCGGCATTCGGCAATGCCGAGGTAAATGCCGAGACAAATTGACTTGACTTCAGCAAAAATTTTGCCAAGGCGATAGATTGCAGGACATGTGTACCGGGACTTACCAGTTACGATAACTGCACACTAGGCCTACACGGCTCAAAATGAAGCTTCGAGTACTGCGACTTGAAAAAAAATCGTTTTCTGATGAAATTTCCACTACAGTACGATCAAAACTTGAGCAAATATATTCAGTATTATTGCTTTACATTCGAAACATAGTTGCAATTTTTCAAGTTTTAACAGAATGTCTTGATTTAAAAGGTTCGTTACCATTGGTATTTACTGTACGTACTGTACAAAACTCACTGTCTGCTGTCAAGAAAGTGATCACTGTACACACATGAATATGACATGGCAGAGTGCGACGTTTAGATTTAGAACTAGCCGTTTTATCTTTTTTTAGTGTGTAATAAAGTGGGCAAACTGGGAAATATTCCCAAAGCGGCTGTATTGGTTTTATCAATGGAATTCTGGAGCTTAAACAAACAAATAACATTAACCTACTGTAGTAGAAGTTTGTAAACAAGTAGATAGGCCAAACTTTTGTTAACTTGACATGCACATGGCTGCATGACTTTTACTGCCCTTTGCATCTGACAGTTACCTAATACATTGGGAATTGCATATTCTTGTGTTGTTTTGTAACTGCTTTTACCATGGTTAAGAAGAAAGCAGTTGATGGATGGGGGTTGCCCACAATAAGGTACGACTTAGCAGACGATGGAGACACAGTTGTGAAAGTTTTTGTACTGTATGCAAAGACTATTTGGAGAAACTAGCCTAGTTTAAAAAATTGCCAAGGTAAGGTGTATTTTTGCCCAAGTAAATCCTTTTTACTTCAGCAATTTTTTTGCCGTAGCCAATATCTTATTTGGAAGGGCTGGGTGACCATCACTGCACTGCATAATTTTGTAATAAAATCTTTTGGTAAGTTAATGTATACTGTATGTTGATGCAACTTAGTCCCGCACCTTGCGCATTACATGTTTAAGAACTGTACAGCACACATGTTAAAAGCCTACACTACAGGTATGTAAAGTGTTGACTAAATTAAACTCAGATCCTGAAAATTTCAGCTTACACCCAAAATGGAGGGGAAAGGGGTGGCAGGGGTGGGGGGTTAACAGATCTCAAACTTTTAACTCAGCAAACTGTAGCTTTCTTCTGGTTACTACTGTACAACTGGCACCGAGTAAAAAAACTCAGGTACAGTACTGTATATGTACGTGGCCCTCAGACCAAAGCACATGAGATCCCTGATGAAGGCCATGCAAAAATGAATTTTCTGGCCAAAACCATTTTTACAAAGCCAGCAACCATGTTGTGTGACATCATTTCAATGGCAGGAGCATACTGAGTGAGATCTGTAAAAGGGAGTAAGGTAGTTAATGTCATTGTTAGGCCTTGATTTTTGGGGTAATATAGTTAGTAGAATGGGCACAGATAGCAGAGGGCATGCCCTTGAGTAGTTGCATCAGTTATTTCTAGGCCTGCTTGCAACTCTAGTCAGTAAAACAGGCAACTTTGAAGTATACTGTATGATGGTTTAGGTTCGTTTTTGAAAATTTTTATTGAAGAAAAAGTGTCATTCTTTGTCTTTTTGATTTCCACAAAATAAAATGCCACAGGGGAACTCGTATGCTCATAGCAGATGTAGTAAACACTCTTTAGAACTGTTATCTGGCTGCAAATGCATGGTACAGTACTGTACAGTCCATGCTAAGGCAGTGTTCGCACTAGGCGTGAGATTCCTGCACTTTTCTCAAAAATCACGCAAGTTTAAAAATGGTGTGTGGGAATATCCTGCACTTGTTGGGAAAATATTTTGGGACAAAAAATTAAATTTTCATGTTGCCAATTTATTGAGATCCCCCTCTTTGAACCAAGATCTCCCTCAAAATATTCTGGAAGAGGGAATTTCCCCACAATTCTGAGACTTAGTGCTAACACTGTGCTAAGGTTAAATGTCAATACAGTTGCACTGCCAACATCTTCAGAGTACCTGTATCATCAATACCGACTCCTAAATCCATGTAATAGGTATTAAAGCTCAATGCACATGTCATAAATTAGGTCTTCTGGTCCCTGATGTACCTTTTTTGCCACCCGCTAACAAGGGTTCAGCAAAATTCTGCCTACTACCCTTAACTGCATGGAGTCTGCCCACATATTTCCAAACAATCCCTATTGTGTTTTGTTCTGGTAGAAAATGTAGTTTTTATACTGTATTCTTCCAACAGAAAACTTGACTTTATAAACCTACAAATCACTCCCACATGTCCTGTTGTTTAGGAAAACTCTACCAAATAGCAATGTGCAATGTACTGTAGGTCAAAGTCCTGCCCACACCCCCCCCCCCCCTCCTCCTATCATTCTCCCTTGCTTAATCTGAAACTCTTTTTGACCCTTCAGACCATTTTGGTATGTTCTTCCTGTAAGCTCTTCAACTGTAATATTTTAAAATTTATCTTTTCAAAGTACGTAAATGCACATACCCTTTTAATAGTACTGAGGGTAGATTCTCGATCACATCGCAGAGGGACAATGATACCATTTGGGAGGAGGCAGAGTAGTTCCACAGTCTGAACCAATTCCTTTTGATGCCAAAAGTCAGGTTGGGTCCATGATGCTGGTGGCATCTTTATCTCACCTTCTTCTTCTGTTCTGGTTTATAAATCCCTGAAAAGATGACAAGGCTTTACATCAAATAAGTGCTGCAGAATGGCAAAGTGACTGTAACATAAAGTATTGTAAAGTGGGGATGCTACTGTATACTTGAAACGCCTGGGTAACTTGAGGCAATTTTCGCTGTTATGGATTCATTTGCAAATTACCCTTATCCATGTATTTTTATTTTTGATATTTTTGTGTGGGTCCTAATTGTTCAATACATGCTTTCCTCAAATTTATTAGATTTGTATTTATTAGAGGCATTTTAACAAATCCTTATTAATTTCGAGCAGAACTTCAGAAGTGACTGTTGAAAAACTCTGATTGCAGATTTAAGAGTAAGTACTGTACAGTAACAAGTAAGTAATTGATATCAAGCATCCCACATTAGGCCATTTCATGGGTTAAATAAATTGAAGGTTACAGTATGTTGAGGGTTTTGTTATATTTTAGGGTTAGTCAGTAAAGAAAAAGGTGTTACAACAGGTGAGGTTAGGCTAGGTCTAAAGGTTAGGTTAATGAGTGATGGTAAAGGTTAGTTAGGTGAGGTTAGGGTTAAATCAAGTAGGCCAACATAGAAAATTATATGCAAGTTTTACAGATCTGTGGCATATGAAAATTTATGTGAAACTTTTTAGCAATTTACATAGCCTCTACAGTACCCTGCCCCAATGATATTCACCATACTCATCCTGGTTCCTGGTCATAATCCCAGTGACTATGTCTACATCTACACATACAGTAGGCCTAATAAATATGATGTATAATGGGGTGACGGTTGAATAGGGCTACAGTAGGCGATATACGATATAGATATAAGGTCGCCAGAAGTCCATATTGTGGTATACGATATGAAATACCTTTATCATAATATGACAATATAGAACAAAAATAAAACTTTGGGGGGACTGAAATTTGAATAATTTAAATTTTGAAGATGAAGCGATGTTTGTAATGTCAGTATTCACGTATTGATTTCGTCCTTATTTAGAAAATTAGGTGTAAACTTTTTTTAGGCTGATTTCAGGCACATTTAGCCTTGTCTACAACAGTTAATACAGGTTAATCTGTTTTAATTGGTATATCGTATATCGCAAAAAATTTGGCAATGATATCACCATATATGGATTTTTTTTTCATATCGCCCAACCCAACCGTCGAATGTGCACTTATGAATTCTATCATTCCAAGATTGTGACATGGAATGCTACCCTGTAGGCTAGACGCGCATGCACTCAACAGGCCCCACTGTCGACTGGTGTCCTAATATACTATACTCCTGAGTCCTGAATGGTACAGTAGTCAGGACTACAGTACATATGAAAACCTTTGGCTCAGTTAACGTCCCTCTGTGAGCACTTTAGTTCACGCCTGACTGCCACTGAACATTGCGGTTTTGCGTGTACGAGAACTCTGTGAGAGTTATTTGAACTATTCCATTCAAGTCAGTAGCACTGTGCACAATATACACAGGGAATGCATGGGGAAAAGAAGCACCAAGAGGTATTTTAGAACGGTATCAGCCATTGGTTCTTTAAAATTACGGATGTTCTTTTCAACCAATAGAAGTTTTATATCATTAGAAAGAGCATTTCAACAGCTTTTGTTTCCTTCTGGGTCAAAGTTCGGGACGTCATTTGTATGTTTGTTGACTGAGTGCTGGAAATACGAAGTCGGTGGGAATGTTCCAGCGTTCACATGCGAAGGGTTATTTCTGACATTTTTAACTTCATTTTTACAGTACTTAATAAAAATAAAATAACCTAAAACTTACAGACAGAAAAGAAGACACTTTAATCTTTAAAATATCGTACGGACAAAATAAATCTCTTCACAGATGGCCAAGTTACGACCGTCTAAAGGGCAAAATAGGGGTTATTTTGGGACAATTTTGCTTTAGTTTTGAGAAAAAGAGAAGTTCGCTAACGTTTCCATATGAGCATGGTGAGCAATGTGTACTAATGCCATGCGAATTCTCAAGTTGGCTAGCCTAGCAGTCTCATCATTCCAGTAGGCCTAGGCCCTACACGACTACAGGATCAGGGCAACTACACGTGTGCATCCGGTCCATCAGCACTATAAATAGGGAAATTGATCTGTGTTGGTTGTGTGGGTTGCATGTGCATACAATAGATGCTATTAACCTATCGACTGATAACGTAGTAAAACCACTTACCCAAATCCATTCACCATGAACGTCTTTCATTGCATTGTTTGCACGTAATGTTTATGTGAAACAGCTAGACTTTGTTGACCAGCCGTTTCATTCATCGTGGACTGTCTATGTGAATTGCATTGTTTGCACGTAATGGGCTGTTGCTAAAAACAGTGGGTTTACCAATTGTACACAATGGGGTGACAAATGTCCAAAGATTTACCGAAATCTGTGGAATTGTAGGCCTAAGTGATGTTGTTACTATTTACTAGGTTGGAAAGAGTCATACTGCTCACAAATAATATTTTTTTTCAAATGGGGGGACAAATTTCCCGACATTTACCAAAATCAGTGATGTTTGTGATGCCACAAATGTAAAACTAAATGGGGTACCAGTCTCACTTTCAAATATTACCGAACATTTACCAAAAATTAGCCACAGTCAATGTGATATCATAAAACTAAACTGGGTACCAGTCTTCTTTTCAACCATTACCCGACATTTACCAAAAATTAGCCACAGTCAGTGTGATATCATTTTTCCAAATACGGTACCGTATTCATTTTGACAAATTTTCTGACATTTACTGTACGGAAATTAGTGATGTTTGTGATGGGCCATAAATGTAAAACTAAATGGGGTACCAGTCTCAGGTTAGGTTTGTGCAGGCTTTTCCTTTAATCAATTAACCCAAACATGCATTTCGAGCAGGGTTGGGTTTATGAATGTGGGAGCCAGGGGGACGAACCTATGTGGGGTCACTCGGTCAGTCATTTCGGTTCTTTGAAAGATCTGATATGACAGATCATGCTATCCAGTATATTTAGTGCCCAAAAATTTTAGTTCATTGTTTTCCCCGAGGGAAGGGGGGGGGGATAAATAGAAAGGGTATCTTAACCAGGCAGGGTGCGAGAAATTCCAACTAACTAATTAGTGATACATGGCTAGAGTGAAAATGGGAATTCAGCCAAATTCTGTCTTCCGTTTGAAAATATCAATATTTTGAGCTCATACATTAATTTTCATCGGAAAATAAAAGTTAACTAATTTATGAGCAATTTGTGGGTGATTTGTTGATATAACATATACGCACATTTAAATATTCCCCTCATTATTAAAATTCTTCATTGATTTTGGTAAGTTTCAGGTAAATTTGCCAAAATTACAATTGGTGCAATGCGGAATAGAAATGTCAGGGAAAGTGTCCAGAGTTACAGCTGGTAGTCCATTTAGTTTGCAAAATATATAAAAAATAATGCAAAAAATATTGTAATTTGTATATTTTGGGGAATGTATGCCCAGTATGACTGTCCCTCTATTGTTATTATAATTGTGTCATAACATCGGCGGTCGCTGATTTCGGTAAGTTTAGGGTAAATTTCCTAAAATTACAATTGGTATAACCCCAGTTAGAAATGATCTTTCATACAACACATAATTTATTACACAGAATTTTGTACTTTTTTTTTACATTTTCTGATTTCATGACATAGCAAAATGAGATTTTTTGATATTACATACGCGCATTTTAACTATTCCCCTCATTATTGTAATTATTTGTTGATTTTGGTAAGTTTCAGGTAAATTTGCCAAAATTACAATTGTTGCAACACGGAAAAAATGTCAGGGAAAGTGTCCAAAGTACTGTACAGCTGGTAGCCCATTTAGGTTGCAAAATATATAAAAAAAAATGCAAATAATAATGTAATTTGAATATTTTGGGGAATGTATGCGCAATATGACTGTCCCTTTTTTGTTATTATAATTGTGACATCACATAGGCGGTCGTTGATTTCGGTAAGTTTCGGGTATACTTCCTAAAATAACAACTGGCAGTGTAACCCCAGGTAGAAATGACCTTTCATACAACACACTTATTACACAGAATTTTGTATTTTTTTTAATATTTTTTGATTTCACAAAATAAGCAAACAGTAATTTATATGAAAAAAATGACATCATACGTCTGAGACCCACTCAGCATATAGTCTTCCGGAGAGTTAAAAAAAAAAAAAAAAAAAAACTGGTACCCCTCTTATCAAATATTACGTATGTGGTAATGTCATGAAATATACCAGTGTTATGACTATTACAATCATTAAAAATTAAAATGGTTGCAAAAGAAAAAAAAATGAATGAAATTTTGAGGTGACCAACAGAACCCACTGTTTTCATTTTAAATGGAGTAGGGAGAACAAGCCAGTGGGTCACAACTGGAAAAAAAGGCCGTGGCTGGCCCCACTTAAACCATTGGTGGAAACCTCATCTAACTATAACTTAACAGTGCACGTTGAATGAAACGGCTGGTCAACAAATTCTAACATTACATGCAAACAATGCAAATCACGTAGACAGTCCACGTTGAATGAAACAGCTGGTCACCAAAGTCTAGCTAAAGCCTATTTCACATAAACATTAAGTTCAAACAATGCAATGAAAGATGTAAACGGTGAATGGATTTGGGTAAGTGGTTTTACTACGGTATCAATCCATAGCTTAAAGGCAGTAGGCAGTCACCCCAAACAGAGTGAGTGTGCCCTGTTACTCTAGTTCATGACTGGCCTATTTTGATCATTTGACGATATTTTTGTTAGTGAATTGTGAAATTCAAGGACAATTTCTCCTTGCTTTCCATATTGTTTGTAATAGTTATGTTTAAAACATCCTCAGAGGGCTGTAGCTAGGGTCATATGTTTTGGGGGGTGTGAAGGTCCCAAATTCCGACTGGATGGATGTTTTTTCCAACTGAATGGTGGCGCGTAAATTGCACCATTTTTATGCGCCCTGCGTTTTATATACAACAGTGGGGATCCTTCCTTTGTCACTACATAAAGGTACCTCCCTGGTGGAGGAGTCTAAGGGGAGGGGGTGTCCCCCTCCCCTTTGAGAAATTTTTCTAAATTTAAGGTTGCTTAGATGCAAAATGGTGCTATCTTTGGGATATTTTTGGAGCTGATCATATATGCCTAGAATATGTCCATAATTAAGTAAATTCTAATTTTTCCGACTGGCTGGATTCTTTTTCCAAATGAGTGGCCGCTCGTAAATTGCACCTTCGTTTTTATGCGCCCTGCATTTGTACACAGCAGTGGGGATTCTTCCTTTATCATTACACAAAAGTGCCATCCTGGGGGAGCGGTCTAAGGAAAGGGGTGTCCCCCTCCCCTCTGAGAAATTTTTGTTAAGGTAAGGTTGCTTTGGTGCAAAATGGTGCTACCTGTGGGATATTTTTGGAACTGATCATACATGGCGGGAAAATGTCCATAATTTAGTAAATTTTGAGATTTGGTTAGATTAAAGCAGAGAGTATGTTGTCTGAGAGAAGAATACTGTACATTGTCAACAGACCTCCTAAAGCCCTCCCTCTTTGACTACTTTACTGTCTTCTGTTCGGGCATCTAAGGCTGACATATACCCATATAGGACCTCCTGGTACTTAGCTCTGGATCAATTATATAAAATGGGGGCAGACATAATGCTTATATACTTCAATGTTAAAATGAAAAACCTGCATGCAGGCTCAGCCATGGGTGGTGCTTTGATTTGCTGACAGGGGGCAAAGTACCCTGTCTGGGGGCCAGCTACTCTTAGTCCCGACAGATGCAATGGGTTGCTGAACTCGAAATATAAGGCACGCGAAGCGCGCTGAAAAATTTGGGGTTATACTGAAAAAAAATTTACATTTTTCTTTTCATTAGGGAAAGTTGAAAAAGGTTTGGTTTTTATTGAAGAATCTGGGCAAAATTGTGAAATTTGTTGGGGCGACTGCATGGTCGTCTTCGGGGATTACATTCCTTATCTTACCCATTAAGGCTCCTAGACGAAACTGAAAAACCTTTTCCTTGCAAAATATGTTTGCACTGATGGTGAAGCTGAAGAAAGAATCTTCCAAAAGTTAGGTTGCTGAAGTCGGAATATAAGGCGTGCGAAGTGCGCTGAAAAATTTGGGGTTATATTGAAAAAAATTAATGTTTTTCTTTTCATTAAGCAAAGTTGAAAAAATTTGGGTTTTTATTGAAGAACCTGGGCAAAACCGTGAAATTTGTGAGGGCGACTGCATGGTCGTCTTCGGGGATTACATTCTTTATCTTACCCATTAAGGCTCCTAGACGAAACTGAAAAATCTTTTTCTTACTGAATATGTTTGCCACAATGGTGAGGCTGAAGAAAGAATCTTCCAAAACAGGAAAAAGAGGAAAGAACTTCTCAACGATGCATTTCCATGATTCTCTAGAATCACGCCTACGCGGAAGAACAATATTTGTGGAAACGTTGAATAAATCCAATATGTTTGAAACAGGGGGCGTTACCAGTAGACAGAACTATAGATGAAGGCGCACGTAGCGCGCGAAAATTTTTTGATGTTATAGAAAGAATGGTTACAGCACTTACTGGCTAAAGCCCCCTAGCCCCCCTAGAACTGTGCCTGGTATAATCATCTTAATGTTCATGAGATTGCTTGCAAATCGTCGTGACGCATGCGCGCAAAGCGAGCCGAAATTTTCATTAAATATGATTTCCATGACAAAACCTGCATTCAGAATCTGCATTGAGATACTTTCAATTGCCCAACAAACCAACATAGTACCACTCAAAATGCCAGTCTTTTACCTGGTAATTTGTAAACAACTTTCAACTTCTGCTGTTGTGCTTCTCCGAAAGTTGCTATCGGAAGATACTGATAATAAGAACAATACTGAGGTGAGGTTTGAAGTGCGCAGAGCGCGAAAATTTTGAAGTTTGAGAAGAATTTGCTAAAAAAGGACAGTTTCGATTCGATTTTCGTGAGAAAAATAACGTTTGGTATTATTCTCATTCGATCGATCTAGTTGAAAATATATAAAAACCAAAATATATACAGACCAAGATATCAGTAATTCCAACTGGTATTTCAGATTTTCCGACTATCGTCGCTCTGACGAACTTTGGGGGGTGAGGCACCCCCCCCCCCCCCACACCCCCCAGTCGCGACGGCCCTGCTTGTAATGCAGTAAGCGGAGATTTGCAAGAGTTTGCTCATTTTTCAAAGAAAATTTTGGGGCGACTGCCTACTGCCTTTTTAATGGCATCTATTGTATGAACAACCAACACAGATCAACTTCCCTTCCCTATTTATAGTGCTGATGGCACAACCAGACACGTAGTTGCCCTGATCCCAATTACATACATGTAGGCCTAGGCCTATATGAAATACGTACACGATATCCAGTGCAGAGAACATTCTTTTTGTACACATCAGTACAGCACTACAAGTACACAGGCCCAACTTAGAACGAAGACCATATAGCCTACAGCTCATTCATCTTGAGGTTTCAGAAAAAGTCATACAAATTTCGTCATTCTCTTTGACTTGCTGTAGGCTAATCCGTAATCGATATTAACAGCCTATTATTAAACTTAGGCCTAAACTTAGGCACTATATTCCACCCCAAAACTTTAAAGTTGGTCTAGGGCAGGAAGTAACAGTATGGAGTGCAGTACTGTAGGCCTGGAACGTTTCAAAGAAATTAGAATAGTGTGATGTAGCCCATCCGGCCGTCGGCCAAAGCCTAACGTTTGGTTTACCACCGGTTTGCTAACAGTGCGGCTGGTAATAATAGGCCACTAACGTTACTAATAATAGCTCTAGCATAGTGTAGGCTACGTGAGGGGACAAGCGAATCCTAACGTTATACAAAATCGGTATTTTGACGATTACTTTCATGCCCTTTCAAAAAAATAAAGGGACACTGCAATTCCTCCATGGTTTATGTACATACCTTTAAACGCAGAACGTTTAATTTATCTTCAAACAGCTCATTATTCGATTTTTTGGGCGCTCGACAGCCTCAGTTCATCTGAATCTTCCGCACGATAACAAGCGGCCTTACAATTTTATCACTTCCGTCTTTACGATTTCCTAACACTCATGCACGTACATGCAACACTAGGTGTATCAAAAACACGGAAACATGGTCAAAGTTCATACTTGTTTTTCTCATAGTGACAAACATAATTATGTTTTTAATATCTCAATAGCGCCCTCCATTTGTGATATTAATTCGTGAGGCTTAAAATTTATTAACCATGGCTTCAAGGTGGCTTCAAGGTAGCTCCATGTCGAAAGTCGAAACTTATTTGGGTAACCTTTGTTTCTTCCTGGTTAATTGCTCTCTCCTGCCGTACATCACTAACTCCATTTACGCAAGTATCGTGTCCTTCTCTGTAATCCTTGGTGTATTTGCGTGTCAGCATTGTGCTGGTCCTCAAAATAAAGCTTGAAGTCAAAACATTCTGATATTCAACTAAGTTAGCTGCGTCGATATTTCGGGTTGGGGGGGGGGGGGGACAAAATTAAGGCACTCGCCTGCTTTTCTCCTCCTCCTGTCCCACACCACATTTCAAAGACGAAAGCTAAAAAATTATAGCCTTTTATTTATATTGCCCTCCGTCATGATCAAAATGGATATTAGAGTCTGAAGGTTCTAGGTTTAAGCAGGGGCGTTGCCGGGACCTTCTGAATGGGGGTGTACGTGTGCCATGTTTTGCCTTGTACTAAAGCGAAGAAAAAGCCGACATTAAAAATGACGCTCGTAGCGCGAAGCAAGTGAAAATTTTGGAGCATTTTCAAAATCATGCACATTAGAATGAAGCATTTAACTATCTTCTAGGCCACTAAAGTCACGTTTCAACATTTTTTTTTTTTTACGATTTCTTTACTCGTACTAACAGCCGATCAAGTTGCTGATGTGGGAAATTTTGACGGGGGGGGGGGGGGGCAGATGACTGTAGGTGTTGCATGAGACTTGTAACTTAAAGAACTTCTACGCAGTTGGGGATTAAATTTCCGATATTTACAGAAAACTGTGTAAACTATCTATAGGTTACTCTGTAGAGCGGACTGTGCACTGCATATAGTTCAGGACCGGATCCAGGGAATATGAGAAGGGGGGCACAACCGTCTGCAGAAAGTGCATGGTGCAATCATATGGGCTTGAAGATGTAAAATTCTTTTACAAAAACCACTGCTAGCCGAAAATAGTAGGGGACGTAGGCCCTTACAGCCCCCCCCCTCCCCCTTTGATCCTGTAGTTCAATGAAACAGAACTATTAACGAAACCCAAAAGGGCGCAACCCGCACCAAATTTGTTGGGATTTTTTTTTTGTAGAAGAATCTGCCCTCCTTGAGAGCAAAAACAGGTAAGACGCCCGTCTGGGATAACAAACTTTATCGCATACACTAAGGCAAAATTTGAAACTCTTTACTTTACGGGGATTCAACAAACTCCTTAATTGCCAGGTGGCACGGCCGGAGTTTGATGATTGTGGGGGAACCGCAGGAGATGATGTCGTAATTTCATCCCAGATAAACCCAGAAAGTCGGTGCTAAGTATGCAGATTCATATCTACACCACTTTTCACCTGGGGTGCACCCTTCTTTTGTCACCTATTGCGAAGGTGCCGTTCTGAGGGAGGAGTCTAAGGGGAGGGGGTATGTTCGTGGTGCTTAAATGCAAAAGAATGCTACCTTTGGCAAAGTTTTGAACTAATTAAATGTTGAAAAATCTGTCCTTATTTGGGAGGGGGTGTAAGGGAAGGGTGTGTTGTCTAAGTGGAGGAGTTGAAAATCCTCCGCTTGAGAAATTTTCGTTTAGGTAAGTTGGCTTGGATGCAAAATGGTGCTATCTTGGCAAAGAGATTAAACTGAATTCATGTTAAGAAACTGCCGTTATTTAGTGATATTTTGGCTGTGGTATGTTACACCTTCATTGACGGTACTATATGTGACCGGCACAGGGCCTCTTGGAAGCTCTGGGGTTATTACAAAATGGTGTCGTTCGTATGATGCTTTTAACTGACATGCAAATGGTACTTCAAGAGAGCACATATTTTGAACGAGAATCCAAATGTACATCTTCCATTGAGGAATGACCGAGAGAGGTGTAACATAGTAATATAGACGAAAGTTGCATGTTTCATGATAATGCGTATAATAGTCTCTGTACACGCACTTACTGACCTTTGCATACGTTTGTGCAGTAAGTTATATACTTCAACTCATGATAATAAAGCAGTAAAATGTTGCCCGTAATACAAGATTGCCACATAATCGCCTCTTGATACAAACCTTAGGCTGCAGCTTAAAGTTTTCGGAAAATAGTTCTCACCAGAATAATTCCATGCATTATCGTCCTAATAATGGTCATCAAGCATGGGGTGTAAAGCTTGGCACTTGCACCGACATGTTTGTGGAATTGTTATGAAACGAACCCGTAAACGTACCTTTGTTAAAATACTTTTTAGGTTTTACTGAAGAAAAGATAGAACTTGATGAAGGACAGAGCGCGCGGGGCGCGAAAAAAAATGGTAGCTTTGGAAGGATTTACCAAACTTGTGATAGTTTGAGAACGATTTGTAAGAGAATGTCATCAAAAGAGATCCATCACTCCGTCCAAAACACACCTCATCCTCCCCCTACAGAAATCTATCTTTTAAAGGCCTTTTGGGTTCATTAAAGACAAATCGAAAATTTTCGAAACACGCTTGAGGGCATGCGCGTCCCCCCCCCCCCCGGTCCCGAAGTTTTATACATTGCATAATATTACAGACTAGAACACAAATTTGTCACTGCGACCCAGCGTCTTCCAGCAAGCACGGAAAACCAGCGGGATTGTTTCAAGTCATTACTCTAGTTGCTATTTCCTACGATTCAGTTGACTCATGTAAGCCTTTTCTATAAGGTCCATGACTTGACTCGAGCTCAAATGGGTTGCACGTAGCCTACAATTCTAGACTCCAGAACGGTGAAAAGGGGTGCCTAGAATCCCCCAACCCTCCATACCCGACTGCCTCTCTGTTTGTTTTGCCTTTCTTTTTCTCTCTTCCCCATCTTTCCTTCGTTTTACTGAGTGGTGTAAAATTTTGTCTTCTCACCGTGACACGATATCACGCTGCCATGAACAACTTTTGACGTGTTTGAGAAACTTATTGAAGTGCAGTTCCGCAGAACGAATATACTAACGTTTTCTGTGTTTTGACGGGGCTTCTCAAATATTTCGACATTAGCCCTAATTAGGCTCCCCCTTGCACACACACGCACGCTCTTTTCTTTCGTCTTTCTTTTTTTCTCAGTCATTTTCCCTCTCTCCTCTTCTTTCCTTCTTTCTTCTTTCTTTCCCTTCCCTTCATTCTCTTTCTTCTTTTCCCATCTCCTTCCTTCTGTTTCCTCCCCTTCCCTTCATTTTACCGACTGGTGCAGAACATTAACAACTGGATCCGTGAATGGTGGGTGTCACACCCTCACCCCCTCAAACGACGACACATGCGTTTAAGTCCACTGACCTGGGTCGTTGTAACTTAGGAACTCTGGCGGGGGCATTAGCGTCAATCTTTGAACGAATGTAAGGGGGGGGGGGGGCATGGCCACTTCTGTCAAAAATATACTGTGTAAAAATCTTAAGTCAATGGGTGTATTTCCAAAATGTGGGGGACGTAAAACTTTGGAATAGTCTAGATAATGATATTAAGTCCGCAAAGAATACTCTCTCTTTCAAAAGGTTTAAGGATCATCTGCTGAATCTCTATAACTGCCCCTAAGTTGTTTGCTGCTTTTTTTTGTTATACTTGATTTTTGTTTATATGTTCTGTAATTGTGTTGTATTTATGTTCATTAGTTTGCCAGGGGGACTGCTTGTACAAGCTTATGCTTTTTCAGTCCTCCACCTTCTTGTTACAATCATATGTATTTTTCTCTCATGAATATTAATGTGGAAATATAACTGAAACTAAAACGGGTCCCCAGGTCTTCCCCCAGGATTGACGCCCATGGGCGGGGCAAAGGAATTCTGAAGGGGTCATAAAGTGCTGTGCATCGATCAGGATTATTTGCAACATATCATTCTGACAATTCTTTAAGGGGGAGGGGCAGGGGGTGGTGGCATATTGGTTTGCACGGAGACGGAATGCTACGGGACTGGATGTGGATGACATCTTACCGCAGACTATCACCGGCGAGCGTTTCCATGCGATGATTTTGTATAGTTCTTTTTGTACGCCGTACGATTTTTCTAAAGTTAAAAAAGAAAAGCTATTTGAAAACGTCCATAAAATTAGCGTTTGGCCTACTTTCATTTCAAAACAGTTTATTTCATGTATTACCTGGATCTTATGTGTCCGCTTTAGAGTTTTGCTTGACAGCCGAAAGAGGCCGAGGAATCTATAGGAAGGTAACGACAGTGTCGACATCACGAGCTCAGAGAATCGTAAAGTAACACCCGGTGAGTTCACTTTCCAACAATATCTATGGTATTAGATAATATCACCTCCCTGGTGTACCTAAGGTCTAACCAGCTTATTCTGAACCAGTTCCGATTCCCGTTCCCCAGTTCCAGGTTAGTCAGGAACAGATTTTTCGAAGTGGGGGTGGGGGGACACCGAGGGAACAAAGTTTCGTAGGAGAGGCACACCAAACAGAGGGATTGAGCGTCGCTGGAGGCGGCATAGTGACGTGCAGCACCCGCCTGTAAGTTTTGGGACCCAAGGGCCCACTATAGGGCCCCTGGTGGGGTCCAGGGGCAACGTTCCAGTGGGGTCCAGGTGCAAAGACCTCAGAGACTCTAGGGTATTTACAAATTTTGACCATTAGAATGAAGCGTTTGACTATGTCCAAAATGGCTTTGGATGCGCACTAAACAGGCTACAAAAGTAGAAATCACAATATGATAATTTTTGTTAGCCTTGTTCAGGTTAACGATTTAATGATTTGGGGAGGGGAGGGAAGAGGAGAGTGGGGACGACGGATCAAGTTGAGATTTGCATTTTTCCTTAAAAACATGATCCACTCAAGCTGCTCAGTAGCAATCAATGCTGAGACAACTACGTACCTTCCAGATAAGATACTAAGCAGGGGCGGACTGACAATGAACTGGGCCCCCGGGCAAAACGAGTATGGGGCCCTCCTCCTTCCAACCTGAATCAACTTTCCCTCACCTCACCCTGGATTTCCGAATTCTCCGATTTTCATAAAAATTTCTCAAGGACAGTGTGGGCCCTCGGGCAGTGCCCGGTTGCCCGACTGCTCAGTCCGTCCCTGATACTGAGGGGTACGCCTTTACATTAGAGCATGGAAGGTGCATTTACGGCTGCGGATCCCGGGCTAGCCGCGAAAATTTGGAGAAAAAACCCTTCAGTGTGGTTCATTGGGTCTTGGGTGCCTTAAAATTATAATTATGACAGACATATTTCTTGAATTTTCTTCAGCAATAAACGAAAAGGGTGGATAGCGCCCACGGAGACCACACTTGGTGCACGCGCGAAGGAGCAGAAAATTCAGGTATTATCAGTAGCGTGTTCAAAGGGGGGGGGGCCGGGGGGGCACAGCCCCCCCCCCACTTCCGAAGTCAGTCGGGGGAAAATCCCTTAGTCGGGGGATTTAAGGGTTAGGGGAAGAGAAATTATTGAAGAGACACACTGAACACTCAACAGGGATGGCCCGCATCGGGGATTCTTAATCGATACGACAGAGTATGCAGTCCCTGGTGGCGCCCGAGAGAGGAAAATTTCTCTAATAAGAACCCAAAATTTTCGGCGCGCTACGCGCGCTGTACAGTCACTCCAGGATCTTCAGCAGTTCCATTCCACATTGCTAGATAGCACAGGTCCTGCCAACCTTACCACGAAACATGTAGGCAGAGCACACTGTTTATGTGGAGGTCGAAAGTTCCATATCCCATGGCGCTAAGCCTATTTCCTATTCTCTTGTGTGTGTCATGCGGTACAGTCAGTTTGCGAGCGACTCACGGACCTATTTCATAGGGTGTACTCCAGGTGTTTCGATAAAATGTATGTTATCCTCGATATGGTCTAGAACCTACAGTTTTTCTTTTTTTCCCTTTATGTTCATAATGATCACATATCTTTTTTGTGTAAGCCTACCAAAAATTTTCGCCCCCTTTGCAAATTCAAGTTTCAGATTCCAAAGACCACTATATATAAAGTGCGCAACTCGACTCATGAAGAATTAAGTGATATTATGCAAAATATGCCCTGAAATGGCATGGGATAGTAAGCCATATCCCCTTGTCACCACCTCTTCGACAGAGGGGCTGTCGAAGCTTGGGGTCGTTGGCATGGCCCAGCCCTCTGTCGGGAAATTCTGTCGCCATACATTTACGATCGGTTTTTCTTATTTTGGCTTTCAAAGGGTCGTTTCTGCAATGAAACCCAAGATTTTCGGTACGCTTTGCCCACTCTTCCTCAGTTCTGTTACTTATAGCTAAATATAGTTCAAACCATTCCATCTTTTCAAGTAACTGAAGAAGTTGAATACATGAATTAAGGTAAATGTTGGAAATTTCACCTCATATCACCTCATTTAGTCAATGTTCTCTTGGGTCTGTAGTGCGGTACGGCTATAGGACACGAGGAGAAAAGTACACTGTAAGTTATGCCCAATAGGGACCGACTGCCAGGACAATTGACCTTAATTGGCTTTTAATAAGTACCGCTTCTTTTTATTGTAGGATAACCCCCAAAATTTTCGCTCGCTTCTCGCGCTTTGCAATTTCACACTTTCCATTCTCGGCCGAAAATATTAAATCAGCACCGAAACTACGTTCCTCTAGTATATGCACATATATGCCCCACAATGGCATGGTTGAGTACACAGATTTTCTTCAGATCCCTCCTCACCATCCCCTTGACGATGCCGTCGAGGGGGATGGTGAGGAGCATCGGGGCTGTCAGGGCTTCGGGTCGCTGCCTCCGCCCGTCTAGCCACCCTTCGAAACTTAGAAGTAGCCTACAGAATGGAATTAGGAGAGAATTTTTTCATTATATGCTTGTTTACCAAAGGATAGAGCTCTTCCAATCGCCCTCCAGTGAATAATCAGACAGGATGCTTCGCGCTAGTCACTTTAACCATCTGAAATGGTAAAACTGTACAGGTTTAAGGATGAAACAGTGCTGTTAACTTTTGCGATCATCTCAAGCAGCCTTCTTGACTGGCCTCGTGATCTTACAGTCCTGGTGATCTTACCCTGTCAATGTAAGCTATGTGACACATACTGTAGCATACTGCAGCTTACAAGGCATAGAGGATAACTTGAACTCTCCGTCATTGACATCGAATTTCACAAAATCTGAAACAAACGAAACCTGATCAATAAGGCCTCTAGAACCAATTTACGGCGGTCTTATTACCTTACATTGCAAGAGCTTCCGGGGGCTTCGCCCCCTGGACCCCCACCGGGGCTCTGCGCCTGCACCCAGCCAGGGGCCCTACCGCGGGCCCCTGGACCCCACGCGTGCAAACTCGCGCTTCGCGCTCGTGGTGCACCTTCGGTGCACTCATGACACCCTCCATGTCAGTCGGGGGAATCACAGGTTGTGCCCCCCCCACCTGCGAAATCCTGCACACGCCACTGGGTATTATTAAGTGTCTTTGAAAATTTCGTTCAAGTTCTTGTACTTCTTTTGGAGCTATCACCACTTTATAACACCTGTGCAGGCGCGTAGCCAAGGAAGGGGCGAAGGGGGCAGCTTCCCCCTCCTTGAGCATATTTTTGTATTTTTAATGATTTTTTTTATGATATTGCTAGTACTGTAACTCAAAATGAAAAATATTTAGATACAACTTACAAGGCCTGAAAAGTGCCATTTCCAGCCATCTGGTATGCATTTTCGGCCAAAATTTTCATGTTCGCTTCGCGCCAACTATGGTGGCGCTACGCTTAGATAGTTTGCCTACAGGCTTCGCCCCCTCCTTGGCAAATTCCTGGCTACACGCCTGTACCTGTGTGTGGTGCTTGGTCCCGCAAAGGTGAGGACTCAGGAGAGAAAGTCTCCCTTGCAAATTTGAAGACACCGGTATTTAAAACAAAATAGACATTAGCCTATGAGAGTGAAGCTATTTATCTTCGTATTTATTGGATGCACATTTGAGAAATGAATCGAAATATGCAATTTTTATAGCTTTCGAACTTAAAATCTGACTAAAAGATAATCGTTGTCGGAAGTATATTGAAGGAAAAGGACTCACCGTGACGGCTGCAGTCCCAAGCAAATGTTGGAACGATAACCGTGGATTATATGTCTTTATGAGGCAGTCCTTCATTCAGTTCAAAATACAGGTACTCCCGCGGCAAAATTGTAGTTTTGAGAACACCGTGGAATTTTAGCCGCGTGAGTACTGATAAAGTGACAGTGGGTCCTCGTGTTCATGTTGATATGTTAACGGTGTGTGTTATTTAGATTTTCCATTCCCAAAATCTCATGGGAGGGGCACAAGGGTGGCACAGACAACGTTTGGAGTGGGGGCACGTGCCCCTTCCCCCTTCCCACCTTGGCGACGCCACTGTTCCTTGTATATCCATTTGACAATGTAGTAGATCGTGTAAATAGTTACTAGCCTATACTTATTTTAAATATGGTTAAGGAGAAAGATCATTTGTAAGTGTAAATTTCATGGTCTTCCTGCTCCCTGGTCTGACCCATTTGGAATACTGTGTGTGACCGTTCATGTATTATTACTAGGGAGTTACCACTGTGCACCAATGACAGCTTAAATAACATAAACATCATGTAAAGTTCATTTTTGTGGACTCGGCTGAAAGCGGCCTCGAGACTAAGTGGAAAGCAGCCCGTTCCACTCCAATTTCTTTTCCGGTACCTAACGTACCTTCCATTATCGGCCAATGTGACCGAGTCCAATTAAAATGGACTTGAATCGGGAACTGAGTCCGAGTCCGGAATAGTGTTTTACAGCCCTCTATTATTTGTAGCTTTAAACAGTAGCATAGCCTGAATTTTTGTGTGTGTTACAATGGGGGATTTAACATTTCGTTGGGGCCCTCTTCAAAAATATGGGAGTGGTATATTTTTAATATATTACGTCCCTCAACTTGGAGGGGACTATTTTCTCACAGGCATATGTGCAAATATTATTGTCGTTAAACCAAAAATGGGGTGACGGCGAGAGGGAATTCGCTAAACCAAATCGTTTGGGGGGAACCACTTCCCCCTGCAAGATTACCGGAGTTGTCTTCATCAACAGGTTGCAGTTAATTCCTTGGTGTTCATGGGTAGCACCAAGATTTGCCTAAAGAGGGAAGGACAGTCAAGCTCCCTACGGGAGGAGGACAGCTACCAGCAGCCCCAACAAAGTTGACGGGTGATCTGCGAAGGGAAAAATTTTCGGCGCGAGATAATTTAAAGGTTTTATTGAAGAAAATGTAAATTTGGCTTTTTATTGGAGAAAGTTGAAATTTTGGGGTTTTTGTGGAAGTAATTTGAAAATTTAGAGGCTTTTTATTAAAAAAAAATGTAGGATTTTTATTGACAAACTTGCCATCCTTGAGAGCACAATCAAGAAATTCGTCCGCGATGCGACCAATTGTCCCTGTCGGGACTAAATGCTATATCATACACGAAGGCTTCCCAACGAAATTCGAAAATTTCCCTGATATGGGGGTGTTGAAGATATGGAGGAGGGAAATGGGGAAGTCTTCCTCGACTGCGTCATTCCGATCCTCTCCCGCTCCAACCTCGACTTGCACCACCCCTGTTGGAGTTTTATATAGATCTCATTTTCTTTAGGCTACTGCCTGAGTACAGCAATGTGTATAGGCTATAGAACAGTTCCTCATGCAATTATGAAAGAGGTTTATTTGGGGCCACGGTGGTCAACATGCCTGAAGCACGTGCAACCTTGTGCTTGGTGCTGCTTTCGTAATGCTATAGGCTATGCTAAATGGTCCTAACCTACCTAGGTTTGCGTTGCATGTACGCCGGCATACATTCAGCTAGCCATTGTTTAGGACAGATGAGCAAAACTGCTTTTTTCAACAATATAAAAGTTTGTTTCAAAGGGGTTAAGGAATAGTTTAGGTTACATATTCAAAAATAATCGAGGCCATGGCCTTTCATAGTTCGCCATAAAAACTAGCAAACTGATTCATAACATCTTTATCGCAACTTTGCCTCATGACTGATGTCTAAGAGGAATTTAACTGGTCAGCTGATAGCAATTGAGGGCGACAATTTGTTCTTAATATTGGGGGACATGACCTCATTTTCAAATAATTTACTGTGTAAAAAATCAAAGTCAATGGGCGATTTCTCAAATATGGGGGGGGGATGTCCCCCTGTCATTCCCCCCGATCACCGCCCAAGGCTGATAGTTATTACGTATGGTCTGGTATACAGACCCCGCTTGTGTCAATTTTGGTTTAGCTATCACAAACAATGCAAGAAACGTGTTTTCACATTAGAGTGTGTGCGAAATGAAGTCTACATACCAAGCACGTCAAAATAATGACCCAGGGTAAGGGGAGGGGAAATTTTCTCCCGAATTCACATAACTTCTCATTCCCCATAACAGCCATATTTTTGCTTATTTTTATTCATTTAGTTATTTATTTATTTATTTATTTATTTATTTTTTTGAATTTGTCACACGTCTACAAGCACAAAACAAAGATACTGTCGTAAAAACTCAGTATCATTTAACTACCTGTCACTCTGATGGATACCTTGCACTAGAATCCCTTTCTAGTTCGGGATGAAATATAGTTCTATATTTTACTTAAAATGTACACCTGGCAAATCTTTGTTGCAAAAGTCAATATCGTTGCCTCCATTCACTCGAGGTATTATGGCAAGGACCGGACACCTCTGTCACTGGTGGTAGGCGTAGGTGTAAAAGAAGACATTTCTCAAGGGACTGAAGGTGCCATGCTTGTACGTATATATTCCCCAATTGGCAAGCAATCATGGCATACTTTGTCCTGAAGAGACCATCCAGCCTGCACCCAAGGAGGGGAAGGGTGTAGGAGGCGGCACCCCTAGAAATTTTCCCCCTCCCTAGAAAATGAAAATTTACCATTGCCTAAGTGCATTTCAGTATGTCCCCCCGAAAATTTTCGCAACCCTGGAAGTGACTTCGCCTCCCTTTAAGTATCTTGTCTAGCTATGGGCCTGTGATCACCTCTTTTGCCTAGAAATCAACAGCAGTTTGCTAATGGGCCACTGCTGCCCCAAATCCCGTCTCATACGCAGCCTAACATGACTGTGATAGCAGCACTAGCGCATAATTATTTTCGCCTCATTCAACCAAAAATGTCGGCGTTATACCTGTTCACCCGCATAGCTTCGATTACCCGAGTTTATCCTATCTGTTCTGGAAAAAAAACGAAAAAAAAAGATCCGACCAGCAGTGCTTGGAGTGTGACGTCATAGGAATTTGGGCTATTCTTTTGTGTCTTTTAAATCACACAGAACGTCTTTTTTCATTAGAAATAGATCTGATACTATTTGTTAGAAGTTAAGTTTGAGCCCCGCAATACTGGTAATATCTGGACTCCCTCAGCGACTTCATTTGTGAGATGAATCGTTTTTAGATACCCATGCATAGTTCGTTAGTGAAAGTGGGTATGTACACTTTTTTATTACTGCACATTATTTTCGTTTATCACATAAATCCGCAATTTGTCACTGCACAATTACGTTGGTATTACTGCATACCAAAATTAAGCCTGCCCCAGTAAAGGTCCAAAGCGAAGAGTGCGCCCACGGGTCTCAGACTTTGCGAACGTTAACTGTCCACTAGAATTACCCTCGTTTAGCTATTACATAAGCCTATGTTATAAAAGAGGGGTCCAAAGGTCCAGTATAGCAAACAGCAGTCGTACCCCGTGTATATCCTCGGGGCACTCAATTGCTTTATATATATATATATATATATATATATATATATATATATATATATATATATATATAATTTCTATTAATACCCTATTAGGGAGACAAGTTGCAGTTATAATTGGTATATTAAGGAGACATTTTTACAAGGGAGACAAATTCATGTCTCCCTAATTCTTTGCACCAATATTTAAACCCCTTCTCTACATTCTTTCTAAAAGATTTTTATTTCTATGGTAGCGTATTAGCGCCCTCCTTATTATGCCACTGTGTAAGCTGCATAAATACATCATAGGTGCTGTTATTTACCATAGAAATACAGGTGTCTTATGTGTTGCATGTAATTTACATGTAGTATAGGGAGACAAATAAGTATTGCGAAATACTTTATAATATTTTGTTTATTTAATTAAACCTTGTGTGTAAAAGATACAGTTAAAACAAACATACCATAAGTTAAAGGCATTCATTAAGAATTATTGGTATTTTTGTATGAATATTTGTATGCTTAGATGTGGAAATATATTAAATTTTATGAATATAACCGATTGTCTCCCTAAAGAAGAATTTTATCCCAGTGTCTCCCAAATGTTTAATTTAGTGTTATATATATATATATATATATATATATATATATATATAAATTTACAAAATTTTGGGTTTACGGTAGAATCATTTCCCTGGAGAGCAATACAAGAAGGTGTAACCTGAGAATATTTACATAGCACTCTCTCGTGTCTAAGAACCCTAAATGGTACCAAAAGTTCGGCCAAGGTAAGGGGTCTCTACAATTAGATCTTACTTTACTATCGCTTCATTTAGCCTCCCTCTCCCATGCTAGCCTGAGAAGCAGACTCTGTGGCAGCCTCCATAGAAATGGCGCTCTATCAGAAATCGTTAACCACCCAACGTATATGGCCAATCGTACTTTTGCCATATAGTGATGTACACATACTTGCAAACGTTGGATTTTTTGACTGATCAAAAGTACAGTAGCCCGCTTACAGCAGGCTACTCCCATACAGCACTCCTGGATCCACCGGTGACAGTGTCATAAAGGCTATACATTAATTTAACATTTAGCAGGCTCAGACCACAGCAGGTTCCAGTTCGCTCCACTTTTTGACTCATACCCTCTTTTCTCTGCAAGTACTTTCTTTCTTTCTTTTTTAATCTTGGGCGTAGGGGGCCAAGTTGATTTGGGGGGCTGTAACGACTTCCCGAAAAGTATAGCCCAAAATTTCCGCGCCCTCCACGCGCGTTCAACATGTTAATGTACATTATATAGGCACATCGGTTATCACACCGCATGCCAATTACATACAATCATTTCCCGTGTAACTACCCTTCCTTATTGATTATACTTTTTTGGGAAGTCGTTACAATAATGATAATAATCAGTGGGGTAGCCAGGATTTCTCTCATGGAGGTGGGGGGGGGGGGGCATGTAGTATGTTGTGTGATCGCCGGCCTGGGGGAGGAGTCTAAGGGGAGGGGGTATAAATTTTTGAAGAATTAGGTGTCCTTACATGCAATCTGGTGCCGCATATGCTAACTTTGAATCAAAATTTGTGTTATATTTACAGATTTTAGGTACTAAAAGAAATCTGCATCAGTGAGGGGGAGATTGCATGGCCCAATGGCCCCCTTAATGCACCACTCATAATCAAAGTATAAGTTTAAACATTGAAAAACACACTGGTGAATTAATACGGAGTATATAGGTGCTCGTTTATTCTAATCAGAACTTTATTTTAATTACCAAGGAAGTTTTTTAAACCATTGATTACCTTCAGCTAAACCATTGCATTATTTTTCTTACAGCAGGTGCCCGAAAAATTTTCAGCATATTGCTCCTAGCCCCCCCCCCCTCCCCCAGCCCCCCTCCCTCCCCCGCCTCCTACGGCTATGTTTGTGATGATCTCTGAAGGACATTATTTGAGTCAATAAAACCTGTTCATCAACCAGAATGCAAAAATGCATTGAGGTTTCGATGATATACTGTATGTTCTATTCCAAATAAAGCCATGATGTCCCATATCTTTCAGTCAATGGTCAAATGCTATCTTAACATGTTGGAAAAATACAGTTTTGTATTCCTATTTAGTCTTGGGAATTCTTGGGAAATTTGCGTTTTGACCTCTGGTGACCCCAGATGACGATCTTGGGAATTCTTGGGAATTTTGCTCTTTGACCTCTGGTGAACCCATGTGATATTCTTGGGAATTCTTGGGAAATTTTGCTCTTTGACCTCTGGTGACCCCAAATGACCTTTGACCTCCACCAAAACCAATAGGGTCCATCTTTTCACCATAACACATCCACATACTAAGTATAAAATCTATCCAAGCTTTCTCCCTTGAGATATTGTGTTAACAAGGTTTTAAGTGTTTGACCCCTGGTGACCCTAGATCACCTTTGAACTCCACCAAAAACAATGGGGTACATCTTCTCACTATAACACATCAATTTACCATGTATGAAATCTATTCAAGCTTCCTACCTGGAGATATCATCTTGAAAAGGTTTTCAGACATTGATCTCTGGTGACCCAAGATGACCTCTGACCTCCACCAAAACAAGAGGATTCATCTTCTCACTATAATGCATCTACATACTAAGTATGGAATCTATCCAAGCTTCCTACCTGGAGATATTGTGTTAACAAGATTTTCAGAGTTTAATCCCCAGTGACCCCAAATGAACTTTGACCTCCACCAAAAATGATAAGATTCTTCCTCTTACTATAACCCATCTACATACAAAGTATGAAACTTATTCAAGTTTCCTAGTTTGAGATATAGTGTTAACCAGGTTTTCAGGGTTTCACCCCCGGTGACCCCAGATGACCTCTGAACCCCGCCAAAAATAATAGGCTTCTTTCTCCAACTATAAGGCATCTACATACAAAGTATGAAATTTATCCAAGCTTCCTACCTGGAGATATCAGGTTAACAAGGTTTTCAGGGTTTGACCCCAGGTGACCTCAAATGACCTTTGACCGCCACCAAAAATGAGAAGCTTCTTCCTCTTACCATAATGCATCTACATACAAAGTAAGAAGTTCATCCAAGCTTTGTAACTCAAGTTATTGTGTTAACAAGATTTTCAGGGTTTGACCCCCGGTGACCCCAGATGACCTTTCACCTCCACCAAAAATGATACGGTTCTTCCTCTTACCATAACGCATCTATGTACAAAGTATGAAATTCATCCAGGCTTCCTACCTCGAGATATTGTGTTAACAAGGTTTTCAAAGTTTGAACCCCGGTGACCCCAGGTGACCTTCAATCCCCACCAAAAACAATAGGATTCTTCCTCTTAGTATAGGGCATCTATGTACCAAGTTTGAGAACTGTCAGAGTTTCCCTTCTTGAGATATCATGTTAATAAAGTTTTCAGGGTTTGACCCCCGGTGACCCCAGATGACCTTTCACCTCCACCAAAAATTATAGGGATCTTCCTCATACCATAATGCATCTACATACAAAGTATGAAATTCATCTAAGCTTCCTACCTCAAGATATTGTGTTAACAAGGTTTTCAGAGTTTAACCCCCGGTGACCCCAGGTGACCTTTGACCCCAAACAAAAACAATAGGGTTCTTGCTCTTAGTATGGGCATCTATGTACCAAGTTTGAGAACTGTCAGAGTTTCCCTTCTTGAGATATCGTGTTAACGAACTTTTCAGGGTTTGACCCCCGGTGACCCCAGATGACCTTTCACCTCCACCAAAAATGATAGGGTTCTTCCTCATACCATAACGCATCTACATACAAAATATGAAATTCATCCAAGCTTCCAACCTCAAGATATTGTGTTAACAAGGTTTTCAGAGTTTGACCCCCGGTGACCTTTGACCCCCACCAAAAACAATAGGGTTCTTCCTCTTAATATGGGGCATCCATGTACCAAGTTTGAGAACTGTCAGAGTTTCCCTTCTTGAGATATCGTGTTAATAAAGTTTTCAGGGTTTGACCCCCGGTGACCCCAGATGACCTTTCACCTCCACCAAAAATGATAGGGTTCTTCCTCATACCATAACGCATCTACATACAAAATATGAAATTCATCCAAGCTTCCTACCTCAAGATATTGTGTTAACAAGGTTTTCAGAGTTTGACCCCTGGTGACCCCAGGTGACCTTTGACCCCCACCAAAAACAATAGGGTTCTTCCTCTTAATATGGGGCATCCATGTACCAAGTTTGAGAACTGTCAGATTTTCCCTTCTTGAGATATCGTGTTAACGAACTTTTCAGGGTTTGACCCCCGGTGACCCCAGATGACCTTTCACCTCCACCAAAAATGATAGGGTTCTTCCTCATACCATAACGCATCTACATACAAAATATGAAATTCATCCAAGCTTCCTACCTCAAGATATTGTGTTAACAAGGTTTTCAGAGTTTGACCCCAGGTGACCTTTGACCCCCACCAAAAACAATAGGGTTCTTCCTCTTAATATGGGGCATCCATGTACCAAGTTTGAGAACTGTCAGAGTTTCCCTTCTTGAGATATCGTGTTAATAAAGTTTTCAGGGTTTGACCCCCGGTGACCCCAGATGACCTTTCACCTCCACCAAAAATTATAGGGATCTTCCTCATACCATAATGCATCTACATACAAAGTATGAAATTCATCTAAGCTTCCTACCTCAAGATATTGTGTTAACAAGGTTTTCAGAGTTTAACCCCCGGTGACCCCAGGTGACCTTTGACCCCAAACAAAAACAATAGGGTTCTTGCTCTTAGTATGGGCATCTATGTACCAAGTTTGAGAACTGTCAGAGTTTCCCTTCTTGAGATATCGTGTTAACGAACTTTTCAGGGTTTGACCCCCGGTGACCCCAGATGACCTTTCACCTCCACCAAAAATGATAGGGTTCTTCCTCATACCATAACGCATCTACATACAAAATATGAAATTCATCCAACTTTCCTACCTCAAGATATTGTGTTAACAAGGTTTTCAGAGTTTGACCCCCGGTGACCCCAGGTGACCTTTGACCCCCACCAAAAACAATAGGGTTCTTCTTCTCAATATGGGGCATCTATGTACCAAGTTTGAGAACTGTCAGTTTCCCTTCTTGAGATATCGTGTTAACGAGCAAAGTGTCACAAACACACATACACACACACGCATACACACATACACGCATACACACACACGCACACACGCATACATACACACACACGCCATCATGAATGCATAGGTTTCTCTTATCATCGAAACCAAAAATGTTGCGTAAGCAATTCGATCAAGTTTTCCTCTACTCTATCTGAACCCTGCATGTTAACGACTGGGTGATCGTCAAGCATGAACATTTTCTAATCTGGTGGAGTTACAACCAGTCAACCTTAGCAAGATGCGATAGCTAGGGCACTGCAGACACTTTTTGCATGTTCAGGTTTATAAAACTAATATAAAAATAAAAGAAAATGGCTGTTGATAAACAGTTTTATTTAATTAGAATGACGTGAGGAATGATAATTCAGGTCTTGAAGGGCAGTTGTTTTACGACGCTAAGCGACCACAAATGTGGGAGAAGCCTATATGGCTTATGAATTACAACTTCACGTCGGGTGGCTACCTGTAACCAACTCAACAATTTAGATCAAATTTGGCTTCTTTTGAAAAGCCAGTTCAGATGGGAAAACCGTAGATTGCTCTTGGATGAAAAACCCACCTTACTTTGACCCGGCCGAGGATCGAACCCAAAACCTCCCAGTTGCCAAGCTTCGTCGCTTCAAATGCCACCGCCTTTATCCACTCGGCCACAGCACCGGTTTAGGCATATGAATGAAGATGAATCTAAAGAGAGTTTCCATATGTGCGCCTCTGTTTTCCACAACTTTCAGGGGTAGCCGTCCCAACACAGGGACTCGGCTTGACTTGACTTTACTTTTACTTCACTTCACTTTACTTTTTACTCTTTACTTTTTACTCTTTACTTTTTACTCTTTACTTTTTACTCTTTACTTTTTACTCTTTACTTTTTACTCTTTACTTTTTACTCTTTACTTTTTACTCTTTACTTTTTACTCTTTACTTTTTACTCTTTACTTTTTACTCTTTACTTTTTACTCTTTACTTTTTACTCTTTACTTTTTACTCTTTACTTTTTACTCTTTACTTTTTACTCTTTACTTTTTACTTTTTACTCTTTACTTTTTACTCTTTACTTTTTACTCTTTACTTTTTACTCTTTACTTTTTACTCTTTACTTTTTACTCTTTACTTTTTACTCTTTACTTTTTACTCTTTACTTTTTACTCTTTACTTTTTACTCTTTACTTTTTACTCTTTACTTTTTACTCTTTACTTTTTACTCTTTACTTTTTACTCTTTACTTTTTACTCTTTACTTTTTACTCTTTACTTTTTACTCTTTACTTTTTACTCTTTACTTTTTACTCTTTACTTTTTACTCTTTACTTTTTACTCTTTACTTTTTACTCTTTACTTTTTACTCTCATTTTTTTACTCTCATTGTCGAGATTTCTGTTTTAAACAGTCTCTGGCTTGTGCTTGCTCCCTCTTTGCAATACAAAGACATGACAATCGCCGCTACTTGAGTGGGGGGCTTGAACGCATGAAACAAGATGACACAACCCTTCACGGTCCCATGTTCTGCAATAATTCTCCAGTGCCTCCACAGTAGTCTCTTCAAACCGCAGGTGATGCCATGCTAAAGTGAAGACCAGATAACCGCCTAAAGAACGAAAGGTGAATTCTTAGCGAAATCTTCAAATAATTAGAGTGAGGAAAACTGCTTCATAATTTACTGTGTCAGTCAGTCACTGTCAATGACGTCATCCAAAGAACTCTCAGAGATATAGGCGTAGGAAGCTGTTCGACACTGGGGATGAACGTTGTTTCGGATCTCCGTTCTGGGGGAGGGGTCGTTTCCCTTCCCTTTGGTAAATATTTTAACATTTGAGGGTCCTTAGATGCAATCTGGTGCAACATATTGGACAAATTTTAAGGGATATTACTGAAAATTTTTGACATTTCTCACAGAGGAAACAAATAACGTGTTTTCATCCTTGGATTGAGGGAAGTATAGTTCCGCCCCACCACATTTTACACTGGAGGCTAAACTCACCCCCATTCCCCACCCGCTTCCTACGCCTATGCTGAGAGAGCAAATCAATTCGGCAAAAAATGATCAGCATTTGAAGTTCACCAACGAGAAAGGCCCAGGTTTCTCTAGGATATTTAAGAATTTGTCGGCACAATCATGAAGCATTTCACAATCTTCTAATTTTTCAATAGCCTTGAATGTTCACTAAACACATGGCAAAAATCGCCTCTTGACCACTATGTGTTACAGTAGTTACTACAGGCCTGCCCCTTTGATGCTGCAGGGGGATTGTCTCTTGGGTGGGGGAGAATAAACTACATTCGAGGTAAGTTTCGTGGGACAATTGTGAGACACAATCTTCTCGGCCACCCGCTCCCACCGCCTCTGGCGGGGGTCTCATTGACCGAGTCCTGGGGAAAATGTTAAAGTTTAACACTAATAGGCCTACTGTAGATTCGTTTTTCTGGCATCTGTCAACGAGGATAAATCTCAAGCATTACAGTACACCCAAGGATGCAATTTTACTCGTTCTGTGGGCTTTATTTTAGCTCGGTTTCATGGGTACGCACGTGAAAGCTAAGCCAGAGAAAGTTATCTGCCCCATTTTAAATTTAATATCTCATATTTTTTTTTTCTAAAGCCCACTGTCATCCGTAATTACGTTTATCTCCCCTTGAGTTTCGGAGAAGCCCAACCGGAGAGGGATGATATCGCCCCGTTGGGAACCACTGGCGCAAGCAAATGGTATTTCCATACGTGGAGCAGTCAGGAACTTTGATCTTTTACTGTACTGTCGTTGAATGTTAGGCAAGAATAAGGGAGAACTTGCAGTACAGTGATATCAGAGATTGTTCCAGGGGAGGACTAGTGGGTGTTTGAAACGGCTATAATTAGGACAAGGTATTTTACCTGCATGGGTGAAAGCTTCAGCTAAAGGGTCTTTCTCTCAGCAGGCGGCTCAAAAAGGCCTTAAACCCAAGTGGTCCGTGCAGGAATTGCTCCCATCGCCACAAAGGCGATGGATAACCTTGTCCAAGCCGTTATTAGTAAAATTGCACCAATCTTACGTTTTCTCTAGTCGAGGGCGCATGTCAAATGAACTGTATAAACTTGGCTCTAACTCGGGAGAAAGTGAAAGGGGTAAACACAGTATGCAAGTAAGCGACCACAACGCGCCCAGAACCCGTGTAACATCACGACTTCCACAGCTAGTTGTGTTAAAACTTGAATATATTACCCTTCTTAATCGTCCGAATCAAGGTTGGGATAGCTGTGAACGGTATATGTCCTCTACCGAGACAACCTGTTGCTACGGCGTGATCGTAAGTTTCTGAAAAGGAAAGACAACATTGGAATAGAAAGTCAACGCGAGGGAAATGAGAGGGCGCCAAACAAGTTACAAGCCCTATTCCACATTGTACACCGTAAAACTCAAAAGTTGGGATAACCTGAGGTAAATTTTTGCATGGACGTTACATTATTATGTATATTCATCAGAGTATCTACTAATAATGAAATGAATTTCGGAGAATAGGCCTATTAGTCAACTGACGTTTAAAAACTATGATGTGCATAAAGTTACCTCACTTTATGTTAATCCAACACATTCAGTTTAACAGGGTAGGAAATGGTATACAGCCCTTTGTGAAGTCGATTGAACCTGTGCAGTCATGATGTGTATTTTAATGAATATATGTATGTCTTTGAAAGGGTCTGTGACCCCTCCCTCAACACATTTAGGAATCGGCCTTTTGTTCCAATGCAATTGCTGAATTCACTCTGATAGACATACATTCAAACAATATCATAACTCTGATTGTTCTGTCACTGATGACTTGTACAGGTAACTCAGTAAGGTACCCAGGCAGTTCACACACAGCCTGTGTGGATATGGCCTTGAGCAATTTATACCCAGTGCAAGCTATTGTTAATTTGTCTGGGAGGTGTTTAAGACAGGCATTAAATTAGAGAATGGGTTAGAAGTGAACTTTGTTGGGAGAATTTTAACTGTCTGGGGTGAGATTTGTTGCCCTTTAAGTAGACACGACCACGATAGCTCAAGATAAGAATCAAGGGTACTTCCCGTAGTATGTGGATAATCATACAAAGCAAAAGAACTTGGTGATCGAATGTCATTTAAGGCCGGGTCATCAGAATTCTGAAGTCGAAAACCGGTATCTGGTAAACACGATTTTCCAAAATTGGGGACTTTTGATTCTTCTCGTACCTGGCATTTGATGTTGTAATGCATTCATTGTGTTAGGACTGTTTTGTATTTGGCAGACAAATTATTCTAAGATCACCGGACATCAAGCAATGATAAACAAACTGTCATTCACACAGTACCTAAAGAAGGAAATTAGCAGATTTCATATTTGAAATTCATTTGTCTTACTTTCAGGCCCTAAGACAAGAGATCAGGGGAGGTACCCCTACAAATACCCCCTTGTCTGGCTAAGGACCTGTTCAACTGAGTGAAGGATCCCTATTGTTTCTGGAAGATGTAGCCTAGATTGTCATCTGAGGCCACCAGTGGTCAAACTCTACACACTACACAATTACATCTCAAGAAAAACGACAAGAAATGTAGTATTGTCAGAATTCATACTTAGCATGGGCATGCGTTACCATACATCTAGTAATTGTGACAGGCAGTCCTGTTTAATGACGTCACCGGAACACGATGAATTTTTGCGTTCTAATTAAACAGTCCAATACATAAACTATATCAATTAGGTAAGCCTTAGTGTTAGTATGAAGCCATGAAAACCTTAATGAAAGTTTACATTCGAGTTTGTATGCCTAATCATACCGTCATCCAAGAAACTTATTTTATCGTGGCCGATGTCGGTGTTCCACACATTAGTGTAGACGTTCTTTGATTTGGCGATGTCCGTCATTGCGGAATTGCGGTCAACACCGTCGATTGGGCCAGTGTAACCTGCATCTTTTAGCTTAAGAGGAAAATGTGAAACATGTAAAAAGACCTTCCTCGAGTTAGATACAAGTGGTATCATTAGAGGCTATATTGATTCATGGAATTATTTTGTAGGTGTTTATGTGATTTTAAGAATCGGGAAATAACTCCATCGGCTAAAGTAACTACAGTACCTCCAAGGGTGAGAATGATGAATATGCTCAACATTCCGATGTGTATGAACGAACTGTAGACTTATTTTACCCAAGTAAATTTTTCCATGGCAATAGAAAAAGCCGCCATGTTGGCGAAACCTCAAGGTACAGCTGCAGACATGTAAGAACCTTACAGTACCATCATTCAATCGAAGGTAGTGGTGTCACTGGTGTAGCCTGAGTACGGTATGCTGTGTATACGCTCTCAAGGGCGTCAGCAGCCACTGAAAAGTGGGAGGGCGGGGGGGGGGGTGATCTTGAAAAGAACTATTTCAAGGGCGAATCGCAAGCTCTAGAAACGATATATCTGGGGCTCACTTTAAAGGCCCTGGGAAAATTAGAGGCTAGATGATCTGTGATTTAATCTGAGGTATTCTGACACGATTTGAAACCATTTAATGGCTGTACTCAAACCATTTTCGATGTTGATGTCATTGATGCATTTATATATTGCAAGCTATGGAAACGAACATGTGCCTCCTTGTTTTTTCGGGGTTCTGGAAAAATGGGGGTGGGGCGGGAGATTCCCTCCACTTTCAAAAGTGGGGTATATATCCCCCGTCCCCCACCTGTTAACACCCATGTGTACGCACTATACAAGTCAAAACGTGTCGCGTACTCAACACATCAACATGAAGACTACAAATCGCAATGTGAAGTGGGTCTATAAAGAAGTCCTGAAATTTACATGACGAACTGGTCGTCCCAAAAATGGCGGCCAACTGGTACCTTCCTTGTTTTACTTATGGTGTGCAATTCAGGTGATGCAGTAGTTTTGGTCAAGACCCTTGGACTAGTTAGTACAATGTTCGTTTGCGACTATGAGTGTTTCCACTTGAGTACGAGCAGGAGATTAGATCCGGATCTGACCCCGCGCAGGGGATCAATTTGCAAGTGGGAACGCTCTCGTTCTCCGGATCAGATCTCGAGAGCATGATCGCCCTTCGGGGAGGATCAGACCGCCCGTAGGCGATCAAAGAACAAGTGGAAACACAACGGGGGATCAAGGTGACCCGAGATCAAAGCAAACGAATCACGCACTTCCGCAGACTGTACTATTGTAGCAAAGCTTGCCCGTAGTCTCATATCCCGCGCCACACAAACTTGTGTAAACACACATATCACCTGCAGACATAATTTCAATGACGCAACTTTCTGTGGTTTAAAGGAGGCGATCACATCTCGCGCAGGGGATCAAATAGGAACGCTCTTGCCATTGGCTACCAAATTTTCCAGTTGATTGAGCTTGGGGGGATCAGCATTGGGGGATCAAGAGGGAACACGGTCTTCTTACGTGAGCCCTCTATCGATTATTCAGTGATTCTGACCTCCGTAGTAGGAGCAGAATCTCCCTGCAAATGACAAATTTAGAGAGCGCCCTCGAAATTGCTTCCTACCAGTGAAAAGTATGAAAGCTGTTATCCGACAGGAGAGAGCTCAAGACAGCTCCCTTTGAAGTGAGGTTTGCGTATTCAAGGTCACCTATTAAGTCATTCAATTATCTTGCTCTATATAGATTTCTATAAGAACTAAGCTGGCTTAGGAAGTAAACACAAAGAGGTTTGTCGTCTGCTACATCATGAGTAGAACTGTGGCGACTTTGTCCATTGCCATGGCATTGCCAGTCGCCTGAAAACTAAATATATTTTCTCTGTGGTGACTCTCGGTGACGCGAATGAGACCACACTGGCTTGATTTTATGTGAAATTGTGAACACAGATTTATATCTTGTTTAATCAGGAAACTTGTCAGAATGTAGTCAAAGAATTAGACTTCTGTCTCTTAAGCTCATTTGCATATGGTCTCTTTAGATGAAGTAGGGGCATTTGTATTGATCTAGTTCTATTAACAATCGTTTGAGTTTAAAAAACCCTGTCATCTTAGGGTTGGCGGTACCAGCCAACACATTAAAGCATTGCTCAATTTAAGCCTCTTGTTAAAGTATTAGTAGAGATGAATGATGCCGCAAGGAGATAGTTCATCAAATTGAAAGCATTAAATAAAGGGCCTAAGTCCTTGTAAGCCTTATCAACAGCTAACAGTTGGTACTCTTTTCATTCTTTAAAGACCTATTTAAAGTATTAGCATAAATTAAAATTCTCGAGCTCTCTCCATTCGGATAACAGCTCCCTGTCTTGACCAAGGCTAGTGAAGCAGTGAAATCGAAGGTAGAATTGCCTGACACAAATATCTTTCACAGAAATGTATTACAAAGCTACTTGTATTTGTAATGGTCTTAAACTACGGGACTGGTCATTAAGCATGTACCGCACTTATGCAATGAAGTAGTAATGTGTGAAAAAAGTTTTTAAGTGCAGTCACACAGTATGTTGAGTGGACAGTCCAGACTGTCAGACCATGTATCACGATTTACAGAGTTTATATCGTCTCACCGTCAGTCTCATATCGTCATCGTGATTACAACGGTCACCACTTCCAGCACCGTCGCTTACCAGATCTCCCATGATTCCAGTTCCCATCGCGAAGTCGTTAAGTTTTTAAGTGCAGTCACACAGTATGTTGAGTGGACAGTCCAGACTGTCAGACCATGTATCACGATTTACAGAGTTTATATCGTCGTCACCGTCAGTCTCATATCGTCATCGTGATTACAACCGTCACCACTTCCAGCACCGTCGCTTACCAGATCTCCCATGATTCCAGTTCCCATCGCGAAGTCGATGATACTGCAGTCTCTCTGTGTGACATATTCCTTGAAAACTTTCAGACATTCTTCTTGGTAGTGGTAAAACTGTTTATTCTGGACAAACGATAAAATTTGATTTAAAGGGATAATTTACTTATAATCCTAAGGATGGTTTGCACTCCGCAATTTATCTCAACAATACAATGTAAACAAGCTGTATAGCATTACAAAGGTTGCTTTCAAACCATGTTCAGTTCGTTTATACCTTAAAGCGGCTTACAAATGGTGAAATGTGTACCAGTTTTTAGCCATCACTATAGGTGACGATTTGAAAGCGCTGACAAATAAGCCTAAAAGCTGCCGGCTAACCAACTGCCCGAAACAATGACAATCGAGACTGACTGGTCAAGTTATATCCGAGACAAAGCATTAAGTTCATAAACCCTCGTTCCAAAACTGAACATTTCGAACAATGCTTAAAACAAGAAATGATGATAGCGTTTACATTATCTTTCATTGCGAAACTGTTTATGACATTCAAATTCCAAAACAGATTTCATTTTTTCTCTTTTATTTTCGCTGTTTATGCCTAAGTTTCAACTTAATATTCTGGCAAAGTGACTCGTACGGGAGGAATTTTCCTTTCCACCTGTTTCTTCTTGGAGCTAGAATCAGGCGCATAGCTCCATGTTTGCTAGCCCCCCCCCCGAAACTGTGTGTCCTAGTACTATTTGTAAGAATTAAGGACTGCCATAAATGCCATGACCCTCCACTTGGTACCTAGGCCCCCCTAAAAATTTCATCCTTGCTACGCCCCTAAGCTAGATTGTGTAAGAAACATCATCATGAAGGAAAAATGCAAAATCGGATTTTTGAGTCAGTAAAGTAAAAAAATTCGACTGTCCTATTACAAAATGTTGTGCAATTTGCGCGTAATATTATATATTTGGTAAGGGTGAGGGGGGTATCTCAAACAATTACAACCTTCTGCAAATAACCCCAAATTTTTCCCAAAACTTTTCCCTTTCCTTAATCCTGTTCTATTTGATACTTCCTTATATGCTATCATACTCATTTTAAATGTTTAACTGGTGCAAAACGAAGGGGGGGGGGTGTACCGGGGAAAATAAATTAGACACTGTTAAATCTTATTTCCTTGCATCTGGTAATCAAAATTGGCTTACATAAACTTTGTAGGGCAGCTTTGGAACCATCTCAAAAAGAAAGTGGTGATTGTTAATACACCAGTTAACTAGGAAAAAAACATTGTTTTTTAGTCTACCAACCTTAATTTGGTTATTCCTTGTACCCTCTCTCGCTAATTTCCCGTTGCACGAGGATTGTCTGAATTATCATCGCTCATGCTTTTTTTCACCATTTTGCAACTACCACACAGCTTGCAGAGGCCCTACCGGTCTGTGCCAGCCTTGAAAGGGTGCCATGCGGATGCCACAGCCTAAATGTCACTAAATAATAAGAATTTCTAAGCATGCAGATAGAAGGATAACACCGTGTCACTGTCTTGCATCTTAGTCACTTTACATAAACACAAACTTCTTATAAGGGGAGTAGTCATCACCCTCCACTTAGACAATGCACTCTTCTCTCTACACCTAACCAAAAATTAATATTCAGCACTCTTCTCTTTTCACCCAACCTAAAATAAATATACAACAAATTATGAGAATTTTTCAACATACGATCAGTTCAAAAACTCGTCAAAGAGATAGCATCATTTTGCATCCAAGCCACCTTTAATAGTAGGGGAGGGGACACCCCACCCATAAGTCCCCTCACCAGGAGAGCACCTGGATGAGGTGACGAAGGATCAAAGGAGGATCCGCCTACCTTGTGTACACTATCGCAGCGCATACCCACAATTTACACTGACTTCATGGGGTGTGTTGAGGTGGGATTATGACATCATCTGTGGTACTGGCCTAAACCCCACCCCTCCCCATCACCAACTCCTTGCCACACCACTAACAAAGGGATATAGCTGATAGGAACAATGCGCACACTCAGCATTTCGCCCACAAAACACTTTACTTTCATTCTCTTCCCCCTTCCCCAATTTTGAAATCCTGGTGCCACCACTAACTGTATTTGACAACTCACGTTATAAATCGCCAAATATAATTATTAAGAAATGAAAACCCATTTCTCCGCTTTGGTATAGAAATTTCTACTTGTTATACATAGTATGTAAGTCAATGCTACTTTCAAGGGAAAAACTTGAAACCAGTTACCAAGGTAATTGGTAAGTTCATGATGGCTCAGCAGATAAAGTTACTGAAACAAAACCACAAATGAAACTGCAAAAGATTTCCTCTTTAGGAACAAAGGGTTTGCTTGAATACATCTCAATCATACTGACGGTGTGGTCTGTACAGTAGGTACCCAATGCAGTCAACTGAGTTTTCTGGCACTGAGCCCAGTTCAATTGGAATTTTAGCCCCTATACTTGCAGACAGCAGGACACTTGATTGCACCCCTGGTAGTAAACTTTAAACTAGCACTAGTAACTCAGTAAAGGAAATGTTAATGTTGTTGACATTCTATGAAAGAAAAAGAATACATTTTTTAAAAACATGTCAAGTTATTTGAAGATGGTCGAGTCGAGTTGTAAAGCAGTGGTGCAGGGCCAGGATCTTGTCCCAGCCTTTGGGAAAGTGGTTTATAACACCTTGCACTGGGGTACACTCCAGCCCCTAAGCTTTCAAGAGGCGGCCTGCTGCATGCAAATGAGCCTTCAGTAAATTTGAGGAGCCAAATATTTAACAAGAACAAAAGCTGATGAATGAAACACTGGCTACTAAAATGAATTTAAAACCAAAACACAATTGAAAGTGGCTGGAGGCTCCAAAAAAATTGGGAACCCATGCTCTAGTCCATCACATAGAACTTTTCCCAAATAGCAATTGCAAAGGGTTGTGGGATAGTTTTTGGTATGCGTTGTTAATGTTAATGGCATTTTACTGTGGCCGAAAAGGATGTGTACAAAAATTCTATCCCACAATCCTTTCTAATTGCTATTTGGAAAAGGGTCTATGGGATTTCATGTTGGGATGAGGAGGATTAAAACCCTTTACCCATTACGGGGTGATATTCCAACCCAAATGACTTATGAATTTCAAATTTTTTTTTAAATCACAACCCTGCACAAGGCTGCAAAATCCTACACTTTGTTTGAGTACCAAAAGAAAGAGGACAGAGACAGCATGTTGATGGTACTTTTTTGGGGGGGGAGAGGGGTCTATGTGGGTAAAATTTTTCGAAAATATGCAATAATATCTGTTTCCCTTCAAATTTATGCAACTTTTGCCCAAAAAACAGGCCCGGCCCAAAAAACAGGCCCGGCCCAAAAAACAGGCCCGGCCCAAAAATTCCTGTAGGAGCAAGCTATGTCCTAACTACCCAACATTACCTTTTTCATATGCCTCAGTAAATCAAAAACACTCTGGAAAGCTTGGGGCTATAGCTAGCCCAGCTGAAAATTCCAGTTGGGTCCAGTTGAACTGGACTGAACTGGACCTTTTTAACTGGACTGTTCTGGAAATTGGGCATGTCCAGTTGAAAAGTCCAGTGGAACTGGTTCAGTTCAGTCCAGTTCAACTGGACCCAACTGGACCTGCTCAACTGGACTGTTCTTGAAATTGGGCATGTCCAGTTGGAAAACCAACTTGAATATCACAGTACTGTAAGTCTCCTGCATTAGTGAACACCCTTAAAAACTTGAACTGCACAAGTGTGGCCCATGGGAGGGTATTCAGATCAAGGTGTACTTCAAAATGCATTTAAAGCAAGCCCAAAACATCCAGGGTATGGCTTATGTAGTAATGGGTCGAGACATGTATTTTCCCATAAAGAGATTTAAATATACAGTAGTTTACAAAATAAAATGTTAAAAACAATTCAATCCTGTTAAAAACTGTTTAAGTGTGTAAATTGCACATTTTGGGATTAAATTTTAAAAAAAGAAAACGAGATAAATTATTCTACAAAAGGTCTGGTCTGATAAAATGCATTTTAGCTCAATTATGCAAATTAGGTAAAACCAGTTGAAATCATCTTGACTTTTTCAACTGGACTTAACGGGGCCAGTTCAACTGGAATTTACTGGACCAGTTCAAGTACACATCCGGGATCAGTTAAATTGGACTTTACTGGACCAGTACAGATTGAGTCTGCTGGTCCAATTTTAGTATCCAGACTTCAGTGATCGACTGGTTCAATTGAACTTCATTGTACTAGGTCAACTGGACTTTCCTGGACCAGTTCAATTGAATTTTATGGTGATCAGTTCAACTGGACTTTACAGGACCAGTTCAATAGGACTTTATTGTGATCAGTTCAGCTGGGCTCTACTGAACCAATTCAATTGGACTTTATTGTGATTAGTTCAACTGGACTTTTGTTGACCAGTGCAATAGGACTTTGATTACAGAACCAATTCTCTACTAATGTGAATTGCCTAGTTCAAATTAGGACAAAGTAAAGTTAAAATGTTAGAAAACTTCCATCAGTCTAGCAAATTCAGTTGCTAAAATAAGTCCATTGAAATTATTCTTGCTTTCTATAGTGATACAGTAGCCCATTCGAACTATTACTGGAACAAGCCCAATTGAAGTTCAGTTCAGTTCCTTAAGAAATCTCGCTACGTATGTTAAATCGTGACAAAAGAAAAAGCCCTATTAAAATCATGTGGCTCCAGTCCAGTCCAGTTAAAGTCCCTTTGAGTCCCATTAACTGGGTCCAATTCAAAAATGGGCTAGTCCAGTTCAAGTCCAGTTCAAATTTGAATTGGACTAAACTGGAATTTTCAGCTGGGAGCTGCTTTCCCAAGATATTTTGCAATGCTAATAACCTAATTTACGTACTTGTACCAACCCACTAAATGTGTTGATAACCATCCACAAATAAAAGCAGCTTTAGCGGGTGTCACATGGCGGGATCACCATAAGTGTCTGTCTACATTAAGTTCCAGTCAAAATAGTCCCAAGCACCAATGTACAAAATGCAATTGACTTCCTGTTCAAAGTGTTTGGCACGCAGCTCAACTGATTTCTGTAGCCTCTGTGGTGCCTTGGCAAACACTCCATTCACAGTGTTCAAGTGCACCCAGGCATGTTAGAAGGTCACCACAGAATGTAAACAATGTCTTCATGCCATGTGAGTGTGGAAGGTTAGCTGCGGTCGTTTGATACTGTAGCTGTAGTGTGTGCTAGTCAGAAGAATCTGGGCAGATTTTTAGAGCAAATTTTTCTACAGTCATATCTCCTTCAAAATAAATCAGATTGGGACAAATCTGGTATCACTGGAAAGAGAATTGAATCGGAAATGTGACCCCCCCCCCCAAAAAAAAAAAAAAAAAAATTGTAACACTCCTCTTCATCCCCACCAAAAACTAATGAAAACTAGAGCACCAATTTTGCTGAAGCTCACACCTTTAACAATTAAGGGTCCCTGGCTTCTAGTCTTTGTTAGTACAAGCATCATACGACTTAAAATGACACCAAATGGCTTATGACCCCAAATCTCATATACCCTAATGGCACCTTCCTGAATGTCACAAAAAATTTGTCATGCTATTGCTATCTTTGCTTTGTAAGTTGTTTCATGAATACAGTTTAAGAAAGCAAAAGCCCCTAGGGCCAATGGCCTTGGACCCCAAATTTCAAATATCATTATGGCAAACCATCAACACTGTACAGGAGAATCTGTAGTTGAAGATGCACTTTTGCACATTTCATAAAAGAGCCATAGGGTCCACATGGGATTTGGGACCAAAATTCCACAAAACCAGAAACAGATCACTAACCAAGCATCATTATAACAGACCGTCAACTCTGTTAAACATTAACTGGAGGAAAAGTTAATCACTTGCAATACTACACAAACTGGACCCTATGGTCCATCTTGTGCCTTGGACCCCAACTTGTTAAACACCCTGAAGGTACCACTACCCGAATATAATTATGACAAACCATCTACATTGTACAAGAGAATCTGCAGGAGTAAGCAATTTGCAAAATGTCATAAAAAGGGCCATAGGGCCCATATGGGAACTTAGACCCAAACTTCCAGAACACCAGAAACAGATCACTAACCAAGCATCATTATAACAGACCTTCAACTCTGTTTAACATTAACCGGGGGAGGTATTGACCATTGTTCAATATTTCAAAAAATGGACCCTAGGGTACATTGGGCCTTGGACCCAAAATTTCTGTACACCCTAAAATAACCATTAACAGAGCATCTTTATGACAAACAAACCCACATGCTCTGAAAATGCACACACAATGGAAATACCATATAAATTCCATTAAGCACCTCCCTTTAAACTAACCAAACAACTGCACAGGATTGACCTCTTCTACACAGACAGTTTTAAAGAGGGTGCAGTAAAGAGAAAAACAGGTAGTAAAGTGATTTTGTGAGACTGGTAAAATAGAGGGGTGGCACAAAATTGGGTAGAAAGGTATCAAAAGTATTCTTCATCCCAAATTGGAGAAGTAATTTGTAAGGACCATTAACAGAGCTTCATTATGACAAATCATCAACACTGTACAACACAATGTGTAGGAGAAAAAGTATTTTGTAAAATTCATAAAATGAGCCATTGGGGCCCACATGGGACCTAAGACCAAAATTCAAGAACACCATAATGAGATCACTAACCAAGCATTATAATGAGAGGCTGTTACCTCTCTTTAAACATTAAATAGAGAAGAAGTTAATTACTTTGCAATATTTCACAAAATGGACTCAACGGTCCATCTTGGGCCTTGGAACCGAAATTCCTGAATACTCATGAAGGTACCAATAACAGAGTAGCATTATGACAAACTATCAACATTGTACAAGAGAATCTGTAGGAGGAGAAGCATTTTGCAGAATTTCATAAAATGGGCCCTAGGGTCCACATTGGACCTTGGACCAAAAATTCCTGAACACTACACATGGCCCACCACCCAAGGAACACTGTGCCCAAGTTTCAAACAAACCCATGAAAGCATGTGCGAGGAGAAGCATTTTAAACAAGTGTAGACAGACAGATAGATAGACAGATAAAGTGATGCCGCCTGATCACAACAGCTCACACCAGCATGCTGGTATGAGCTAATAATAAGCAAGAACAAAGAAAAACATAAGAAATGACATCATCTGCATAAATTTGCCTGTTAATGATCAAAAATGATGTCAGCAAAGTCTACATATTCTAACCTTTCGTAAGCTAATCAGGTCTTAATTGAAAATATTCTTCATGCATAAATCTACCTTGTCAAAATTACAGTACTGTATTTTCTCAAAAACCCCTGCTTCATTTCCCTCTGGGCACAACTCGGAAAGAGGGGCAAATTTCAATGGCACCATCCATGATCATGTCGGTATAATAGAGTCGTTCGGAGCATTATATATTGCCTACATACAGTATATAATACACTATACTAGTTACTACAAAAGTACAAGGTAGGTGAATTCTACAAAAGTACAAGGTAGGTGAATCCTTGTCGACGACTTCGCGCCAGGTTCGTTCACCTGCGTAGCTATCCATGGGGTCTCAACACACGTCACAGCAACTACGTGCGTTGGGACCGCATGGATAGCTACGCAGGTAAAGCAACTGCCACTGCAGTCTGTATGCTATTCATTTTGTATGGACTCAGTCACCACTACATATGTGCTGTTGTATTATGTGTATCCCAGTATAATTCTCCGAAAGCCTGTACTCAATGATTAACTCTTTCTACAAACCTGCTCATAAAGGGACGCATGTTCCGTATACCAGTTGTTGGTAAGTGTCCCACCAGAATCGTCAACAACCAAGTCCAGAAGTTCTTCCTCTTCCTTGGCCATTCCATTCTCCACGTCACATTTAGCTGTGGGATGATCGTCCATAGTGAAAGCTGTTGTATGTTTGTGGTCAGTATGCAGTTTTACATACAGTGCTTCCACACTTTAAATTCATTTTTCCTGAAATGGCAAAATTTCCTGAAATTGGCTCGGTATTTCCTGAAGTTTTCAATAACGCTTCTTTAATGTTCCTTTAATGGTAAATCGTTCAATACAAAGCTGCTTTACCCATGAATGTATACACGGTACAGAATTTATTCAATATAAAATCTAAGAAAAGAGGAAAATCTTCTCTCTAATTTCAAGATAAGGAATATTTTCCTTCCAATTTCCAGATTTCCCACCCCTTATAAAAATTTCTCATAAGATTCTCATGAGAAATTTCTCGTGAGATTCTTATGAGAAATTGGGACACGATTCTCATGAGAAATCCTTATGAGAAAATTCTCATGAGATCTCGTGAGAAATCTTATGAGATTCTTATGAGAAATTTCTCATGAGATTCTTATGAGAAATTGGGACACAATTCTCATGAGAAATCCTTATGAGAAATTTCTCATGAGAAATGTTATGAGAAATTTCTCATAAGGTCCTCATATGAGAATTTTCTCATGATCATTCATTTCATCAGAAATGTCTGCTGCCAGAACAATAGAATCCATTGATAAGAAACTCTTCTTAATTATACTGAACTGTGGACGCCTCACACATGAAGTCAGGTTTCCCTATGTTAGTGGATGAAAACTGCTACTTTTCTTTGGGAATATGGTAAATATGTGCTAATGCTATGCCTAGTCTATCCACAGTTTGATAGTAGGTATCCTCTTTGAATAAGCTCTTGTTAAATTTCCTGTAAATGTTTTAAAATTTTAAAATGTTGTTAACTCTGTAAACTGCCCTCAGTTAATAAGTTAAGCTGGAGTTTACAGTTTACATTGCTGGATTGTAGAAGGGTGAACTTGAAATCACAATTATATCCTTAGATGTCAGTCCAATTTGAAAGATTAAAACAGGTTAGTGAAAGGCTAATAAGTCTTCAAATCAGCAGGCAGAACTTGTAGGAACTAATATGTCACAAATATCTAACAACTGACAAAACCAGTTGACAAAACAGCATTCCATTGCTCTTGCAAACAGTCTGTAGAGAATGCAGTACTGTGTCACCACATTTACAGGTTTACTTTTCAAAAAGTCCTGTTGGCTGAATATATCTCCCAGTGCAGGCAAAATCTGAAGCTACTACCAGGAGGAGACACAAGAGAATAAGAGCTCCACAGTGTAAGCTGTTGTTTAGTTGAGTGAAGTGTGTGGTCACAGTCACTGCTATACTCAGTGTTGGTGTGCCCTGACCATTGCTTTGTGCAAGATTTGAAAAGACCTCTTTGTTAGTCATGTTTCAATAGACCAATCACAATGGGCTCCTTCCTGAGTCTCTAAGAGATGCAGAGGTGAAGTTCAGCGGAGCATGCAAACACACAACCTGCAGTGCATATGTGTTGCTTGTATAGTTGTTAACTGCAGTGTTCAATGTGGGAAGTATTGAACTACTGTGTAAATTTGGTGAGTGGCTGCATGTACTGTTGGAGGTGCTTTTGAAACAAGTGCAAATTCAAGGGGAAAGTGATGTTGGCTAGCTTAGTTAGGTGCCTTGATCATACATAAACTTGTAATTCAAATTAAGACAGTACAGCCTAGACATTAGTGATGAGGAAAGAAGCATCACAGTTTTCTAAGTTAGCTAGAGCAAAAAAATGTAGGATTATATAGCCTGTGCTCTTGCATGTAGGTCTGCACTACACTGCACAACCTGTACATAACTGTCCACTCACTGCATTACATGCATTTATGATTCATACAATGAACATGCTAAAAAAGTACTGTGTAATTTAATCTCTTAAATATCTATCTAGGGCACAACTTCCTCTTGAAATCATGGTATAAAATTTCTTATGGTACTCACACAACTTCTCATATGAGTTGCAACTTTTTGGTCTCATCCATTTTTGGCAGCATGATAGGCATATCCTAGCCTATGACATGCATGGCAAACAGTTCTCATGGGACTTACATTGCATGCACTCTTGTGTAAGATCTCACAGATATACTAAAACTTGATCTCATACAAATCTCAAAGGTTCTCATACATTCTCATGAATTCTCATACAATTCTCATCATTTCCCAAACCATTCTCTTGAGATCTCATACAATTCTCATGAGATCTCACACGATTCTTATGAGATCTCATACGATTCTCATGAGATCTCATACAATTCTCATGAGATCTCATCCATTCTCACGAGATCTCACATAATTCTCATGAGATCTCATACAATTCTCACAAGATCTCATACGATTCTCACGCAATTCTCATGAGATCTCACACAATTCTCATGAAATCTGATGCGATTCTCATGAGATCTCACACGATTCTCACGAGATCTCATACAATTCTCATGAGATCTCATAAAATTCTCATGAGAACTCATGAGAATTGTATGAGTATTTTTTATAAGGGACAATTTCCCGAAATTACTACCCCCTTCCCGAAATTTTCCCGAAGAGCACCAGATTCCCCAAATTTCGCGTAATTTCGGGAAGAACCGAAACACTGGTTACATGGCTTTTACCTTACTGACAGACGAGCAGGGTGCGTTTATTCGAAAATGAGTTATGTCTGTATGAGGGTTTGCGTACACTCATGTTAGTGCAAGTGCATAGAGTACCGAGTTGTGTTTGCATGACGCCCACATGATTGTCTATGCCTAGGCCAGTGGTTCTCAAAGTGGTCCCTACCGCCCTCCGGAGGGGCGTTGAGAAGTCTCAGGTGGGCGCGCTACAGAGTACACGGGGAATAGGGGGCGTTGGTACCTGGAGATAACGACACATCACTGCAGCGATAAGGGCACCATACGGTATCCAAGGGTCTGTTCCTTTCTGTTAGTTCTCCCCTCCGCTTCTTTCTCCCTCCACCTCCACCCTCCCCCAGGTTCCCGTTCTTCCTCCCCCAAAATAAATTTTGTGACCCCAAATTATCCAAAAATGGCATTAGAAATTTTACAACTCCTCCCCCTAGATCCAATTTCTTCCGCGAACTTCTCGTTTATTGCAATCACCTTAAAAAAGACTCGTGGAGATATGGAGCAGTATTTCAGAGACATGCAGCATGAATACGACAAATTCTGGATTCTCAAACGAGAAGAATACCCTGCAATATGGAAAGAAGCAAAACTTTTACTTATGGCGTTCCCTACATCATACCTGGTTGAAAGAGGATTCAGCACTGTCATGGTGCTGCTGACCAAGTATCGAAATCGCCTTGACATTACTGGAAGAGGCGATCTGCGTCTCTTCCTCACTAAGATGGAACCAGACATTCGTAATCCCACAGCGTTACACCAAGCTCACCCTTCACACTGACTGAACTACATTTGGGCTCTCTATACCAGTTTTATAGTATCCCTACCTTCTGCAAGTTTTTGTTGTTCTTGCAAATAGAAAAATAAACTGAGAAAAAATATTGTTGAGCGTCTATGAATTGTAGGACGAGGGGAAGGGTAGGGAGAGGGGGGCATTACGACATTTCCAGATGGGTGTAAGGGAGCGGTAGTCTAAAAATGTTTGAGAACCACTGGCAGGCTATTGCAATCAAAAAGGAGAAGGGGCTCATTGAGTTTTGCAATTATTTTGAGATGAGTTTGAAGGAAATCATCGGAAGACCATGTTCCTGATAAGCCTAATTACTTATGTATCGCATCTATAATTACCGAAAATGTGAGAAATTGTGGGTTTTGTGGACAGGGGTTCCGTATGATTAGTGGTAAAAAGTGTCTGGTCACGAACTTGTAATAACTGATGCTAATCATTAATTACCCTACCATAGACCCTTTTCCAAATAGCAATTGCAATGGATTGTGGGATAGAGTTCGGGTAGGCGATGTTGTTGTCAATGGCATTTTGCTGTGGCAAAAAATGATGCACACCAAAATTCTATCCCACAATCCTTTGTAATTCCTATTGGGAAAAGAGTCTATTGCCATTACAGTCTTGTGTTTCAGATGTTCAAAATGTCATCAAGATGTGAGTAAAACTCAACAGATGTGAAAAAATCATGAATTTCGTGAACCAACTCAATAAGCCCCTTTAAAACATTTAAAAGCCAGGGCCAGATACAGACACGGATCCAGGGGGGGCCTTGTGCCCCCCCCTCTCCACGAAAAAAAAACGAAAGGAGAAATAAGGAAGAAAAAGAAAAGAGAAAAGGAGAAAGAAAAATTAAGATCAAACATGAATAAAGGTGTCAAAGAACGTATTCAAGTATATATTTCTGTAGGGGTTGGGTGGAGCTATAGCTGGATTATCTCTTTAGATATCTTTCAAAGTGGTTAGCGACGAAAAGAGAGCCAGTGGCGTAGCTAGACATTTTTTGTGGGGGGCAAAGCAAAAAAATTCCGACAGATTATTATCTTGATAGTTGTACGAAATTCTGCGGACCTTTTTTTTTTTTTTTTTTGCTTTTCGGGCAGTTTTGAGACCGACTTTTGATTTTCACGTTGACATATCGGTGTGTAATTCTGCTTATATGCATAAGAAGTGTTGTAAGTGTTTCAAATGACTTGTTTTTATTTTTTTCCGACGGAGACTAGAAATTTCCGACAGAGGCCTCGTGGGGGGGGGCGACCGCCCCCTGCCCCCCCTCTAGCTACGCCACTGAAGAGAGCTACAATGTTCGAAAACAGGTGGATAGCTGAGTAATGATCCTTGACTTAAGCAAACATCGTGACATACCGGTATACAGTATAGGCCCGGCTAGCTGCACTGAAATTTAGTAACAATTTTGTGTTAAAGAGTGAAATTATTTGTAATCTAGAGGGATTGAGAGGCAAAGTTTTCGCCATACAGACCTTGCAGAATGAATACAGAAGACAAGCTGTCAGGTGACGTGCTATTGTGCACAGTAGCACCAGTGGTTGCAGGCAAAGTAGCGGCATGCATACCCTATTCGATTTCGAAACTGTCTGAAAAGTTTTAAAATGAATTCAAAAGGCTTTTAAGCTACAAACAGTGGCGTCGGCAAAGTGGGCAATGGGTGACGTGTGTCCCCCTCTCCCATCGATTCTTGAAAATTTTTAAAATGGTCCCAAAAGTCGTTTAAGCTACAGATTTCTGTAGAGGGTGTAGGGTGAGATGTATTTTTGATGACTGGTTTATTTGTTCTAACCATTTTCTTTCACAAACTGTCATCAAACTGTCATAAGTTTTGGAAATTCTTGACAAATTCCAAATTTTCGCACGCTCCGCTAGCGTCAAGCCTTGTGTCAGAGTTGTCCTTAAAGGCAGTAGGCAGTCACCCCAAACAGATTGAGTGTGCCCTGTTACTCTCGTTCGTGATTGGCCTATTTTGATCATGTGACAGTATTTTTTGTCAGTGAATTGTGAAATTCAAGGAAAATTTCTCCTTGCTTTGCATATTGTTTGTAATAGTTATGTTTAAAACGTCTTCAGAGGTGCTTGTAAATGCAATAAGCTGAGATTTGCAAGAGTTTGCTCATTTTTCAAAGAAAATTTTGGGGTGACTGCCTACTGCCTTTAAGTTATCAATAGCTTTCGGTAACTACTCACGGGGGAACAAAGGAGCAAAAGTGCTTTATAAGAATTCTCAGTCAGAAGATTCGTTTCTGAATAGCATAGATTGGTGGGAGAGTGACAGTGCCCGATGCAGGTTCTGAATGCAGGTTTTGTCATGGACTATAATATTTTATTCAAAATTTTCGGCGCGCTTCGCGCGCATACGAAAGGGTTTTACACCCGATTTCATATACCTTTGACAAAGCTATGACGCAAGAAATTATTCAAATGTAAACATTTTTCTAAAAAGTACATCTCCTTCTCTGTAGGGCTCCCATCATTATGGGATCTTTGACTAATCTAGTCTAGCACATGATTTGAAAGATTGAAAGTACGTAATTGCCGTTGCTTATTTTCCAAACATTTTACCGCGACGTTCAATAACGACGAAAATCTTTTCTGAAACGAATTTTGCCTGTCCACCATTCCTCTTGCTATACCTAAAAAGAAGGTGATATATCCTACCTCCTCCAATGCATATGGATGTCGGGTTGTGAGAATCCCGTTGGTCCCTGTTTTGTACACTGTAACTAATTAAGAGCTCCCAGGAGGCTCTATACTGTTCTCTGTCAACCTTTAAAACTTAAAAACGTAAAGGAAATATTTTATTATATTCCAAGAATGTTTCTGTGGAATCCACGCAGGTATGATTACATGCACAGTTTTCCCATATACGTGGATCATGGGGGGGGAGGATACGGGGGGACGCGTCCCCTCACTTTTTTGGAAGGGGGGACATCGTCAAAAACTCCCCCTCACTTTTTCAAAAATGATGGAACAGACTGCAATTATGCCTAGGAAAACGAAATTTTTAGAAAAAAAAATAACCTACACTTTTGTTGCACCAAATCGCATCTGAGGGCATTTCTCTTAGACCCCTCCCCCATGCCGACGATCACAAAACTTATTGCCTCCCCGTGACGCAAATTCTGGCTTCCACCACTGCTTCTTTCACCAGGACGGCGATTCACAAATGTGAAAAAGCCCCCCCCCCCCCGCCAAACACACACACTTTTGGAGATGGATCCACGACCATGACTTTTCCTTGGACTTAAGGTTTGAAGACAATATATTAACCGTCTCTCACTCCCCTTTTTCACCCGAACAAAGTTAGAATTCACTAAATTGTGAACATTTTGTAAACATACAATCACTTTAGAATGACCCAAAGATACCACCATTTTGCATACAGGCCCCCTAAAATTAACAAAAATTCTCAAAGGGGAGGGTTAACCCCTTCCTGGGATTGCACTCTCATGTACTAACAAGAAAAGTCTCTCCCACTCTTGTATATAGCGTATACAAAATCCCACTGCCTAAAAAGGCACGGTTTATTAGCAGTTATCTGCGGTTCCCCCAATCACCAACTCCCGCCGGCACCATCGGTCATAGATTTCTGAAGGGTATACCCTTCAGAAATCCATGAAGAAGGTGATATATCATCTCTCCTCCCATATGGATGTCAGGTTGTGAGAGTCCTGTTGGTCCCCTTTTTCAGTGTACAATTAATGCAGAGCTCCCGGGAGGCTCTACACCGAATTTTTTTGATTTACGTTTACGTATATTTTATATAAGTTTTTATTGAATGATGGATTTATTTTAATCCCTTTTGACCAAAAATCACTTGAAATCTTTCACGATTTTTGCAAAGTCTTCTCAATATTTCTTGATTTTCTCTTGATCTGCGCACTTAGATGCCTTGAATTGCTCCTTTCAGTATCAATAAGGTCCCAAACGTATTCGAATTATACTCATCGGTGGGTTTCTACCATATAAGCCAATTATTCGTGTGCATAAACGTGATTTCAGAGGAGCCAGCATTGTAAGGATTTAAAGCAACTGATATTCATTTTTTCACCCTCCTCTTCTTATGAGAACTGAAAACTTAGTATCGAGCCCACCTTCTCAGGAAATTGACACCGTTAATCATAGCAATGGTTTTAAATGTAAATTCAAATTTTCGGCTTGCTTCGCGCGCAATTGTTTCATCTGACGTCCTATACCCGAATACCGTATAACGAAAATAAAACACTCATTATGGCAAAAATCATTTCAAGTTACCTACACGGGCTCATAATGTTGGCGTGTAAGTTCTAAGATAACTTAGATTCTCCGGAACTTCTGCAGGTACATATATAGTAACTTATACTGAGCCTTACAAATCAAATTTCATGCAGCATGAAAAGGTATAAAATCTCACTGACATAAGAACTGGAGACGATTTCTGTGCTCTTAAAATGCAATATTGCGAGAGCTTCCGGGGGCTTAGCCCCCTGGACCCCCCACCGGCGCTCCGCCCCTGGACCTTGCCGGGGGCCCTAACGCGGCCCCCTGGACCCCACGCGTAGGAACTCGAGCTTCGCGCTCGTGGTGCACCTCCGGTGCACATGAGATTTTCCGTCTTGGGTCCCCCCCCCCGCCCCCCCTCTTCAAAATTTCTGGATCCGCGCCTGGACGGATACAAAGCTGATAAAGGTTAAGCATTACATGATGGAAGTCAAATTCTACCTAGGGATCTAACGTTTACACTGATTGATGTTAAAATAGAGTTAAATACTACGTGAGGTAATTGAGTTCAGCTGCAGCACAGGGTAATCTACAAGGCTTACTAATCAGCTTCAGTTAAAAGGATCAGTATCGCACTACCAGGATCCGTAAGTTGTTGGTTGTTGTCACCCATGGAAGCCCGTAATCACAGGGCAGGGAAGAAATTTAATATCATTGCCTAAGGAGGGCAGAGGGGTACGGTTGACCCCCAGCCTGGTGGAGGCCTGATGTGACGGCCGGTCAGTGAGAGTGGGAGGACTCCGCGTGTGTGTATCAGTGTGTGGTGAGATAACCTCCGCGAATGTGGTGAGATGTGTCCGAGATAAGATGATCAGTCGAAGTGCGCAATGCGGGTAGGTATCCTTTTTTCTTTACTTACTTTTTTATGGGAGGCGGGGGGGGGGGTCACCGGCGATTTTGGAACAAACAATTAGCGTGATAAACAGTAGGCCTATACGCTAGTTTTGCACGAAATTTTGACACAGAAGGAACATGCCCTGAATTTCTATAGCTACAGTATAAGCTGTTGTCTCAAAGCAAGCATCTTTATTACGTAACCGGTCTCGAGGACATTTCATTAAAAGTCACAGTGTGGTCCAGGGCAACTTCGGGGTAGAGGACTACGGGGCAAGATCCCGGAAGTTCTGAGCTACTTTCAAAATCATGGGCACCATTAAAATGAAGAAACATGACTATTTTCAAAGGGCGTTTGATGTCCATTAAACTCCACCCAAAATCATGATTTGGACACTTTTTATACTCATTTTAATAATAATGAAGGGAAAATGTGAATGAGAGCACGGATGATACTAAAGAATGTAGAGGGCCTAGGAGAATTAGATCACTCAATCTACTCTGCGGTGAGTAGGTGTAATTATGCCATGTAGGAGTGACAGGTGCGCGGTAAGCCCGCCGAAAAAAATGCGCCTTTTATGCGTTTAGTAATTCAGAGTTTAATACCATGGCGTTGAAGGAGGTTTTTAATACAAACGATTAGCCTACTGCTGCAACGTATTTTGGATAAGTACCAGATTTAGTCTGAGACAAGTGTCCCAATTTTCTCATTCATCCACTTGTCAGAGACAAGTGGATGAATGAGGAAATTGATGGATGCTTCCGCAAGCAGCGCCACAACTGATCTGCTGATTATATGTCAAGGAAAAGAAATAAATTTGGGGACTTATTAAAAGCTCCTTGAGATATGTTAAGACGTATTAAATGTTAAAAAACCATCGTATCGTGCTTAGCGCAATAGTTACGCTAGTGTATTTCAGCGAGGGTATTGAAAGACTAATAGTCATAAAGTGGAATCACGCATTTTCATATGATGATATTAATGTGATACTGTGTAAGCATTACCTATAAGGTTTAACGAATTGAGAAACGTTCAGGGGGGTAGCCAGGAATTTTTCGGGGGGGCGAAGCCCATAGACAGACTCTCAGCGCTTCGGGCCACCATGGGTTGGCGCAAAGCGCAAGAAAATTTTGGCCCAAAATGCTTCCCAGTTCTCTGGAAATGGCACTTGCCAGGCCTATTTTCCGCATATAAATAGGAGAAACACTAGCAATATTGTAAAAATAAACATTAAAAAATTCCAAAAATATGCTCAAGGGGGGAGGGCCGCTGCCCCCTTCGCCTCCTTTGGCTACGCGCCTGGAAACGTTGAACTCAGGAACCAATAACGAGCTACAATGCACTGCACGAAACGCGGAAAAATTCTTAAAATTCCAACCTTACCTTGTCGTAACAGGTTGTTTCCAAATAAAATTGCCTGCACCGAAAACATTTTTTCTCCTTTATTCCCTTTTACTTTCCTGAGTGTCTATGTGCCGACTGATCGTCGATGTGCCTGCTGACCGTTCGGCCTTGGGGGTGTCATACCCCACAACTCCCACTGCTACACCCCCTGCAAGCAATTATTACACAGTAACGAAAGCAACGTCTGGCATCCGGGTAAGTTAATACAAAAACAAATGCATAAGTACAACGACAACTTCCTGTTGTGTGTCTGCGAACAATTGCAAATTGCAAATGTAATTAAGTGAAGTGGAAGTAGTTTGTAGTAATCTGCAGCTGCGTTGCATGTCTTAAGTTAGCTTGGGTTAAGTACCTAAGCAATTGATGTTAATGGAGAAGGGAAGTAGAATGCTGTCCATTTTAAGGGAGGCAAATTTCGCATGCCTTTTTTAACATCATGGATGATCCTAACAGAAACAACGGGGCACAACACATCTTTTACCAATTGTACTAAATTGACCTTTTTCCTATATTTTATTGTTTCGTGGTCTTTTTCTGTGGATTTATAGCAAATAGTGACTGAAACATCTGCGATTGCATCGATTTTGGTGAAAGGAACACTTTACTTTTTTTTCTAAATCTGCAATGTAAACTAAGCAAATCTTTTTCGTAATAGGGCCCTACCCTTCAAACATAAATAAAATCCCACAAGTATTTTAATTGTATGAGTTAGTTAGATGAGGTTTAACGTCCCAGTTTACAACATGAGTAAGTTACTATGCCGCCTTTAGCATCATATACCATTTGCCGTGAAAGTAAAGAAAAGGACGATGCAACAAATATTGCTTTGATCATTTTCGTTTTATGAAAAGCTGCAGGTAATGCCAAGCACTTGTAGCTATCTTCGGCTTCCCAAGTTCATTGCCTACCTTTTTGATATCAACATCCTCTAACAGTGCATTATGAGTCACTGTTCCTTTCTTCAGTCAATAATCCATGAGCTCTCTTGTTCATATCACTCAAATTCGACGACTTGCTCGTGGGAATACAAGTGTGCCATTTTTGGATTCACACAAATTAAATTAACTTTCTGCAAGTGCAGCGTACGAGATTGAATATTATCTTCCCTGATCATTACTGAATGCTGTACCCTGTAATGCTAATTTGTTTCAAAAGTGAAGTTTATTGTATTTACCTTTCTCAGAGTGCAAAGAACTGTATACTTGCCTGTATTAATATATCAGTGGATAACCTCCTTTTCAAACTCATAACAGTTTGAAAATTTCCATGTACAGTTAGGCAATTTTTATATGCTGTACCATAACAGTGCAATGCAACAGAAAATGATGAGTGTTGTGGGCAACTCGATTTTTGTTTTGTTTTTTTTTTCACTCATTCTCTTGAAATACAAATAGCCTGCGATTGCCTAGACTGGAAATTGTTGACAACACCCTTATTTACTTTGGCCTCCAATCTAGGCTGCCGTTTCGAACCCGTTAGAAAACCTTCAAGACTTGTACTTCTGAATTTTAAATAACAGTGGTTTTTTTCTTCAGAGTCTCCAAACTTTGACGTAAGGAATGCCAACTGAACCTGTATCTTTAATTATATCTTCAGAAATCTTAAATATCCTTCCTAAATCAGTCAATAACGTCCATAGCATTGGCATCTTTAACTCTACCTTCAAAGAATCCAGTTATGCTGACGACACAATGATAATTACCACCGGTTGACGTAATCTCTTTATGAAGTAATAGCGTGAGTTGCAGCAGGGAGTTGTCAATGGCAACTCCCTGGTTCCATGTAACCCTCTCGGCAGTGGCGTAGCTAGATATTTTTTTGTAGGGGAGGGGGGGGGCAAAAGCAAAAAAAAAAAAATTCCGACAGATTATTATCTTGAAGTAATGATGTACTACCTAGGCGTAGCGCCACCATCCTCTGGCGTGTAGCGCGTGGAAAAAAAAATAGATTTAAATATCTCCGAGATTGCCTTAAATGACACTTCCTGCAGGCCTTGTCAGTAACCATTTCGGGGCGATGTGTAATTCTGCTTAAAAACATAAAAAGTGTTGTGTTTCAAATGAATTGTTTTTGTTTATTTCCGACAGAGGCTAGAAATTTCCGACAGAAGCCTTCGGTGGCTTTATGGGTGGACGACCGCCCCCTCTAACCCCCCCCCTCTAGCTACGCCACTGCCTCTCGGAGGCTTCCGGGGTATTCATATGGACTTAAACAAGTTTCAGTTCCCGTAGGGGGAGGGGCTGCTGCCTCCAATGACTTTCAGTTTAAAGGGGACAGGGAGCTAAGTGATAAAGGTAACTCCAGCTTTGTACCATCCTCTCCTTCCCGTACTTCCTTTCTCTTCAGTCTTTATCTCGTTCTCCATTCCTCCTTTCCGTCTTTTCTCTCTCCATAAACAAGCTGCCGCCCCCGTTGTTTACACTTTTTACGTTCTTCCCTAAAGCTCACCCCTCCTGCTTCCTCCCCCTTTTTTCCTCCCTTTTCCTTTTTGTCCTTCCCTTCCTGTAAGGTCTGCCCTCAACGTCATTCCGCGTCCATATTCTGTTCTTCCCCAGCCCTACAATTCCTAGGACCTCTTTACCCATAACCCCCGTGTTTTACACCATCCCTATCCCTCCCTGTCTTCTGCTCGTCCTATCTGTATTTACACCTCTTTCATCAAGTTTCTTTTCATTCCTTCCTCCCTGAATTCGTCAATATCCCACATTCCTGTCACCTTTTCTTTCCCTTTTTTTTTTTTTGCTTCCCAAACTTATCTTGTCCTGCTGATTTACCATTTTCTCTCTTTCCCTTTCTTCACCCCCATTTTTTGTTTTTTTGTTTTTTTTTTTGCTTCCCAAACCTATCTTGTCCTGCTGATTTACCATTTTCTCTCTTTCCCTTTCTTCACCCCCATTTTTTGTTCTTTTATGGCACATTCGCTTTATCGCCTGTCAGTTTTCCATTTTCCCTGAGGCTGTTCTACTTCAGTAATTGAAAAGCATCCCGTTAAGTTCCCAAACAGACCTGTGCCACTGTTTATAAACAAGATCACCGAGCCAAAACTTTTCTTCAAACAGTCTACTGATTGGTTTAAGTGGACTTTCGAAGTGCATCTTGAAAGGAAGATGGTATAATAACATCTAAACGAGAGGGCAGACCTACAGTCTAAACAGAAACGTATGCTGAACACATATAAACGCAGTGTTCGTATTTTCTTATAATTTTCGCATATTTGTTCATCATAACTAGAGGATAATGGCAACTAATTTATCTCACCAAATAGGAAATTATGTAGTGTTCTTTGGTGGAATTATCTTCATAATGAATCTCGTGTTACAGTATAAGGAGGAATATTACGAGAACAGCGTTCAGAGAATTACACTTCCAAAACGTGAACAACGACAAACTTTGAAGTAAGTAACTTTCAGAAGCTTTATCATTGAGACTCTTTTGTGTATTGGTATATTGACGTAAACTATTTCATATGTGGTACAGATCTTTTATGCCTTTATGACCATGTATTATAGGCATAAAATGATATGCAATACAAAGTTAGGTACCTTGGTAATACGATTTTCAAGAACTAAGGATCTCACAAAGAGAAATTTCCCTTCTGTAATTCATAAACAATTTGTACACCCAAACTTTTATTTTTTCAAACAGTCTAACATTTATAACTCAGATAATAGTTTTTAGGAAGGAACAATATTCAGAGTAAGCCGGTGAGCCTGCCTGCCGTGATAAGATAATGACAAAAAAT